>JAMZAV010000590.1:0-350898 GCA_024449915.1 Sweltsa coloradensis
CGGGAGGGGAAGTCACTCTAGACTCCCCAGACGATACAGAGATAGTCCGCTGAGAGATTTGGGAAGTATACGACGGTGGAGAGTTTGGCCGCCATTTTGAGTTTGTTCCACGCGGGAAACCCCCGATACATTGCTTAGCAGCCACGAACATAAGGTGGACGCCATGTTGCTTTTTACTACATGGGAATCCCTCATTGATTACTTTTCAACCATATTGACCAATCAGGGGGTGTTATTGTGTTATGGCCGCCATTTTGTTTTTGTTTTGACGCTTGGCATCTCCGATTCATGGCCGTATACAACTACGAACATAAAGTTGACAACTGACGCCATGTTCCATTTTACTTGAGGGATTCCCTCAATCGTTATTACTCAACCACATTGACCGACCAATAAGAAGCCGATATTGGATAATGACCGCCATTTTGTTTATGAGTTGAGGGAAAGTTTTATAAAGGCCACTTCTCGCCCGCAGTGACCAAATGACAAGTTTGGTAACCGTGACAAACCTAACTTTTACTTTCAATTCAAACATTTGGGACAACGAAATGTAGACAATTAACATGTATAAACACCAACAGTCATGACGATTACTTATAAACCTGTAGGGCATTTTCTATTTCTCATTATCAAAGCCATCTGAGGAACACCAAACCGATTTCTGGTGATGAGAAGACACCACACAACTTCTTTTTTCCTCAATAAACTTTACCAACCATTGAAACACGCAATTCAAAGAAATGATTAAATAATTCCTGATACATTTTAAGGCATCATTAACCACGAGTTGGATAATCAGTGTTTGTTCCTTTGAGTTGTTAGATTTTTCTACGAAGCCATCAGGAGGTATTCGACCAGTTATTATACGATGCGTTTTTGTGCAGTGAGGATTAGACAGTGCACGCGAGAGTGCAGTTTAACTCGTTCTGCAGACAAGGTTGTGCAATGTGCAAGACTTGGATGACAGGTTTGTCAGGGTCGGGCGCAGTATCTACACTAGATGGGCGCAGTACCTACAACACATGGACACCGATCATAAGCGTCTATACATTCAATAAACTTTTGATAAGACTGTGTAGTGTTTGAGTGCAGTGTTATTACATGTAGAACTACGTTCGGAAAAAAAAACTACTGACAGAAAAACATTCAATAGTGGATCGAACCAGAGACGTCCTGAATTAGAAGATCACAGCCAATGTGTTAGATAGCACAGTACAAGAGCACCCAAAATACGGAGCGAAGCTACTTAATCCGCAGATTGTTAAATAACACAAACCAAATGTTATCGAGCATTGAAATGTCTTGGTGGAGGTGCCGAGAGCACAAAAGTACCATAAAAAAACTACCATCGACCCCAAAGGTTAACAAAACATTATCTTATTCTTGTTGAAGGTAAAGTCAACTAAAAAACACATCAATCTAACGTCGTGTTCGGTTTTTATCGTGAGACGTGACTCACGCACAGGAAAGTGATGCTTACAAGTGAGCGAAGTAATACTATTTTCTATTGTGTACAGCTTTGATTTTTTATAAGTGTACAGCTTTGATTTCCCCCCGTGCTACTAACCAGCCCAATGATATTTAACATCTATAAAAGTAGGCTATCCCCAGTCATTGGTCCACTGGCGTGTCAATTAGAAGTCATCTTGAATAGGTCAGTTTGTATGTTTAAAGAAGGTTGGAGCGATTTGTAGCACAAATATTTTTCAAGATTGCTGTCAGGTTGACAGTTGACAGGTGAGCATATTAGCCCAAATGATTACTAAATTCCCTTATGCAATTACTTCTTATTGTTTTTGTTTGTGCATTCCCATGCTGCACAAGCTAAAACCATATCAAACAATCCAGAAAAATACTTAATCGCATCTAAAACATAATGTAAAGCATAAATTGAAACGCCAAATCGCCATCTTGAATAGGTCAGATTAACGCTTCAATTTGGTACGCTAGCGTCTGTACGGACTTATTTGAGACTGGGGATCTAGCCTACTAGATTTTAATATCATTGCTTGTAAGTGAGTGAATAAATAATAATATTTTCTATTGACGACTGTGTGTTTGTTTGTTATTGTACAGCTTTGATTTCCTCCCGTTCTACTAACCAACCAGCCAAGCAGGCAACCTGTCCACTCACTCTCTCGCATTACGCAACCCAGCTAGAAAGAACTTTCTCCGTGCGTGGCCGACATGATGACGTCACACCCCACACTGCACGAGGTCACTAAAGCACACGCACACGCATGGCCGTGACTCGGCACGCACTGTGCGTACAAGGTTGCCAGGACATCGCACCCGAGGGTTTATAGTTTCCGATTTCAACTAATAACACGAGGTTTTAACACAAGTACTTTGGCGGGAGCTAAAGTGCAACTTGTTGGAAGTTTTCCGTTTTACATGGGAAAAAGAACGATTCTGATTGTAGTAATGTATTTTATTCACATTGTCAGTAAACGGATTTCAAATTTGATGAACAATTCAATTCCATCTATTCAGGTCTACTTGTGGTCCGACTCCGAAGATGTCTGAGTTCGATCCTCGGTAGAGCTAGAAATTGTAGTTCCTGAATTGTATAAAATGTGAATAATTGACATATACTAATACACATCGAAAATATGTAAAAACAGACAAGCTCATATGGTCGAAAGAATTTTATATTTAGTTGTTTCCAAAGAAATAGGTTAGGGCCTATACGCTTTGAAAAAAAATGCATTCAAATTTTATATATTTATATACGCAATGTGGTTAAAATTTAACAATAACGTCAGCTCGATTTTGGAGGAGTCAAATCAAAATGAGAAAGATTTGGTAAATGATTTTGCAGTAAAAAACCATTTAAAAAAGTAGCATATTAGATATGAACATGGATGGATTCTGTAGTGTAGCCTCCACTCTAAATATGGTTGCGTGAGGCTTCGAGGAGGGACTAGGTTGAAGTCAAAAGAATGGGGTCACACACTGAGAAATGGGGTCCCCCCCCCCGCACACATCAGGAGGTCCCCACAAATCTTCCTCGGTGACGCTGATTGATATTTAACACGTTCAGCGGGCGGCGTCCAAGCCGTCGGTTGTATAACGCGCAAGCCTTGGGTAGTCGCTACCACACAGCTGCAGCTACAGGTTACTTATAGTAATGGATATTAGCTTAATAATGTATTTACTATAATTTATTCTAAAGAGTATTGTGCAACTTTGCCTAAACCAATGAGAAAAGCCAATCAGCTAAATACAGAAAAAAAAACGCATTTAAAATAGAAAAGAGCTGTCATATTGTTACTTGTAAGAATAATTGTACAATATTAATAAATAAATTCAGTAGTTATTAAATTATAATCCCAATGTGAGGATTACTATTGAATGAGTAGGAAATGTGTGTTCTTTAAGTGTCTGACACAGTTTGTGAAAATGTGAGTGTCCCAATCAACATTGCAAGTGACACCACAAGCAGACGACAGTTGAGCTGTGACTGGCTGGCTAATATCTGGTAAATACTTGAAACTTTGACTTTTGATTTACCAAGCTTATGAAGAAGACGCATGTATTTGAAACGTAGTTTGACAGAGACTTGCGGCTATCCTTCCTGAATAATATCCTAAGTTTTAAATTGTTTGGATAAGAATTCGAGGTCAAAACAAAACGTGGACCGGAATGCTGGATTTAAAGATCAAACGACATTTAAATTGATTGTCAAAATAGTTGGGCCGAGCTCATCCAAGGAAACATCCATTCATTCATAATTAAGGAAGCGTTTCACTTTCAGGAAACAATTACGCTGTCCGCCATCTTAGGTGATATCTCGGCCGCCATCTTGTCATTGTGTTGAGAAACAAATGACAGTGGTGAATCCCACCGCGCGGAACGCGACCTATCATCACACAACAACAACGACAGACAGAGGAGGTAAAAAGATGGCACAAAGGAAGAATGGCCAACGACACGATATAGTGGAATTAGTCACAGTTGTGAACGGAGTAAATTCACTTAGATATCGTCTCTCTAACTCGCACACGCACATATTCTAGCGCATGCGTATCCGAGAAGCGTGACGTTGCGCAACGGTCGAAAACCACAGGGCAAGGTTGCCGGCATTTAAATCCCACCCCCCCCCCCAACATCAAAGTTGCGGTCAAATTGCTTTACGAGTCACACGTGCTGGTTGGGGGCACAGAGGGGGGGGGGGGGCGGAATTATACCACTTTTGTTTTTAATTGCTGTCGAAATTCACGGTCGTCTGATTTTCCTGAAAGTGATCTTTTTCGTAGTTTTAATTGTTGTTGTGTGAATTATTTTTTGTGCGGGAGAATCACACGATGTTTAAAATGCAGGTTACGAAGCGTGGCGAAGTCGAGTCAACACATTGCGCTTTCGTTTTTGTCACTTGCACTGATTTCATTAGAATCTAGACTAGTGACGCAATCGGGACCAGAAAAATGCAACCAACAACAATAACACACTGTTCTAGTTCTTGCAAAGACAAGTCTAATTAGAAAACCACGGGTTCGATTCCTGGTTATGCATACTGAACTGAACGAGTTTTCCCAAAGTTTTACCCAGTCATAGAGTACTGGGTTCGAACCCTGTTAAGTAGTACACGAAAATATCTTCGCAAACATACAAACAACACAGATAACATACGGACTGCAATCGATAAGGAGAATTAAACTATATACAAGTTTATTTATAATACAATCCAGAAATTATAAAGTTCAACTCTTCCGGGGATAGAATCAAACGTCAAATACATGTTTGTTTAATGGAAATCAAATACAAATGAAAAAGCCTGGGGAATTTATTGGAAGTATGGATGGACTGCAATAGTTGTGATATTCATCTACTATGACTAGGCCTATTTTATTACTACTAAGTTGTAAAAATCGTCTTTATAATCCAACATTCATTTTGCAACTTTTCGTATCTTATTTCAATTTCATATATATACAAAAATATAATCAATATGTATAATGATTGATATCAATTAACAAAAATGACCCTTGTGGCATAGAACCTCCCTCCGTTTCTCTCTACGTACTACGTAGCAATTCTCTAGCTAGACGATCGAGCAGTCGGAACAAAAAGATCAGGTGGTTCTGAATTCCATGATACGCGAAATGTATTCGATGATACATTAAAAACTACCACTTTCAAATCTTAATGAAGAATCCATTATATTACGTTCTGCATCGAACTATTTCGCTAGCCCACAAGTTACGGCCATATGGACACAGATAATGAACCTTCTAATGTTTTTATTTTACATTAACTACTTGCTGATCCAACGATATTATTCATTATATTTCACTATCAACAATGATAAATTATCCATAGATCAAAATAAACTATAAAATAGATCAGCGAGTTCGCATTATTATGCAGTCAACAATTTTCAGTCAAGAGGCAGGAAGACAATAATTAAATAATTATATTTTATTACCGCATAATTCTAATCATGATAATAAAAGAAGAATATGCAAATTTCAATTATTATTATTCAATGCGTCTCATTATTATATAAAAGTAGCAACTATGCAAATGTGTAAGCCCGACTCTAGTCTCGTGGTAGACATTGCAACCGTGTACTATTGTTTTCTCACGGTTCACAGTTTTTACCGAGCGTGTCTCGCTGTGGCAACGCCGCCGCGAATAATCCACCATGCCGTGTCACGGTCATGTGATTAGCGCATCGTAGGACACGCCGGCGCATGCGTCATGGTTGGCGGGAGACGCGCCATTGCCCGCCATTGCTACTTTACTGGAACCTACGAGTTTGCTAGACTTGCGATATGTTGTAATGTGTGGACGCAATGAAATACACTAAACACCTTTTAGCAATAGAGTTTGATGAATAACAAGTTAGTGATTCGATATTGGCCATTGGCAATTCTACATGAAGACTTTTCTACTGGTTTTCTCCAGTTAAAATAAAAAATGGTGGTCTTGTCTCATGAAATGGTCGTTGAAGATTCCTTTATGACTATCCTTACACTATATACATTTAGTCAGTCACATGAAGAGATATTACTGGTGATTGCAATGTGCTTGTTACCACTTGTAGGGCATGCCCTCTTGCTAAAAAGTTAACATACATACATAATAATAATACCATCTACATACACGAATTACAGATTGAATAAGATACTTTACAAGTAAGTAGAATACCATTGATCTAAATGTGAACCTATAATTATGTTACTTTCAGATTTAATTAGATTTAAAAAAGGACGGAGCCCAAAACACAATGTAACTGCGAACATCATTATCAACATACCAATAAAAACTAGACTAAAACTTGAAAATAGCCATTAGGAAATGTATCCAAGACAAGGCCTAAATTATAAATATGGTGGTGTAGCTATTTCAAAGGAAATTTGCACTGTACACTGAGAATAACCTTGCAAAAAACCTTCAGTGATAATTTGCCGGAAATAAACCATTGATTTAAGAAGGCCTCCTTCGCCCAATGAGGGAACAACTCTGTCATTACTATGATGTATACTCATGCCTCAGAACAAAATGGAGGTCAAGCGTACAACGATTAAAACCACAAAACAAAGCCCATCCAATAAATAATTTCTCGTTCCTATTAATCCCAGACAAATAAATCCACATTACAGCGTTGCCGCTCTCACGATTATCAACCGTGCACGATTAGTTGAATGCGATGACCTTCGAGACAACATCGATATATCGAATCGAATGGGAATCGACTTAGGTACGCACGATTAAATACTAACATTGACAACACGATGAACTTGGAGACAAAACGTCGGTATTATATAATGCTGTAGGGATTAGGGACAGATCCATGTCCTACTGCTATGGACGTCGCCTTCGACCAATCTAGATTCTAGAGTATCGACGATTCTAAAGAGAACGTGCATTTCTGAAACAAATCGTATGCTCTTAACATGACCCTAACCATTGCATTATTGTAATTTTATGTAAGTACACGAATAAAATAAAATTTACCAAATACATAAATAAATATGAAATGGAATCCTACGTACTGGCAAATCAATACATCTCAAATTACATCATTGTATATTTCGTTCCCTTAGACTAACGAAATTTTAAAATAATAATGTAAAAGTATTCTTCAGGGTAAAAAACAAATAAGCATCGGTACGCAGAGCCGGAGGTTCTAACTTCGAGCCCCAGTCGAGAAAATTATTACAAGAGTTGCTATCAATTTAAAAAAAATGATGTCAAAAGAAAACAAAGTTACATGGAGTATGTTACATCAATAATAATATATTATAATACAAACCTAAATGAAATTGTCACGAAAGGGATGAAAGTGTCAGGGTCTATGTGTAAAAATGTACTAAACTTAATCTTATTTTGTTATTCGAGACCATGATTGGTCCGGACCGTTGCTTGTCGGACCATGCAACGCCTGCACACGGATGAAGTAACACAACAAGACCCGCGGGCTGGGTGACTCGCGATATTTCGGCAGCAGGAAACACAGCGCGAGACAAAGTAAGCGAAAGTGGTGTAGGTCTGTGTGAATACACGTGGATAGTACGAGACTTGACGTTCCACACGAGGTTGTGGAGTTCTAAAGTGGAGATCAAGTAGAGACTGGACCACAGGTGTAAGGAGTTTCCTCCCCTCTTTACCCCCCCCTGACCACCTGCCCATAGGCTGTAGGATCAGTGCTGGAAACAGGTGTATGAGTTCGAAACACGAGCGGACTAAAGTAGAGATCAAGTAGAGACTGGACCACAGGTGTATGGAGTTTCCTCCCTCTTTCCCCCACCCACCAACCTTCCTCTATGAGAACGACTAAAGTAGGATCAAGTAGAGACTCGACCACAGGTGTAAGGAGTTTCCCCCCCCCCCCCCCCCCCCCGAAACCCTCCTCCTTGCGAGCGACTAAAGGAGAGATCAAGTAGAGACTGGACCACAGGTGTATGGAGTTTCCTCCCCTCTTTACCCCCCCCACCTTCCTCGCACAAGCAGAGTAAGGAAACGAAGATTTTATCCATATTTGGTGTAATCGATCTGTGTTCTACTTAAAATGTGTGGTCTCTTGTTGGTCATTGTACGCTCGTTGATGGTGTCGGTGCCTACAGGGTTGGTTTGGTTAGCTTTAAATTTAATGTCCACACTGAAAATCAGGAGTTAACAGGGCAGCTTGTTTTCAACGGAATTCAATTATTTCTAAAAACTTTTTTTGGTGGAAAAAAGAGTTACTAATTTCAGTGGGGATACATATTTTTATATCTTTACTTCTGAATGTGTGTCCCATATCGCCTCAAAAAGCACCCTCACATTAATAGAAATGTAACAATAAAATCAAAATAACTATAACGTAAACGAGGCAAACAGTATTAGATTACAAATGTATTTCATTACTTGCAAGTTGCAACTTTATTTTCACCCGGTAAGCGTTGAAACCAGCAAAGTAACCATAAACGCATACTAAACTACGAATTCCAGCTGAGCTCACAGAAATTATTATACATTGGGTGTTTGTTTATTTTTAGTCGTGTTATGAAACGGAAAACAAACACGATTGCTAAACCTGGGGGCGGACTATGCAACTAATTAATTATATAATCTGATTGTAAATGACAAATTATTCTTTCCATGGGTGACCGGACATTTGCAATTATAGCAGTGATAAACTGGATTGTTATACAATTATTTCGATAATTAGGTGGATTATTTACGTTGTTCTAATCTATATTGTATAGAATCTTCGGGAACTTAGTGACGAATACAAAACGGTTTGAGGACTTTTCCGCTTTCCTTCCTCAGGCGAAGAAACAAAATAAACATTTTAATAACAGTAAAAATGAGTCAATCTCGTCAAAGTTTTAAATTTTAATTGTTATATAAATGTCAACGTTTCATTTGGATTTTCTGCCAATCTATTTCAGTAAAGAAGCAAAAAATGTGTTTTCCTTATAAAACACACATCACATAATTTAATTAATGAAACGTTAGCGTTTAAAAAAAAAATCACAACAGAACTTAACTAAAATACTACACACTATTGCACTATTGAGTAATTAATTATCATGACCATATTTTTATTCTATTTTTAAAATCACGTACAATGAGTATAGTATTTGGAATTTCAAACCACTCAACACAAAATTACAATATTCTTTCGATCCGCGAAACTGCGTCAAAACCCAGAGTTGCTAAAACCCAACCCAACAAACTGGTTTTCTTGGCATCATTACCCGAGTCAAACTAGTTGTAATTACACCCGAAGATGACGTCATACTTTAGAGAGTAAGTACATTGCATTACCATCATAACCACCATCGAAATAAGCGCGGTTTTCTTCTATATTTCCAAGAAGTTCTCTGAATATATCGCAAGTTCATAAAACTCACACGACCCGTGAGAAAACTAACATCCACCTCGAATACTAATTAACTAAAACTTAATGAATTCACAAGACTAACTTTATTAATTTTCTTCCCACAGTTTTAACTAATGCCGGATTAGTTCATTGGAACAGAAAGGAAAATCTTCAGACTAAATAATTTCATATTGTGATTGAAGAGCGAACGAATGATCAGATTACGCTTCAACGAGCTCTTATTTTAATCGGTTTATAAAAGAATATTGATTGTGTAAGCTCGAGTTAAACCTAAGTAGCGAGTGTTCGTCTGGGAAGATTCACAGACTCGATCATCATCAAATCCGATGACTTTCGGTTTATCACGGACGCGAAGAAGACGGTTAATTTGGTAACAATGCTTCGAGACAGTGACCTCGACAATGTGTTGTGTGGTTGGTACTGGTAGTTGGTTGGTTCGGGGCATTGGCAATGAAAGACTAGACTATAAAACCGACAGTCACTCGCTCATTAACGCTAACTACCTAGTGATATTAATGTGTCCGCCAGTCACAGAAATAAACTCCACGTTGCTACGTGCAAATCAGTCACTAAAAGCAATTTTTCCATGTTGAAAGTTAGACATTTCACTCACACACAGACATGCACACATCTAGGTCTACATTTATGTTATATTCAGTGATGTTGGTAAATTGAACTTGTGGGCATAAAACAAAATGAAATGTTGCTAATAAGCTGATTATTTATTTTATAAATAAACACAAACACACGAACAATAACCACGGTCAGAAATAAAACACTTATAACAAAAGTGCGTAAATTTTTGGAAGCTCTGCTTCCTTCCTCAGACGCAAAGGTTCGTGGTTATTGTTAGTGTGTTTGTGTTTATTTATATCCTCCCGATCTAAGAGTATTGGTTTTTAATTATTCCATTATAGTTATTTAATTTAAATAGTTTATAAACTCTACATAATAAAATAAAAAAATGACACTGAGGTAAATCCTAACAAACAATAGGGTAATGAAACTGTTTAAAAAATGTTGAACCTTGAAAGTAGTGACGTATTTGTCCTTGAATTTGAGCACTGTGCAAATGAGTGCGATTATTTTCTCCAAATATATATTTTACAGAATCGCATTCAAATCAGTTTTCCCATATTCGCAAACAAATGTCTCCGATATATTGCATTTGAGAACTTAACGAATAAGTGCTAACGGTACATTAAATTTATTTATTTATTGCCACCAACAACAGAGTTAACTCCACAAATGCGATATAGGCATTACATAAAATTAACTAAATTCTAAAGCACAAAAATAAAAATTATATAAAAAATCAAACAAGATCTAAATATGTCTACTCAGGTGCACAAAAGAACATTATACTCAACGAAATTCAAATAAAAAAACTATGACGATTACAATGTTATAAACCTCAAGAACATATTTTGAAGGAATACTTTTTAAAACATTGAAAGTTTAGGTGATTTATGTACATGCAGATCTGGATGGATGACAACTAATTGGTTGTATGTATGTTGGATCCGGTTAATTGAGGAATTACTAAAAATGTCTAGTCTGCTTCTTGGCTGATGGAAAGTCTGATGGTTTCGTGTTGGTATTGCAGGAACGTGAAAATTTACTAGATCAAGAAGCTGAGAGTCAAATTTTAACATTATCCTGTATTTAACAAACAATATAAATGAACATCCATGTCGGTGCTGTCTTTGATCCAAGCACAGTAGCATTGAATCATGGCACTAAGTAAGTAGCTAACTCTAACAGGGAATGAATCAGCAAATAACGTCTGATTGATTTCAGTCTCGAAGGCGGGAAGAATTTAAATCCACACGTTCTAAAGTGGCCAGCTGCTACTTGAGTGTTCCTTCTAATGAACTGGACAATCAATGCCCAATGCCAGGTGGTGATTCTACAGTTCTGTACCCAATGATCCTACTCATGCTTTGAGTTGGAGGAATCCAATATCTTGTTTCATTAATCACACTTTTCAATAGAAACGATTACTTGCCTCAATAAATTATTGCATCAGGAGCAAATCCTGGGTAAAAAGACAATTTGTCAGAATTGACATTTTAAACGAAGCATTTGGTTATAACTCACATTAATGAAAGCGATATATCCAAGTCTGAATTACAAATTTAAAACCAATCCCGAATTTGACCATTTTGATGAACGGGTTTCCACCAAATCCATCTCCAAAATGTATCGAAACCGTAATTGTTGTTCAATGTCCTGATTGACGACAGTTTCTATAGAAGAGCCCACTTTAAACTTCACTGATTGAGAAAGAACTGTTAAAATATTTCCATCCGGCAAAGTGTAAACAACAAGTAAATTATCTAATACAAATTAGGGGAGGGGCTACTTTTACCACCAGTAATTAGGCACGAAATTTTTGTCTCAAATTGACAATGGTTCTGGAAAAAAACAATATTCTTTCTTCTAACATTAATAATGGAATCGTGTCCAGCTTGATTGATCGGTGTCTGGTTGGTCATTGTTTGCTCGTTGATGGTATCGACGCCAACAGGGTTGGCTTGGTCGGCTTTAAATTTAATGTCCCCCACTGAAAATCAGTTCTGTGACTGAGTGGGTAGACTAAATACGAATTTATTTTATTTATTAGAATGGTAAACATTACTTGGGTTACTAATCCGGAACATCAGAGCTACAAGTACTCACAACTCAATAGTGATAGACTGAGAGAACCAATCAGAACCAAGAACCCAACTCAAAGATCTTAGTACTAAGCTCCATGATTAGACCTATTATCGTATGTTAGCTCTTTAGAGGCAGAGTGGCGACATCTGTAGCACTGATACAAACACAACAAACTATCTGACAATACTTAAACATTTAGAGTTGAACAAATACCAGGTGGTTAACATAATTAAGTGCTTAGAATTTCTAGCAAATATAAGCGCAATGTTTTATTTTGCTCCAGCTTTCAAGGCGGAACACGCCCGCCAATATTGAAACCACGCGAAATTACAGTTTTTAGTCACATCTCAAGACCGCTAATATATCGGATAAGGAAAAGGGACAATAATTTAGTATTGACAGAACTATTGCCTGCATGGCACAAGATTTAAATGTTATGGCGTAATAATTTTAATGAATGTACTTAAATGTATTTAGTTATTTTAACAGATGAGATATTACTACATTACCGTCTTATGTGGCGTATCAGGAGCGGACTCGGTAGCTTGCCCCCCCCCCCCCCAAATCCCAGCTTTAATATTAATTTAATTATTTATTCTGCAATCATTATTAGGTTCAACGGAAAAATATATCTATATTTATTAATTTTTCGTTCAGTAAAGCCCCTTGATATCTTCTAAAACACACAAAAACCACTCCAAAAATACGTATTTAGCCCCCCCCTCCCCCAATTGAGTCGTTGGTACAAGCCCCCCCGAAATATATTCCTGCGTACGCCATTGGTCTTGATTATCACTTTTTGCGATATTCTGCATCGTTCTTGAGAAACGACTAAGAAACTGTAATTCCGCGTGGTTTGAATATTGGTGGGGGGGTCTTGCCCCTCAAGTGAGCCTACCCTACCCACCACTCAAACGTTCACCCGGCCGAATGTCTGTCCCGGTATAGACCACATTAACTTCACACCGGCGAAATCAGCCTAGCTTGGCCAATTACCCCTGCTCCAACTGTGCCCATCACCGTGACGACTGCCTGCATGGGCCACAATCAACACCTACACGGCAGGCATTACTTTTCACTTCCAAGAAACAATTATTAAAAGCTGTTTTCCGCAATCCAATTTGTGGCTTCGTACTCTGAATTTCCTTTTAAATTTGAACCCCTTTTCATTCCTCATCGTGACTGTAACATTTTGCTTTTCATTTCTACAACTTTAGTATTCCCAAAAGTATAATAATGGTTACATTATTTTTCATATATTTTAATGTGAGTAATGTTTTAGTTGAGGCCTATAATATTAGTCGTTTGAATGTTTGTATTGTGGGTCCTATTGTGTTAGTTGTTTAGTTTGTATAGTTTTTTATTATCCATTTTATTTAAACTTATGCCAAGCACATTATTGTCAATTTAAACTAGGGATACGCCAAAGTCGTTGTTAGACGAGTGAGTAAGCCATGTGTTAAGTACCCGGTAACATTACTTTTTTCCCTACTTTCGGCCTCCCTAGCCTATCATAGGCGAGAGTGGCGCAGTATGGCCGTACAGTTGACGCGCCCTTACACCATCGACCCTTTAAAATTCTACTTATTTTTACGAATATAATTATCAAACTTACTAAATATGCAAATGTTGCCGGGTACTCAACACATGACTCGCTCACTCGTCTAACAACGACTTTGGCGTTTCCCTAGTCTAGTTGGCTAAGGCGCCCTTATAACCAAAATGTGGGAGACCTGGGTTCAAACCCCCGGTCGGAAAAGATTTTTTAATTTCTGAATTGTATTTAAAAAATTATAAAACATGTTTTGAAATGCATACAATACTATGGAAAACATAGCCAGTACGAAATACGAGTAAAGATTGCAAGGTTTACTCAATGTACCAGCGGAATTTGGGGAACCTTGGTCGTACCAGATTCGATAAACCTTGCTCACAGCTATGCATGTAATCACGGCCTACCAAAAATTATTTGATAAAAATGACTTCTTCAAGTACAAAGCATTGTTGTTAAAATGAAAACTATACATTGGCAGTCAATTTTACAGTTTATTATTTCTTGTAGGTTTAAATCGAAATGGATTGTGCTCATTTTGTTAGCAGGTCTAAGTTACCTGGTCACGGATGTCTGTTTAAAATTTCAGCTCAATCTATTTGGCCGTTCGGCCGTATGAGCCCGGACAAACAGACATTTAACAGACAATGCTCACGGCCAAGGCCCGATCGAGTATAGCGTTAGGAAAGACTTACGTTAGCTACGCTCACTCGTCTAATTACGTACTTTAATACCAATTTTATTATATTTAGGGATATGATACACAATTCTGTCTTTAAAGGCTATGCTCGTTGTAATTATTCATAATGATTATAATGTACCTGTTGGATGATAATAATAAATAAATAAAAAAGATGATATAGGCCTATTACCAAAGAAAAAAACACTATTTTATCAGTGTGCTGTATGCCAATTGGCAAGTATGGATGGAGTATGGACTACGAAGTTACCAAAAGAGGGAGCGAAGCTACTTAATAATATCGTCATAAAAGAATACAAAAAGAAAATGATTTATCTTCCACTGATAAAATGTCGGTTTTGGTGGAGGTGCCGGGTATTTTTTAATTTTTAAAAAAATTTCAGTGACGCTAGCCCCGGACCCAGGGAAACCAAAAACATTCTGTATCATCCTTGTTGAAAGGCAATGAATATAATAAAACTGAATCGGAGGTCATGTTCGGTTTTTATCGTGAGACGTGAGTCACGTGACACACGCACAGACGGACGGACAGAAAAGTGGTGCGAATGGGAACTTCGTTCCCGAATTTTTGACGCAAATTTTCAAGAAGGTTAATCAATGTTAATATTTACTACAATTTAGAAATTACAAAATCCGTCCTGACCGGGGTTCGAACCCGGGTCTCCGAACCCCGGTTGGGATGGATTTTGTAATTTCTCAATTGTACTTAAAAATATATATTAACGATTCCACCTACGGGAGTGTTCCCCAACTATCTAAATCGAGAAATGAATCTAAGTCATACCCATTTTAATAGTTGATTCATAAATTAATTACTTTTTCATGTGACTTGAAAATCGTAAAAAAAAATCCCAAAACAATTTTCAAAAAATACTTATGTAATGAATTGAAATGTACTGAAAATTGGACAATTCTCGTAAATTAACCTTTTAACCGATAAACAATGAAGTTTGTCCACTAAACTGAACTAGGATCTTGTCAATTTCGCCGTTACCACCACATTCCAGGGCTTCTACATTCAACATCTCCGACCCCTCGTCTCATATCATATTCCAACAACAAAAAGACATAAATTAGTCTCTCTCACGCAAATAATAATTAGGTAGCTAGTTAAGTAGTTGCACGTCTTAGGGCTAGTCAGACCGGAAGTTGGCAGTTCCGGTGTTGCAAAATCCCCCGCACACGTGCGACGTTGTCATTCTGTGGTGTTTTGATGACGGGGATTACTTGAAACTTGAGTGTGGTAATTATTTTAAGTGTGTTAAAAGGTTGAGCTACGTCGGCAGAAACTGATGAAAACATTGACTTGGGACTGTATTGGTAACCTATTAAGGTATAGTTTAGGAGGAGGTCTTTACTACCAGGGTCCAAGTAAGCGGATTGAACGAAAAGATCAAGCTATAGGGATGTGGGTTCGAAGCACGAATAATACATTTATAATTTAGTATTTTATATTTATTATATAAAATTTTTAGAAATTGTTCTTTTAAATCCTAATTTGTTTTCGCTTATCGCCGATGACACCAAAACATAACCCAATAATTGAAGCAAACCAGAAAGTATAATATATTGCATTATTAATTATATTTCTGCCATTGAGTGTTTCAAACATTTGTTTGAAAAGCTTAAAGCTCAAAGTCAAAATAGAAACTTGTTCTACATTGATCTATTCTTTTCTAGACATTTTAAAACAAATATAGATTACAACGCTTTCTCAAAAGCCAAACAGCTTTTCATAAAATGTAAGATTACAATCGTATTCATACTTTGCATGTTTTTTTTTGTATAAAATTCATGATTTTATTTTAAAAAAATGGTATTTATGAAAATTATTGTTAGGGTCTACTTAAAAGTACAAAACCCGCACATGCAAGGCGCGGCTGTTTTCCCAGAGCACAACGCCCGCTCGCTGCAAGTAACTTAGGTGTTTCCAGTGTTTATGAGACATTGTAGACAGTGTTGGTTCCACAGCCTTCTATACATCAAGAGTAGGTGTAACCTTTCACTTGCAGCGAGGTGTCGCTCAACGCGGCGGTGCATTGTAAACATAGTTGTGAAACTAGGCTGGTTGGCTGGGGGTCAGGGGTGGTGAAACCAGTGTCCCGCCCTAGCATTTCACTTTCCCACTGGCAGAAGACTTCTATCGTATTCTTTCAAGGTAAACATAAAATTTAAAAATAAAATTTTCATTTTGAAGTGATCGAACTTCAAGCGCGCAACTCTGGTTCTGGTGGTCCCGGGTTCAAATCCCGTCGAGACCGGCAATCCTGATTGAAGGTTTCCCCGAGGTTTTCCCCAGTCGTTAATGCGAATGCAAGGGATTGAGTCCTCTTAAACAGCCCTCGGACATCCCTTCACAACTGTCCCTAACTCCAATATACCAAGTTAATAGTTATAGACAGGGGCATGCATTGCACCCTGGGCAGGTTTCCCACGGGAAATTTATTTTCAAACTTTGACGTGTTTTAATCCCTTAGTGAATTTGTGTAGTGTTGGTATGAATCTCAAGCAGATTATGCTTCCTATGACATCATTTCTTTTCCTCTAAATCAAAAGCTAGCAGAATGTGCCAAATAGATGCATTGCGCACGCTAATTTGATCTCCCCAATCGAGTTGAAGAACTTCTATCATATGATAACGGCGCAAACTTTTAAATTGTCTCATCCATTGTATCTATTTAACAAAATTTTAATTCACATCTTACACATTTGTTTCAGTTTTATATTTCATTTACATAACTTTTATTTCTATTACTTTCTTCAATCATTGTATTTTGTTATTTATAAATTAGGAAAATCAACTAATCTCAATACCTGCATTCACTTTACTCATTTCATTCATTCACAGCGGCGCAATAGACCTTAACCGGTTGAAGCGCCCATTTCTCACGTCTTCGATTTTTCCTAATGCAGACAAATCATAATATTCCAACAGTTTCCAATTTATTTTGACAATACAGAAGTTCGACTGCTAACAAAGCAAGCTGATGAAATTCAGTAGAAATGAGAATGCCAGTGTGACTTGTGAAGACAAAAAAAACTTGGTTGTTTAGGCGGAAGTGCAAGGATTTGAAGAAAGTTGTCTGTCACACTACGCAAATAATACATAGTATACCATGGTGTATCTCCGTCCATATTGGATTAGAAGTAAAGTGAAATCTCAAATATATCCCTTTGGGGTGAAATTGACAATAACCTCAACAACACTATCAAGTAGCTTCAAAACCAGTCTTTCTTCGTAAATCGCTTGCGTAACTAAATAGTATTGACATTAAATAAACACAAATAGAAATACATTACATGACAAACATGGAATGTACCACCAGTTGGTTCATTATCAACTTATGAATGTCACAAAATCATCATCAAAAGCATCAGTTAAGGCAATATTAGCAAAGGGTGTGTCCCAAAGCTCACTTTTGCAGAAGTCGACTAGCTTGGTTGAAGTGAACAATGAGCAACAATGAAAGTGACGTCATAAGTGTAGCTGTGAGCTAGCAGACTAGGGAAGGCAGCATAAACAGCATTAACATAGACCCAAACTATCGACAAATGTTACAACATCAACAGTGTGTGTCATCACCTGAAGTTTTTAATGGCACCAATTTCAAACAAAAGTAGAGGAAAGTCGTTATAGCTTCCGTACTGACCAGGCCAAGATATTGGTATCAAAACCAATCACCCAATGGACAGCCCTGCTAGATTCGATGTTTGTAGGGCACACATCGGTATCTGCCCTGGTTACGAAGCCTAGACCACTTTCACTGATGTGTGTATACCTCAGGTAGCTCGGCGAGCGCCGTACACTACGCGCGTACTGGCCTCCTAACCCAGCAGAGACTGAGCTCCATGTGAAGCAAGTGATGCTGGGCAGAGAGATGAAGCTCCACGCTTCATGATGTGGACCAATAACCAGGGCCTATTACTAAATCTAAATCAGCCTTAAAAAACAAATGACATTCGTATTTACTTGATCCTTCTATGTAATCCAACAAATTATTTAAAAAACAGTGTTCATTTTTTGAAAGATTAAATCATTGTAGGTTTTAATTAATATTTCATTAATGATTGATTGTATTTTGTATTCTTTTATTGATGTAATTGATGGTTTAAAGTATTAATAAAATAATTACAAATTTGAAGTTTGTTACTTGTTTATTATTATTTATTATATATTATAGGAACTGTTTATTATACTTCAAACACATGTGATATTAACCTGCTATTTTACTTGTACTAGTTTTATATTTTTTTATCATTTTTATATTTTTGTATTGTTCACTAGTGTGGTTATTTTTTACTTGTGTAATAATTGTAATTTGTATTGTGCATGGTCCAGCAGAACAAAAGTCCTCATGGCTTTAAGCTTCGCCAAGATATAAAATACAGACTCTTTTTTATTATTATATTAGTGAGCAGTTGGTCACACATTGCAAAGTTGCGAACGTGTCTTGTACAGTTGCAAATGTTTGTGCAGTTGAAAACTCCTCCTAATACGAGGATATAAAATTACTACTTATACAACAGTAACTGTCTCTCATTCCCTTCCACTCATTCTTTATGCTATTGAAATGAAGGTGCAGTGAACATCGGCTCTCGGCAGCAATAGCATGCATTTTAATCAGTTTCTGCAAGAGTGCCAACAAGTTAAACATAGGGTAATTACTAATTTATGCAATTTAAAAAACTTAATATAAATGCCCTAGACGTAACTACGGTTGGTGGGGGGGCACAATTCTGTGGTAAGATTTTTTAAACCGTCAATCTTCACAATTTTATAAATTATCGACGAAACCACGCTAAAACCTAGTAAAATATACCACCAATGCAATGTAAAACTTAAAAACAACTGGGGCCATGCATCCCAGACCCCTTATTGTAACTGGATACATACTTTGACCGAAACAATTGATTCATGGGCATGGCAATGCCCCCCCACCCAAAAATGGCACTTACGTCTGAGTTTGGCAACCACATCAATAACAACTATTTAGAAACGACAAACGGACAATACGGGTCTCTGAAATCAGTTAAAGAACTCCCAACGCAATATAATAATTGTTTTGTTGTAAAATTTGCATCCGGCAGGTGGTGTGTTACCTACACACACCAGACACACTATACACAAGTGTTTCGCGATTACCCCCCCCCCCTCCCCCCTCCTATCGATCCAATTGTCTGCACGCCACTGCCTGCAACGATGTGTTCGTTATTTACATAAAACAATTAAACATATGTTCATTTTGAAATTTACAACTCCGACCCGGTTATTGGTTACATTTCCACCTGTAGTTACTCAACTCTGTTCAGTCCCCTTGTAATCACTCGATCCTCAGATACCCTGACATTAGCTTGCGTCACATGGGGGTATCATCAGTGTTTTAGCATACCAAGGTCTAGACTTGCGATAACGCATGTGCCAAAACTCATACGCACTTAAAATATGGCTTAAATTTACTAAGTAATTAAAATATTTGACCATGGAACTCCCGCATAGTTTTAATAACAAGGTTTGAATATATCTAATTGCGTATTTCCCACATCTATAAGTTATAGGTTGTGTGAGGAATAAATGAGGACTGAATTCTGTTGAAATGAACTGGCAGAAACTGAAAAAATAAAAATTACCTACAGTCAGTGTAGAATTCAGGCATAATCCCAGGGGGGGGGGGCTTACGTTTACCCCCCGGGATGAAAAATAACTAAAAGCACTATTAGTAGGTTTCTAGTACAATTGGCATATTATTTTTCAATAACGCCTATTCAGAAAATGAATAATGAATTCAATGTATTCAATGTATAAACATGATAATCATATAATCAGATAACTGTATGAAATTGAGACAATGTTTTTTGTTTCTTTTATAGACTTCACAAAAATTACATTATTTTGGTATTGCATTCAGCCCACAGCTTTTTTCTAAAACGCACCAAACGCACTCTAAAAACCTGATTAACAAAATTTGCACCTGAGGCCGCCGTGGTCCCTATTAAATATCCCCTGGGACAAAAAGCCTGAATTCACGTATTGTCTCAATATTTTGTCAAAGTGGACTCAAATCAACATGCTAGTACCTAAGATATGGTCAGTTTACAAAGACCTAGTATCGAACCTGTCGCTGTACAGCTATCAGACAATTAGACAAACTCGGTACATTAAATGACCCAAGGTTCAGACAGACAATTGCTACAATGTCCATACTCCACACACACATGTGTTATCATTGTAGACAAGTGGAACCAACGTCAAAGAAAATACTCGACAACGACAAACAAATAACATAGGCAGCTCCACAATAACAGACGCGTTTTTATAGTATATTCATGATTATGAATCAAGAGGAGTGTCCGAAAGCGCCTCATACAAAAAACACGTCTACCCCACCCAATCATTAATTAGTTGTTGTTGTAATATTACTATTTCAAACTATAGTGTTATTATTGTGTCTGCATTTATGTCATTACATCTTTTTCGTTGTCCTTATTTGTAGATTAGTTTTTATAACTGAATATGGTAGACTTTAAAAAAATAAAACATAAAGGAACAACATATTCTCAATGTCTCGATAACGTAATTGGAAGTCTTTTTCACAGTATAATATTTTTTGTTGGTACTTTTGCGCAATATAATCTTAATTTATTACATATTTTTGTAAGCATAACTGTCATTTTTATCGTGTTTAGTTATGTTTGTAATCCCGAAAACCACATTTATTAAGGTGGGTGTATTAAATTTAAAATATCACGCCTAATCTAACCCAATGAGCTGTGATCAAGTCTAAATAATAAAAACCTGAATGAATCTGAAGACTGACACACGATAGCAAGTAGTCTCTACGGCGCATGAGGGGGGAGGGGGGGTCCTGTCCGGTGCAACAGCCGTGCAGGTAATAATATCAAATCACATATTGGGTGACACCTAATCAACTGTGGAACGTGTGTCCTGAATTAGGAACCCAATATTGCAGTAAAACAAGTAGAGCGGGCCAGCTTTGAGCTACCGAGCCCAGGGCATCAATTACATGCTGTGTGTTGCATATGCTGCACCAGTAGCAGGTATACAGGGGGCAGGGTAAGAACACACACGCCAAACAGGCGAGGAACATGATAATATGCCCCCTTCCGAGGATAAACACATTTAGTATAGGACGAGGAAGCAGACGCGTAGAACGTTTTGAAAGTTGGGGGGGGGGGGGGGGAAGAGAGGGGGGGAGGAGGGGATTTACTAGCAGATTCGGGGCGAAGCCACTATACAGATATATCGTCATGTTTTAACTGAAAAATGGCAACTCAAAGGATTACCGTTTTGTTTATGAAGGATATCCCCTTAGTTGTTTTTGAAATCTCAATTTTATTGCCTAACTAAATTGTCAAGTGAATACTTTAAATAACTCGAGTCCGAGAACTTCGTGTTATTTTTTAAATTTCACTATTATACTCTTTGACTATATTTTTTTTATTTATTATTTACAATAGTCTTAATGTAGGCTCTAAACGTGAAGACAGAGTAACATCAAAAATTGAATAAAAAATGTAACTTCTCTCTAGAGTTTAGATCATTTTGTTATTAGGGCTAGGCTTGGACATTCAGTAAGTAATATTACATGAAAACGTTGAAACAAACATTATAGTAACATATTTTTATAATTTGTGCCCCAAAAAGTTTCAAACTTATAAAATGAGTATAAATTTGTATCAAGCGACTCAGGTAATTATTATGGCTAAGTACTAATCAGATTTAGTAAGGTAGCGCCAAAAATATATAGGCCTAACGATTTTTACGTTTTCACACACGTGCGCGACCCGGCACCTCCACCAAAATCATTAATAATACTCGCACACCCCTAATATAGATTAAAATATTTTTTCATAACACAGAGGCCAGGGGTACAATCAAAATATTAATCAAAAAGGTTTACTTAATTTTATTTTTAGGACATCAAATTATAACTTTGACGACTTTGACCTTATTTTAAATAATTAACTAATTTAACTTGTACCATTTTAGCCCAGACTGGGTTACTTTTGCGAGTTTGAACTATTCGTCACAGTATTATCATATTTCGCTCTCAAAAACTTATTTTAGTGACATAAAAGTCCAGATTTATTGTTATCGGTAGCACGGTATAGGCCTATGGGAAAACAAAAGAAAATGCACTTGCACATGAAAAAGTGGAAATAAAGGTTAAAGACGAATGATGTATTTTTTAAATGTGATATTGTTTAATAAACAACACACGAGAACTGAGGCGCAGAGAGCTACACCCTACCTGACGAGCTCTTGGGACAGTCTTTGGAAAGGGATAGTTTCTTATCTTTCTAAGTGCCTTTTGGAGGACAGACAGACAGACAGACAGACAGACAGACAGACACAGACAGACACAGACAGACAGACAGACAGACAGACAGACAGACAGACAGACAGACAGACAGACACAGACAGACAGACAGACAGACAGACAGACGCGCAGAATACTAATATAATACGTTCACAATAATAAATAAGTGAAACATTGGAACCTCTAATATCCTAGTTAGTAGTCCCCTGATGAGGGAAACAGCAGATGCGTTCATTTTCAGCCGGCTTTCTAGGAAGAATGCAATGAAAGGTGGCTACTACTCAATTAATTAAATCACCCTATCAAGGCTGTTCGCTTCTACTAGCTAAAACTAGCTTCAAAACTGCACCCTAACATTTGGGATTTGTAAAAATGTTTTAAAAATTGGTAGGCCTAACATTTCAGGTTGAAAATGATGAAATTACTACAAGTGAGCACAATTGTAAAATCGAACAACCAATTCTTTAAAAAAATATTATAGATTTAGAATTACTATTTGGAAATATGCACATAAGAGAAATTTAAACGTCGTCTATTATTATTCGGTGCCGGTAATAATAACATTATGTACTAATTGTGTTTGTATTATGTGTGTATGCATGTGTATGTACCGGTGGTTCGTGGTGCAAAAATCAAATTACAACACCAATAAATCGAATTTACATGAGTGTAGAGACAAGGCAAGCGTAACAGAAAAACAGCCATAAAACACACGAAGAAGCTGTTTCCCTCCATAAACAGTTTAATTCGATCTCTTTTTAATTGCGATCTGACATGAAACCTGGCTAAAGTCAAGCAGTGTTCTCAAGCAAGGCAAGAATTATACGACACGTTACAACAATAATTATAATTACGTAATTGGGAGCATAATATTAATTCGCCGACACAAAACAGAAACCATAAACAGACAAAAAATAAATATACAAAGCAGGACTTGTACACAATAAAAATTTCATAATTAGAAATAAAATAGAGGATAGTACTAAACTGAACGAAATGCAAAACATCATCAAAAAAGACACGGATTTTACTCTTTTGTGTGTATGAAAGTCCATCTTATCTTAATTATAGCCTATATTATTTATAATACATTTTGCAATCGTGCGTTCGTAGTCAACAACTGCGCGAAGTTGATGGATTGTTAACAAATACACAAGTAGAGCCAGGAAAATATAAAATATACATATAGCCTATATTACAAATCTGCATATTATATATATATATATTTCAAACCAAAGCATTATATCATACGTAGGTCAAATCGTAGCAATGAAATGAATAAAATAAAATATTCCCGTATAGAAATTACAAATCAACACAATGCAAGTGCTTTTCCAAAGTGTTGACTGCGCTTTCAACACACTTAGAATGAAGTGTTTGAAATTCAAACATATTTTGAGAAAAGTGTTTGCACACCTTTATAAAACACTTTTACCTGTTTGAATAATTCAAACAGAGAAATATGTTTGAAAATCGTAAGGTGTTTGAAATTAAGACACCTAAAGGTGTTTGAAAGTCAAACATAAAATGGTGTTTGATTCTAATATGTTTGAAATTTCAAACACTAAATGTGTTTGATTTTCATGGTGTTTGAATATTCAAACACTAAAAGGTGTGTGAATATTCAAACACTTCAAGGTGTTTGAAATTATGGGCAAAATTTAGTTAGGCCTACACAAAAGAAAACATTTGTTATAGGCCCTACTTATCCGTGCAACTGACCTGAAATAAAAAATAGGATATGGGACAAAGCAACTTTATAGTCAATTAAATTTTGGGACCATATGCAATTTTAAAAATAATAAATAGACCCCATACTCTCCTTTGCAAAAAAACGAACTAAATATTGTCAAACCGCAGACATGGATACAATTCAGGGCTTAAAACCTACCTACTCAGCAAATAAAAGTTGATTCCAAGGTTTACGCGCTTACTTGAGAATTTTGAATTACAGATCTAGGCCTATTGTGCTTTATTTGACTATAAAGTGTACCTTAGCAGGTGACTGGCAAACATGTTGAACTCATTTGAACAATAATAACCCTTTATTTTGATATGACATGAAACATTTTAAGCATTTAAAAATATTTTGCACAAGTACAGTCACTGGATTGAAGACGAACTCCTTGCAGGTACGCCCACTGATGGCACCAATCCGGGGGAATAATCTGAAAACAAAAACAACCTAAATTCAGAATATTATATAGGCATGTCTGCATATTAAGCCTACCGGTACTTTATGTGGCCTAAGCTTACCATTCATAAATGTACCATGGCATAGCCCTACTACTAAAAGTTATTACAACAGCATTGGTAGCAACCGAGCAAGCAAGTAGTACTTTACATTCAGGGCCTAGCCCCTGCGTTGTTGTAACATATAGGCCTGAGCTGAGTGTTTGGGAACTCCATAAATTATTTACTGGAAGGAAATTTAGGTAAACAGTATTTTGATGATTGATTTCTTTAATTTAGTTGATATAAGCGTAGACCTATATTTTGTTTTATAAACACTAAGCATAGGCCTAGGTATATGGCACAAAACTCTTTATCACTAGGTCGTAGCTAAGATAAGTTTGTATGCCCTGGTAGGCACACCTTAGTAGGGATGCACACATTCAATATTAATCGTTTGCCAATCAATTTTCATAAATATCGATAATGGTGAATCAAAATATTATCGAAGGGGCCTATTGCATGTTAACTATATTTTATATGAACCAAAATGTGTTGCGTAATTATTACTTGTGCATTTGCGGGCCTCCATCCCACAGCTATTCACTTTGAGCATTGTGTGAATGAGAATAAATTTATATATTTCCATGAACGAGTTTGCTTTGGTTTTAGCCTACCTATACTAAGTATGGCAGCTAGAATTTGGTTTAGACTGTTTTAGATATTTAACATTCTTCACATTAAGGATCACGCGAGTTATCCGCTAAAAGTGAATTTTATCAAAAAATTTACCAACATTAGGCCACTCATTTGATGGTGTAATCCAGCCTTATATTGGATTCCTACATTACAATTCATGATTAGAGTAGACTGCATGTCATCAATACATAAATAGTAGGCAGGTATGGGGAACTATTTTTTGCTCAAGTAGCCTACCATAGGCCTACTGTAGTCACTATTGTGACTCTTAGTCTTGACCAAATAAAACTGAACCTGGGAACTAGGCCTACAAATAATCTTTGCACTGGCTTTAACCATAGGTAGCTAAGCAGGCCTACCGGTACAGAAGACATGTCCAATATTTTAACCAAATCTAGGCCTACTGACCAGGTATATTAAGTTATAGCCTATTGCGGGATAATAAATTCATGGCTACAGAAGAAGTATGTAGCCAAAGCTACCAATCGGTGATAGTGATAGGTCTATCTAGGCCTACATATCATTGTCCGTGAACTTAAAATGAATCACGGTCTCAATCACAACGTATCTGGATAAATCGCAACTGATACCTAGCCTGTGCAGTTAATCCTACCTACATGTGTAGGCCCAGGTACATTCTTACTAAACTGTTTTGCCAATTAGAGATTATTATTGAACTATTGAGAGCATTACTGGGGGAAACTGCCAATCACATAATTATTTAGGCAATGCATAGGACTAGCAATTAATTTTCTAACTAAACTAGGGCCTATAGGCCACAAAGGCTAATGTATTTTTTAAATATTACTCCTTGTGGTGGTGAGGTAATGTTTTGGGGGCTAGAGATTATAATTGAACTAGAGAGAATTTTCTGGGAAAACTGCCAGTCACATAATTACTAAGGCAAAGCATAGGCCTAGGCCTAGCAATTTAATTTTCTCATTAGACTAAGTAGGTAAGGCTAATGCATTTAAAAATATTATTCCTTGTAGTGGTGAGTGAGGAATGTTCACAGCCATACCATCAGATCACATAAAGGCAAAAATATAACAAATAGGGATGGTAGGCCTAGACAATTCTAGGTCCAAGTCCGACTCAATGTAGAATGTAGGTACTAAAATTGTCTTTGTCAATGACGTAGGAAGCAGGCCTACCTACTGTCTGTCTAGGTCCAAACTTAATCCAAATTATAGCAAATAGACCTACTAGTTAGCAACCAAATGTAGGCATAGGCCTTGGCCCTACACTCATTTTAGACCTGGTTCAAATCAGCTGACAGGTGACAAACAAGAAATTAATGTACAGGCCTAGGCCACAGATAATAAGAGTACACCACGTAGTGTACTCTGTTATCTTTGCCTAGGCCTATTAAAATGCAGGTAGACAATTAAGTTTTGTGGCCATTTAGCAGTTAGGCCAGAAAATGATGAAGAATCCCCAGTGAAAAGGTTTAGGTGGAAGGTGTTTGTAGGAAATGGATTAAGATTTGGATGTAGGCCTCAGTGAGAAATTATGAAAATAAGTGTGACTTAAAATATAGGCTATTAAATCTAGCCTAGATACTTTTGATACAACTAGCCTAGGTCTACAAAATGTTAATTTTAGGTAGCAGCCTACGTACTTGCCAGTTATGTTAACTACATATATTTGCAGTTGCTTATTCTCACGGCAGAACGTAAGAAATGCTAAAAATTATTCTTACGCCAGAACATAAGAATTGCTAAAAATTATTCTTATGTCAGAACGTAAGAATTGCTAAAAAATATTCTTACATTGAGCTAACTATTTTTGCTATTGGTGGTTTGGTGGTAACAGAAGTAAGTAAGTACAATTACTTAGAACTGAGGAATTGTAATCACTCTGAATTCTGAACCACATAACCAACAGACTGATTATCTACAATAAGTCTAGGCCTAGGCCCCCTAGGCATTGTTCTTGCACTTAGCTTAGTGTTGCCAATGGCAGAAATAATTCTTACGTTCAATTAGTTCACTAGTTATGTTTATAGGCGACCTTTGATCATAGTGCGGTGAGGCAGGATGGTACCGGTAGCGGGTTTGACTTCTGTGTGAGGGTTCGTTGGTTCAAATCCTTGACGAGATGATTTTTTTTCATTCTATTCTTTATGTTTTTGATAAAACTCCTTTTTGGTTGAGAGTCCTTTAAAAATATTTTAAATAGAAACGTTAAAAGGTTGGGATTTTTGTTTTGTTTTATTGGATATGTCCGCAGCGAACGTAAGAACACAATTCCTATCATAGGCTCTACTCTAATTTCCCTATAGGCCTAAATGCTAATTTAGAATTTAATCACTGTTAAATGGCGGCTGTAGCGTCAACCTTACAGACTCGGAACGCAAATGATAATTCCAATGAGAGCACAGACCGTAAGAATAATTTAGCAAATCTTACGTTCTGCCGTAAGAATGATTTAGAGCATAATTTTTATCAATTCTTGCGTTCTGCCGTAAGAATATATACCTACACAGCCATAGGATAAATTACTTTTTGGGCAACGACCGATGGTCGTGATGGGCAACAGCAATGGGCTTGCCTTGGCAAGCACCACCTTGGGTGTCCACGGTCAAAGCAATGGCCGTGTTTGGGATCGGCAATGGCCATCGACTGATCTTAGGGCCTAGAACCTACAGGTCTTGGATACTTCTTCGGTTGGTATGGACCGGTTTTTTAAACACTGTTATTTTTCAATAAAAACACTGAAAAACAACTACCGGTAAGTAGTTTTGTAACAAAAAGAATTTCGGGTGCGCTCTTATCGATTATATCCCAGAACTAGCGCGGCGCACTGTAGCCAGCGGAAAGTTCGGCTAACCTAACGAAAGAGTTTTGTAAAACTGGTCCATAGAAACCGAAGAAGTTCCAGGTCTTGTACCAAAAAAATAGCATAACCGTAACCGTAGGCCTAAGCCTAGACCTTGGGACAAGTAAGAAGGGCCTAGAGAAAGACTGGCCTAGGGCTTATGCCTAGCCTTTACAAAGCAACTCGCCTAGGGCCTAAGCCTAGCCCTACCCTAGATGTAGGGCTAGCGGAACTCTTCGGTTGGTATGGACAGTTTTTGATCAGTAGGTACTTTAGATTTTAAATAGCGACGTTAATGGTTTTGTAGGTACTTAAGTTTTAAAATAGCAACGTTAAAGGTTTTGTAGATACTTTAGATTTAAAATAGCGACGTTTAAGGTTTTGTAGGTACACATAAAAAAAAACTGTCCATACCACCGAAAGAGTACCGGGCTAGCTACCCTAGCTAGGCGTAAGACCCTGGATGTAGGCCCTAGAAGCCTAGGGCTAGGCCTACAAGGTTACAAGGCTAGGCTAGGCCTAGATTTGTACAAATTATTCTCACCTGTCAGATCCAGAATAATGTGATGTGATGCGATGTGCTGAATCTCGTGCGTGAAGAATCTTTTCGATGATCATTCGAAGTTCTCGTCAGCCTTAGCCCAACTTTCATCAAGCACATGGTTTTTTATTCACTAGTCACATCATGATGAAATCCATTGCGATTGCAAAACGATTGCAAAAACGATGAAGTAGGGATAAGCCCTATTAATTCTGACGATCTCACTGTTCATTGAAAATAAATAACTCACGATTACGACATTATTATGAAATTAAGACCACGCGTATTTCAGGCCACTTTAGCCACCCGCCGGTGCGCGCGCATGCAGCTGCCAGTGTAGCCAACAGCATTACTGTACTCCCGCATGGCGTCAACAGCAACTTGACAGATGCAAATAATGAGCGCCAAACTTAAAAGTAATGTTATACAGTGGACTTGGACCAATAGTAATATTTAATTTAATAACTTAAGAATAATAATTTTGTATAAGAATAATAGTATTTATTGTTCTTTGTTTATTCAGTTTTTAATCTAAGACGTTAATGACTAAAATAATACAAAATTCTTTGCACTCATATAATACCTTTCAAGTCTACAATAATATTTTAGTGCGTTTGTATGACACATTCGAATATGTTTATGTTTTCAAGCAAGAGAGGCAAGCCCTCCATTATTTTCAGGCTTTTATACTTTTGGCTAAATTATTCAACATTTATTCGGAATCATAACAATATTGAAATTGTTAGTACTTCCTAGTGATTTAGTACTGGGTAATAATCATTATATAATAACTTTATATAACGATACATAAATAAATACATTTTATTAATTAATTTTATTTATTAATTCCTATTTTATTTCAATTTTAATATATATCTTAAAATGTTTGTCATCAATGTTTTTATGGAGCGGTGATGTTGTAAAAGGTTGTATTTTTGTATTTTTGTATATATTCATTCATTTAAAATTATGATTTTAAATATATAGAATGGCGCTATGATTATGTGCCCTAAAGCCATGCTTGGGAATTGCGTGTGTGAAAATATAATAATGTCTGAAATAAAAGTGTTTGAAAAAAAAAACGTTTGAATGTGGAATATGTTTGAAAGCGAGAAATCTTGACTTATTTCAAACACTTTTTAAGCTAAACACGTCTTAAAACAGAAATGTTTGAATTTTCAGTTGGGTCATTTTAAGATGCTTTTCAAATTCAGTCACCAGTAAAACAGAAGTGTTTGAAATTTTCAAACGTTTTTGAAAATTGTGTTTGAAAGTAAGACACACTTTTAAATGGTGTTTTATTATTCAAACATATTTCAAAAGTCAGACATGTCTTAAAATTAAATTCAAACATCCAGTTCTTAGTGTGAACATAATGGGCGCATGTATTTTAAAATCGAGGTAATATATAGTTTTCAATCAAATAATCATGTTAATATGGCGTCTGGCATACACTTAAAGTTAGCCTACATTTCTTATATCCTGTATCGGCGCGAGACGAATTGAAAAAGTTAGGTAATAAGTAATGATTTGAAATTTAGTCGTATCGTGAACAGGTTAGGTAATAAGTAATGATTTGTATTTAGCAGTATCGTAAACAGAAAGCTTAGTCGTAACGAAATGAAGTGGGTTATTAACTTATTATCATGTCCAGTACATGAATAACATTTGGTAGCATTGTCTAAAGAAAAATAGCGAACTTTTATAGAATATTGGTAGATTTGAGATGCATAAACAAATATTAAATAGAAACATGTAGTAATTTGAAAATAATTTGAGAGTTTATACAAATTGGAAGGTGTAACTTAACAAACTTATGTGAAACAAATACGAAATAGTCGTACAACAAGTTAGAGCGAGCTGAAGAAATAATAAAATCCGTATAATATAATTTTTAGAGTATATAGGCCTAGCCTAAACACACACAAAAAACAGAATATTCAGACCACTGTGTTTAGTTCTGTCATGATATAAATATCAGGACTAAAGCGAGAAGAGTAAAGAATGGCAAAGTCAAAACAATTACTGGAATGCCAACATGGTCGTGACAACATTGAGTAGCCCTACACATCTCTGAGAAGTAGGTATGTTCTGCCATCTGGTCAACTCATGTCTTCCAAACGCAAACAGAAGGCTGGCCACTTCGGAATCTATTTTAACATCATGTTGCTAATTTAGCCCACAGCCTTGTGTATTGCCGATGGCGCATTCCGTGCAGGAACTATACACATGAAGGCGGTGGGGAGAGGATTGTGTGCAAAAAACTGAAGGTCATCTTTACAAAGAAGAACTAATATTATTGTTCAATCAGGATCAACAACACATGCTATTATTTTGACCTACAGACTGTTTCTCTACATATTGTTTCGTTATTTAGTGTGCGTTTACGAACCTTATTTTATTTAGCTGTCCTCATTTGTAATTTTTGTCTGATACTAAAAATAGCTTAGATCAAACTGTATAAAAGTGGTTCAACAATTAATTGTATTAAAAAGAATAAAATAGATTTTACAATGAAGAGCAACGATATACCTAATTATGATTTCCTAATGATTTTTTCTTCATATTTAGCAAACTTGATGAAAATTGAAGTGTATTAATTTGTGTATTTTCGTGCAATTCGCAGTTTTAGGTACAAGAGAAAACGCTAACACAAACAACAATACTAGCGAGACATTCATTGTCTTCTTCAGCCCGCTTAGATTATATTCTATTTTTCTTGGTGGTTCCAAAGCAAACAAGACTATAACTACGTCACACAAACTGTTGCAGAAATAAGAAAGTTGCATAAGCTGATGCTAGATTTCGTTTCTCTTTTTCAAAACAATCTACATTAAGAATTGAAAAGTGCAAGTTGAACTAAATAATGAGTGTATGATGAGAGAACTGTACGAAGAAAACGCAAAAAACGCATTCGTTGGAAAGGCCAATGTTTCTTACATCACACAAATAATTAGCAGAGAATAAGATGATGTTGAACGAAATAATTGTCAAAAGGCGGAGGTATACCGGTAGCAACAATATTCATCACATTCTGATGAAATTGAGCAAGAAAGGAAGAAGAAGAAAGCCTTAGAAACGCTAGGCCTAGCCCTAGTTGTTTTCGCCAGGTAGCCGGGCTCAAACCGACGCCTCCTAGAATAATTTAATCGCCCGATCAAGCGCTGCGTCGCATTTGTAAATTATTTAATTATAAACACTGTCTTTGTCCCTAAAGTCGGGATTATTGGTATTTTGTAAGTGAACTATTATGTGATGGATTTTGAGCCAATGTAGACGAGGCTCAGCACAGCCCGCGGTACAAAGGTACCTGGTTCAGTTCCCAACACCGAAAGTTTGGGCCCTAGGATGTTAACTGTTTATACGGTTCTCAGTCTTTGGGCTTCTGTAGACATTTTGTCTCGTTGTTTGTGTTGATTATTGACTATTGAGGACAATATGAGAACAGCAGACACACAATACATGAATAGTTGGATAAACCGGAGGTCTAGAAAAACCCAGACCGATGGATTTTTCAGGGTTTTTGAGAATTTTGAAAGTACTTGAAATAATTTCTAGTATTGGGTCTGGAAAAAAATTCTCAACCCCAACTTTTCGGGAAAAACAATAATTTTATGTTGTTAGTCCTACCTGCGGTTGAACCGCTAGTGTCCGATCCAGGTCTTCCGTTAGAGCCCATGTTCGCCCTCGCATTCTGCGCGTTCAAGTCCAAATCCCAAAACTCCAGGTCGACTTCTCCGATATCCGAGGATCCCAAAGAGTTGGCGGGGCTTATGACCCCGTGGCCCCCCGTCGAAGACGACGTCACTTCCGGGGGCCCCTGCCCCTCGCCGGCGTCCACTCGAATGGGCAGGCGACCCCAAATACTAGTAGTCATTTTAGGGTAAACCCACGGAGAAGATCACTTTCCCAGTTAGGTATACGATATCCGTGTGGTTATTTCGTTGATTTCGACACACACATCATTAACTTTCTTTTGTAACCTCCAATGTTCACTTTTCCACACTAACGACACATGAATCTTTTCCCGGGAACCGTTAAACAAAATATTATTCCAATTATTCACAAGAAATATCTTCGTCTCGTACGATAACAACACCTTTGAGTCGCGTGGACGCTATCTATGTCTGTCTAGGCCTACCTAGATTGCACAACGCCTAGGCCTAGGCCGATCAACAATGATGACGACAAAACGTTTCACAACACCCAAGAAAGAAATTCTGTCCAGTCAGTGTCCACTAATTTCATAAACCAATAGGGAAGCGAAGCACTTGTTGTATTTTACGAACGCGCGACACGAAAACCACAAGTGAAAACGAACGGATTATAAAATGGCCGCCGGAAAGATGTGAGTGTGTATAAAAAGCGAAAGGCTTTCACTGGAAGCGTTGCGTAAGGATTCAATGTCACAACTGAGCGGCGCGTGGTTGACACGCCGGTGACTTCTGGCTCGTTGTTGAGGTTAGGTTCGTGCCCTTTACACGATTTAAATACAGACTCGCGATGATTCGTAAAACTCCCGATACGAACACACGAATTAAACACGGTTTGGAAATATCTACTTACAAGGAATGTATGAGCGTTTAAACACACGGAAATGAAACTTTCGTTTCTTTGAAATTCGTCTTCAGCTCTTTGTGTTTCGCAATGTCACGCACAGAAATCGCACTCAGAATATTAAAATAATAAATATTTTCTCACTTTCTCAAAAAGCTTTCGCGAAATTGAAAGCATACGAGTTAATATAATAATTGGTCACTTCAGTAATGTCCACCCTTTCCTTCTCAATAATTCTTATCCTTTTCTCGAAAATGTCAATCAATTTTGGCACCAAATCAAAATTGGCACACTTTATTTTATACGCAACATCACAAAATACCGCAAATATATTGAAATGTCTTCTATGTCACTTCCAAGGCACTCGACATCATTATCATTGCGGACCGAAATACAAACATTGTCTTTCATAATTCGCAAATAAAATTAACCCCGTCAAAACCAAAGAAATTTGTAATTTCACTTTCGAAATTGTTCGCGGTTGAGAAAAATACACAAAAATAGCACAATGTCACACACGTTGTCTAGGGCTAGGCTAGCTGCCTAAATCACTGAAAAGCACCCTTATCGACAGAGCACAGGGGTTATTCCACCGCCTACTACGAGAGCATGGAGGCAACTGAGCGCTGGGGAGCGGGAACTCGTTCTACAGGTAGCTTCGCCGGCCAGCCAATCAGAGAGCAGCATGACGTCACACCTATCAGTGAAAGTCACTGACTGCATACCAAAACATCTCCATCGCCTCCTCTCTGGCTAGCTAGCTCTAAGTCTCATAACATTATGACACAGATCGGACCATACATAGCTTCAGAATGACCCCGTTTTTTCGTTCTTATCGAGTAAGATAGCTTTTATACGAGTTTTTTTTTTATTGACGGTGAAGTATTGATTTGTAATGACGGTTCGGATCTCAAAAGAGAAAACGTGACCTATAATAATAGAACCACGTGGAGTGGGTGGGCTACTCCTATCGATCGATAAACATCTTGATCCATATGGCTGATCACTAACATACGAGTTGCCGGTTGATTGATACGAAACATTAGTGTTCGTGATATGTTATCAAGAAAACATAGTTTCTGGATTGATTTCCACTAAATCAATTACACCTACGTGTGTTGAGAAATAGTTTTTAGCTTTGTGATAAGCAAGAATGTTTTCCAGGGCTCGACTTCGACAAAACCATGAACAAACTCCAGAATTTTCATTGGTGACAACAGTGAAATTATGTAATAATCCGTAAAACTGATCAATAAACAATAATTTAGTTTCCATAACTTTTTAGGGATTATATTTCCTCCACGAATTTTAACCTTGTATTTTTCTTCCCCCCCCCCCTCTCTCTCTCTCATAGTTTTTTCGATTCGTAGTTTCTTTCAGTTTCGTTGTACGTTCATGCATTGAAATGCTGGTCAATGTTTGTTAGATCCCTTATAATATTAAATATAATAATTCGAAAGTGGGGAATTCTGAAAAACCACTAGGGCCCACTAGCCTGGGGGGTCTGGGGTTTCCTTAGGGTTTAAACTGACAACGCTAATGAGCCCCCTCTATTTCTGAATAGATTCGATTAATTTAGGTAAAACCCCAAAATTCGTATCCAAGCCCATAAAATCAAAGTAATAGAAAATTTTCCGGGACGAAAATCGGTTCCCTTTTTAATTAAAAAATACCCATAAAAAATATGAACAAGTTAAAACTCCTAAAAAGCTAAAAAGATTCGTTTGTTTGTAAAAAAATTATTTGGTTCGAAAATTATTTAAAATTTTTAAAAAACATTTTCCCTATAGGGTGCCCCCGGGGGCAAACAACTACAAAAAGGTTGGGATTGGTGCGATCTTTCTGCTAAAAACTCTTTTTTTACTCAAAAAAAAAATTCCCTCCCTTTTCCACAAACAAAAATTTTAAAAAAATTTCCCGCCCTGGTTGTCGTTTTTCCGGGGGGGGGGGAAAAACCAAACGACCCCCCCAGCCCCCCCAAAATTTGATCTCTTGCTCTTTATATTATATTATATTATATTATATTATATTTTATTTATTATATTATTTTTATTTTTTTATATTATGTTATATTATTTATGTTAAAAATAGGGGTATATTATATTATGTCAGAGAGTAGATCCTCCTCTAACGATCCTAAACCTAAATAGTTGCTTGCACCCGGTGCACCACCATAAATTTTGATCCAAAACCCCCAAAACGGGTTTGCTTGCATCACCTTTCTATGTGACCCAAAACCCCAAAACCCCCTTGCTTGAAAGCACCATCTATATGACCCTTTAAACCCCAAAACCCTTGTTTGCATCCCATCAATATGATCCAAAACCCCTAAACCCTTGCTTACAGCACCATCTATAGGGATCCTCCAAAACCCAAAAACCGTTGCTTGCTCCCCATAAATATGTTTCCTAAACCCAAACCCCTTTTTTTGAAAACCCCCCTACATCTAACCAGGCCCAAAAGTCCACTGATAAGAAAGCAAGTGTACAAAAACCCTTTTTTAGCTAGCTACTACCACCCAAATCCCCGGCGAACAAAACCAAACCCTATCCCCCCCATCAGATAAGGACGTGCGGAATCATAGGGGGACGTTTAGTTCGTTCAGAAAGGGGAAAAAACAATCCTCTTTGAGGTTGAAATGTGAGTGGTTTTAGAAAATAATGTTTTATCTTTATTGGTTTTTTAAATAAATAATTTTATTTTCCCTTGGGGCGAAAACCTTGATAGAAGCAACTAAAAGCTAAAGTGGGGTAAACCCAGACTGTGATACCCGGGGGGACGGGGTCGCGCCCGTCCCCCGACAATCCTGACTGAAAATAAAAATGTGTCCCCAAAGATTACCTATTTTGGAATCATTTATCAAGTCTCCCTTGGTTATTTCTACAATTAAAAAAATCGACAGTTCGGAAAGAATTTAAATTTTTTCTGAAGAGGGGTATAAGTTGTCCCTGGGACTGATTTTGGACGGAAATATAATATGTATTTTCGAACACTACCCCCCCCCCCCCCCCCCTCAAAAGAGTCATCGGGAAGATTGTTGCAAAAAATATAATGTTTTAAAATTTTAAAGCAAAAATAAATAATTGAAAGAAGATCAGTTTTAAAAATAAACAATTGTACCTGGGGAATCAAGAAAAAACGGAAAAAATTTTGCCGCCCTTTTTAAACCCCCTTTACGAACCCCAAATTTTTTTGACGCCCCCCCCCCCAACCCAAAAAAATCAGACCCTTTCCTAAACGTGGGCCCAAAAACCGTTCCGTAAACTAAATTGCCAAAAGCCGCATGATCCATAACACATCACCTAAAAAGTTTTCAACGTTTATATTTACTAGTTTTTGCGCATCCTATCCCCTATAATTTTACCTTTTAAACTGTAGTTAAAACCCCAAGGGTGGGAGTGGGCCCCACCTTCTCACAAGGAAGGTATATCCTTGGGATAAGCCTAATCTCAAGTGGTGCACGGTGGTATTTGATCACTCCAAGGACACTGGTGACATCCTTTCAAGGATGCAACAAGGACACGCGGTCCTGATTCTCGTCGGATTGTTGACCTTTGAGTCTTGAGACCAGGAAGGAACACCAAGGCTGGATGGTCGAGGATCATGGGTGGCTTGGCTTGGCAAGAGAGAAAGAAAAACCTTGGGAATAGCTGAAAGATCAGTTGGCGTCTCATGAACGCCTAACAAAACTCACATAGCCTAAGCTTCTGGTACGACGATTTTTAGGTCAGAAAAAAATAAATGTTTACCGAAGGAAACTTGTTAGTATAGGGTGCAATGTATGCCCCTCTTTAGGTGTCTGTCTTTGGGGGCGCGATCCCCAGCTCAGCCCCGCCGGAATTTTTTTTAATGAAGCTTTGTCAAAAACGTGTTTAAATGGCTTTAGAGAGGGTATATTTCAATAAGTTTTATTACATTACCATACAGTTTGGTATGCTATCAACACGTTGCAGGATTGTTATAATCCTTATAGAATTAAATGTAACTTTTTAAGAATCAAGATAAGGAGAGGGGGGGGTGCCCCTACCGCCCACCTTGGATCCGCCACTGACTGTAAATAAATGGATAAATCTAATCGTTTTGTAATAATTCCAAAAATGTTTCGTTTTGAAGTAGCGATTTTCGAATAAAATCAACGTATTTCAAGTTGCACTTTTCGTTTCATTTGTCTTACATAGTGAACGCTAAAAAGTGAAAACCAAGTTGATGCAAGCGTTCTAGTTCCTAAATACGCCATTTTCCTTTCGTTCTCGTCGCGCGCGCAGAAGCCATGCGCAGTAGCTCGCTTCTCGTCCGCGCGCCGCTCTCGAGTCAAGGTCAACCGATTCAATAGGTCACACAACCTGTGGAGTATGTTGACCCCACGGGAGTTTCGCGCGCAACACTATCACACTGCCTTCCTAATGATCGCGTTGCATTGCACACATTCACAGCCTTCTAGGTAATAATTACACCGCCTTGTGAAACACACACCGCCATCTAAGAGTATTCTTGCCACATTCTTCTCGGATAATTAAGATTCACGTACGTCATTGTCTGTCTACATGCTATATCAATACAATTTAATCCTTTGATTAACCAACTTATTTAATCAATACTATACCACAACAGTACAGATCAAGTTTACTTACAAAATTAATATTTTTAAATTCGCAAGGTCGGTTGTCTACCGTTGTATACTTATTGTATGTTACATCTTTATTATTTTGATGTAAAAGGTGTGTAAACTTCGTTGTAGTAGATGACATATTATATTAACTGAATAAAATACAGTAATATATGTTTTAAAAGAAATAGCTTTTCAAAATTAGTTACACCTAAAATAATGCTCTTTGAATATTCTATACATTTTACATACTTTTGCTTGTGTATGAAGATTGTTTAGGAAAAAAAGATAGGGAATAGGTATTTAGTGAATATACAATTAATTAGTATAAGTGTAAGCAAGTAGTGTGGAATGAGATAAGGGTGAAACAGAAGCTACGTCCTCGAGTTCGGGTGCAAAGAACTCGTCGCGCATTGAAGTCTCCGCCGGATTCTGCTCATGCGCAGAACACCCGTCTGAGTCGAGTTATGACATGGTACAGAGACCGAGATCCATCGCACGTGTTTACATACTCGAGTAATCCAACATGGCCGCCACGAGGTCGTACCAACCAACCCATTCACATTCGACAACAATATAGACCGTTAGTTCATGCTTCGTCCAAACTATAAACTAGGTTTTTATACGGGGAAATGCGACAATGCTGTGTTACGTAATGTTTCAAAAGGGTCATCGTCTCTATTAAAAAAGTTGTAGAGATGTAATAAAGATAAAACGAGTCAACCTTGCCAACGAGTTGCAATAACAACGTGAAACAGTTATCTATTGCACAAAAGTATAATTCAAGTGCAAAATATATATTTTCGAATCAACATATTCGTACTTGTAAAATGAAAGACACAATTTTCTACAAAGTTGGCGTCCTCGAATATTGGAACTATACTGATGTTCCTATTCCCAAATGTAGGTTCAAAGTACTTAATTAATCAATTGAATTATTTATTTAACGTCTATCTATAAATAGTTTCTGCCAAACTCTTGGTACCTAATAAGGCAGGCAGAGTGTTGCAGATTTCCAATATTTTGTCCGGAACAATTTAAAGCAATTGCAATGCCAGACCTAGGCGGCTACCGGCTAGCCCTAGAACGCCCACAATGCTACCGTCTTCTATGAACTATGAAGACACCTCTGTCAGTCCCACCCAAGCCAAGACAAGTTGATCCGAGGCTCCCAAGTCACGTGGTGTCTCACTCAAGAGTGTTTTTACAACACATACCACTCAGGAATCCATTAGGAAGAAATCAAATTTATTGTCCGGCTCAGGTCTCAAGGTTGTTCAACATGGTGACCGCAACGTTAGACAAGTGGTGTTTCGATCGGATTCCGACGAGTTGTAGTTGTTTTGTTGCCAGAGTTCGATTATTTAGAACACTTTTGTGTTTTGAATTCCTTGCAGAGAAGTATGGGGTTCAGGCGTCGGTACTAAACAAAATAATAACCTCGGGATTGATTCTAGTTCACAGATGCAATAAAAAATAAAACACCCGAGACATAATACGTTACTGTAGACTACAAGACTAAGTATAAAAAAAGTCAATTTCGTGAATCAATTGTTTTGTGGGGCTACATTCTACCATTTTTCAAGATTTCAATTTCAAATTTATTGGTTCTTTGCTATAAATCGCTACAAAGGTAATCCTATGATAATGTGTAAAGTAAATGTGAAGTAGAAATGTAAACACAATTGTCATGAGATAAATGCAATTAACAAATTAATAAAAAATATAGGCCTATATTTAAAACTGATAAATGTCTAAAGGCATAGAATAAATGTTAGAAAGTTTGTCGTTAAAAATAAATAAAAAACAAATACTTCAAATGGTAAACAACACATTAGCAGTCGTAAATCTTAGTTGCCACTCACTTTCTATTTAATTTGCACCTACATTTAGTAGGTTAAGTAATCACACAAATTCACATGTAGATACCTCTGGTAATTGATTACTGTAGAGTTAATTTAGAAACATCAATTTAGATTGATAATTTACTCTTTTAAAAGATTTAAAAACGAAATTTATTGCGTTTACTTTATTTAATGAAAATAATATCAATTTCTTTGCTACCAAAAAAAGTTTAAACCAGCTAGGCTTAATCCAAATCCCCCGGCCCCCATTTGAAATTTAAAATACAAAATTACTACTCTACATCTTTGTAAATTATGCAAATTTGGTAATTTATAATGTGTTATATTTTAAAATAGTAATTTGTATTGAAATAGCCATATATTTGATTACTAAATGAATAATAATTTTAGTACAGCAATCAACTTCTCAAAAACATACAAAGTGGCAACTAGGGAAATAAACTGTTTTCCCTACAGCTTAAACGTGTAAGAAAATACCACGATATTGTCTGCTATATTTAGTTTCAAAGCGCTAATCAACTTCGTGTCGAGTTAGTAATGGGGTGTTGTGTCCTGCCCAATATAGATAAAAACTTAAGGCTTGCTCACCGACCAGCCCAGTGAGATAAGACCGCTGCTGATATCACAACACTCACCTGAAACAAAAGAAACAAGACATTAGTTATCTGCTGTTGGACACGCAAATATCAAGAATATCGCGGGGGAGTGGCGAACCAAGGTCACTTGAACTAGCAGAAACAAAACAAAGAAATCACATATGCGTGGGTGTTTACTGTAACAAATACACACAATTTCACTACTAATTTATGTTTGGTTTTATATTTTTTATATATTTTTATTGTTCATCGCCATCTTAGCAGCATGCGACTCTATTTTCTTTCTACCTTACCTCAACTCAATCTCGTTTTTATTTCATTTTCAATCATTTTTCAATCAATTTTTCAATTCAATTTAAATAATCATTGTTTAATTGGAGTGTAGTTATATTTTTGTTTTGGAATTTGATTGAAAATATGTTAGTTATTTTGTGTGCGTTTTTGTAATGTTAGTGTATTTATATTTTATTATCCCAATCAGTTTTTATAACTGAATAGGCTAGACGTTAAATAAATACATGAAATGAAATGAGCCATGTTTAGTGTCTAGACTCAGGAGTTACGCAATATACTTCCTCTTAGCATGGGCGTCGTAAATACCAGCATCTAAAAGCATATTAATCTGACCACCTCTCTCCACCACTCTCCCAGCAACAGTTGTTATAAACTGCAAAACAATATGGCGGCTCAGAGGAAACAACAGGTGATAAACGAACATCGAGAAATACATTGCGAACAGTCGGAGAGGGACAAAGTAAAATACACTTACTAGTAATAGCATAACATTTAACTGAAAGCAATTGCATTGTTTGAGTTTGTAAGAGATCGGCATATGATTGAAATAATCTTTATATGTTGTAACAATGACATAACTGTAACAATATATTACCTCTAATTAAAGTAAATTAGTCGGGAACGCAAAGCAGCATTGTAAATGAGAGACGGAAATATTTTAAGTGACTTAGCAATCGATTTGAAGTTTAAATACCTTCGTATAAATTTATAAAAAAATCATTTACCTGCATTTCAAAACCGTCTAAGACGACATCCAAACCAAACCAGCAATGCTTTTTAAAATTTAATTGCATGCAGTCATCTCTATCCTATCTCGTCTTCTATCATTGTTTATTACAACAATCAATAAATAAATAAATAAATAAATAAGTAAATAAATAAATACATAAATAAATAAGAAAATAAATAAATACATAAGTATTGAGGGTCTACCCACTCGGTGACTTCACTGATTTTTAATGTGGGACAATATAATCCTGTCAAATAAGATCGTATATTGACGCTTGGAGGAAAAAATTGCGATGTCGCTGAATTTTTGCAGAGACCTTCCTTATATAATACTAAAAACATACTAAAACTCCCTTACAATCGGACTGGAGCTTCGGCCGCCATATTGGAAAATGGCGGCCAAAAGGTGTTTGTTATCGAATATCACGAAATTGGTTTGAGATAGACAAAATATCTCAATGGTAAAAATAATCCCCATCAAATTCCCTACAAAAAAGATGTCTTCTATAGTTTTGGTAGGGGCAACGGTTACGTCACAAATTCGTGGTTTAAATGTTGCTCATTGGAGTACCAGCTTATTTACAAATTTTCACGCCCAGCATCAAACAATGCCCAGTAAATCCGTAAGAAATCGATTTAAATACAAAAGGACTTTTGTACGGGGTTCATGAAAGCTTCCATTAGTATTTTAAAAATCAGGTCTGCGAAATAGAATTTTGCATTTACCCCGAATTTGGGTTTTTCCATTGTTGGAATTTCCTAAAAAAATGCCCTTATTGACTGTCCATTATTAAGCACTAAATAGCATTGAGGAAAAATTCTTTCTACGCACATTGAAATGACTCAAATAATGATCCGATTACAACCAAAGTTTAAATCCAATATGGCTGCTAATTCCTAATATCCACAACATCAAAGTGAATTATGTAACAAAAAGAGTGTAAAAACAGCACGAAAACAGTATTCATATTGTGAATATCAGGAATTAGCAGCCATATTGGATTTAAACTTTGGTTGTAATCTGATCATTATTTAGATCATTTTTATGTGCGTAGAAAGAATTTTTCCTCCAATGCTATTTAGTGCTTAATAATGGACAGTAAAATATGGCATTTTTTAGGAAATGCCAACAATGGAAAAACCCAAATTCCGGGTAAATGCAAAATCCGATTTCGCAGAACTGATTTTTTAAAATACTAATGGAAGCTTTCATGAACCCCGTACAAAAGTCCTTTTGTATTTAAATCGATTTCTTACGGATTTACCGGGCATTATTTGATGCTGGGCGTGAAAATTTGGAAATAAGCTGGTACTCCAATAAGCAACATATAAACCACGATTTTGTGACGTAACCGTTGCCCCTACCAAAATTATAGAAGACCCCTGTTTTGTAGGGAAATAAATGGGGAATATTTCTGCCATTGAGATATTTTGTCTATCTCAAACAAATTTGGAGATATTCGATAACAAACACTTTTTGGCCGCCATTTTTCAAATATGGCGGCCGAAGCTCCAGTCCGATTGTAGGGGAGTTTTTAGTATGTTGATAAGTATCATTTAAGGAAGGTCTCTGCAAAAATTCAGCAACATCGCAATTTTTTCCTCCAAAAATTCTTATTTGACAGGATTAATAATGATAAATTTAATGTAAGAGTAGCAGTTTTAGTCAGAAGTGAAATGAAAGGAATTAACAAAACAATAAGATTGAATGTTTAATGATATTTACAAGATTCTTTTTGAATAAGATGAGAATGAGAACATTCTGTTAGAGAATACCTGGCAAGTCTAAAATGGTTATTAATTCTTAGATTTTAGAACGACGACTATCTGTTTGGAGGGAAATACATCATTGTCGAGTTTCTCTAGACATTCCTCAAAACTCATTCAGAGTTGATCTAGGACTCTCAACAAATACTGGCACCAAACTCTCATTGCATTCAACACGAAACTATTCTTCCACAGATCTCAGTCCAGTTCTTCAACCCCTTCACACGGGCCCAAACCTTCCACCCTAACCTACATTCACACGGAAAAAACAAGTCATTATTTTCTGTCCTCCTTTCAAAAACAACCCTTACCCCATTTAGAACTAGGCATTCAAGATTTCGTCTTCTTCTTTTGAAAATCCTTTCCATTTCTTTGAAATGGGTTGGGTGGATTGTATTTGACAGTAGCCCATTTTGAGAAGAGTACTCTCAGTGACCAAGACAAAATCCAAAATCAAGACAGTAGAATCTCATGACATGAACGAAATTAAAAATGGTTTTCAAGTTGGTTCTTGCGATTTTATCATTGGATAATAATAATTATTATTATTAATAATTAATGTTGATATTTCTTTTTCTTTCTGTAATTTGTACACATGATGCAACAATTACAGATTGAGACAGGAAAGCAAGCCTATTGTGGCCCATCCACCATAGTGATCCTGTCACGTTTCTTTATAAGAGAAAATATATTTTTAACTTTTCTGATTACAAACTCAAAACTGGAGAAATGAAAAAAAATGTGGAGAGGTTACTTGATAATCATTTCAAGGAGAATTTTTTTTCAAATTTACAATCTGATTCATCCACTGCTTCCCTCGTAAATATATTATTGCTTACATTATGGCCACACTTGCCATTTAAGAATTCCAAATTTTAAAAGTGTGTTGAGTGACTCAACACTTGAGTGCTATATTTCCACTTTCGTGACATATGCTCAAAGTTTCAAACACTTGTGGAGTCAGTAGGCAAGCTAAATTAAAAAAGATTGCCGAGAGCTTGTTGTTGAAAACAAGAAATAGAAATTGCTCTCTTGTCGCTTGACAATTTGCCTGTTCACTCTTGCTTAGCTGGGGTTGTTTGCTGTTCGACAGTCGATACGTCAATAAAGAAAGGGTGAAATCCTTAACAAAGGAATGACCAACCCTTAAAACACTTTGTGTGAAAAGGTTGGGTTAGGTTAGGATTGGGTAAAGAATGCACTTATGACGCATCTGCCTTGCCTCATCCGGTGTGGGAGGGCCTCGTCTCAGATGACGATGTCGAAGAAATCACGTGTTCAAAACACCGTGAATTCACAAGGAAGCCGACAAGTTTAGGGGTGAAATGAAATAAGGTAGGTTTGCATTACTCATTCCAAATAGCATGGTCACCAACATTATAAAAGAAACAGTCATGGATGCCTAAGAAAAACACTAACAACCTGTCATCTTGACTTTCATTGAACTTGAGATGTAATTTAATTTGAAAATTCCGAAGCTGCTACGACAAAGTCCTTCTTAGTGAGTCACCAATATAACAATTAAAATGTGGATTTGTAGAATTTTTAAGAAAATAAATACATACGGCAATTTATATTGTCTTCATAAACTACGACAGAATCTCACATATACATGCACAGTGCAATAAATAATAATATGAACAACTATAATTTTATACACAGTGACATTTAAAACAAGTACTTTTTTTTTGCTTACAGTCTTATATAAATGGATTTATTAAGTACTGTACTGTAGAGATATAAACACGCTTACACACACACTAACAAGTATATTATTTAGATTGTAGACCAACGGTTATAACGATGAGTATGAAATAGAGTTCATTTACTTTCTGTCTTTATGTTACTTTTACTTTAGTTTACTATTATATTACTCTGGATTTTACTGCAAAGTATATGTCTCTGTTGTTGAATAAATAAATAAATAAATTATAATATGACTTGAATATTTAGTAAATCGCTCTACACTCGCAGTTTCTCGTTCATTTCATCTCAGTCCGACCTGAAGCCTCTTGCAAACTTCTAAACACGGAAAAACAACATCACCGCATCGAAGTAGGTCAGGGGGGCTGAATTTCCCGTTGGTTTTGACCCTCCCCCTATTTCAAAAGCGGCATTATACGCGCCCTTTGTGAAAGAAACGCATTCGCTCCATCATTGTCAACATTCTTTGCAAAACTTCCATAAATCTTTGCCAATTACTACGGAACCAAAATTTCGAGTTCACTTCCTTTTGAGATGTGTGTACAGTATATAGTACACAGCTGTGACCCAAAGAAATAGAACTAGACCATTATCGACCCAACTTTCTCTAGCTTTACGATCGTAGCTTTGAAGAAGTTTATTGGCTGTCCTTCAAGACTGGATACAACGAAGTATGAAGAAAAGGTCCATCCGCCCCTTGCTCGGGACATGTTTTATGATGGGCCATCGTACCGAGTCCACGCAATACGGTCATAAAACGGTTGGGCGAAGGAAATAGAAAGCAAGAATCGAGTGTTTCGAAGAAGACGATATTGATTTTAGGAACGTTTTCATTCTTGCGAAACAAAACGCAAAAACTTTCCAATCTGTGGAATCGCGTTCGACGAATTTTGTGGTTGAAAAACAATATTTCATCATGGGTGAAGTAATCTACAAGAATATAGACGCCTGAGCAACTTTACAAACAATAACCATGTAAAGAGTAGGGCCAAAGATTAGTCACATGACTTATCTTTGGTAGGACTGTGCGGGCAGAGGTTTTGACAGTCGAGTCGGGTCGGGTCGAGTCGGTTCGGGTCGGGAAAAGAAGACCGTCACAAATCATAATACTGTTTGTAGAAATGGATCATGAATTTTACTAGTGAAGAATCAAACATTATAATTTTGGCCCAACCCTTTTCTATTGTATAAATTTTCATTGAATGTCATTTTGTACACACATAAATTTAGAAATGTCTGGACCGGCACCTCCACCATTCACCAAAAAACATATTTTTGTAATGTAACCCTAAAATAGAGTACCATTTTTGACAGTCGGGTTGGCCCCCAAATACCCTAAATTTCGGGCACCCGCACACCGCTAAAAAATACTATTGGATAGGTTTGAGCAAACCAGGCTTTGACGCAGAATGCAAAAGCTCGATCGTTGTGTGTCGTCCATTTCTCAAACAAAATAAATGTCTCACATTATATTTATTTTGAAGGACATCAAACAGTCAACATACAAGTCTTTGGTAGGGTTACCTTCGGAATTTTATGCTCTTTGGCTATAAATATAAAAAAATACAGGTATTGTCTCTCTAGAAACATTGAGGTATTTTATTTAATATGCTCTCAATTGTTGTATTTATACCGTGGATAAAAACACAAATAAACAGTAGGTGCCATCAATGTAAGTTCCACCCACCCAAACAAGGCACATGGCTGGTTATGATTGTCTAGACATGCCCCGGAAAAATGTTTTGAGTGGCTTTTGCATGACCGATTGTGCAGACTGCGATTGAACAATTGCAATAATGTGATAATATAAATAGAATACAATTAACATCGCCAACTAAGTATTGGGCTTACAAGTGAGATAAGATATAACCTTAAAAAATGAGGCCATCGTCGTTAATAAGTGGGCCAATCCAATAAAAATGGAATGATTGATTGCACTATCAAGTGCATATCTCCTTATTGCTGCTTTACTCCGGTGTAAATGATAAGACAGTTTGCAATGACTCACATGTGACTTGTAAATCAATTGCATTGGGTTTCCAACTTTCCAGTGAAGTATTTTAATTTCTCTTTTAAAAATATGTATCTGTGGTGTATTGATTAATGACTACCAATACCATTGAAATGTGGAAATACAGTATAGCATGGAGGTTGGCGTGTTCTTTACTATAAAAAAAATCAAATACAGCAAGTTATTTTAAATTCTATTAGTATCACATAATTATCTATTCCTGGATCTTGAATTTCACTACAATTAAACGAGTGTGTTCATATATTATTGGAGTTCGTTTAAAAATTATGAAGATGAATTGTTATTTATGTCAGTTCATCCTTAAATTGAATGAAAATGTTTTCTAAAACTCTCATGCCTATAGATTGACAAGACATGTGGGGGCAAAATTGAATTATTTCATGTTTTCTCAGTACGTTTTTCTGTTGCCTACATCGATTCTAGCTAGTATTAAGCTAAATATTCTATTTAATTAACATATTTTCATGAAAACATTCGACGACATTACCAACATACATAGTTATAGTTATATTTAAAAATAAGTGCACACTTCTCGCCTCGCTGTGGTCGAGTAAAATTATGAGTAATTTCAAGTTAAAACACACAAATTAAAATAAAATGGAAATAAAACTGTACGAATCTGGTTTTAAATTCCCCGATCCATTAAACATGCGCATAACTGTACAACGCCACAATCTTTCCCTCCAACCGTTGTTTTATTATTACCACATTCCTTCGTTATTAACAATTTACAGCACATGATTACAAGAATAAATTTACAATTTAAATATTTGTAATAATCACATCAGAGAAGCATGCACGAAGAAAATAATAAAATGATTATGTGATTAGACATCTCGCTTGGAATCGGGTGGTGTGATAAAGAAACGCAAAAAGTACAACTATACAAAAAGAACGCTGTATAATTTAGATGTAGCAAAAGATGCACGGGTTTATAGACGGTTGGATTGGATGAGCTCGAGCAAACCAGGCTTTGACGCAGAACGCAGAGATTTAGTCTGGATCACTTGGAAGCTCTATCGTTTGTCCTATCGGGTCGTGGTTTGCACCAAATTGTCAAGTAAGAATGTGTGATTGTAGTGATCAGAGCACATTTTACAAAATGTGTATACTTTTTTGAGTTACGGACAGTAAATATGCGACCAAACAGGTAATCTTTAGTAGTTTCCCAAGCTTGTGTAGACAATTATTTGAAATCTTGAAATTGGCTCTGATCACAAAATTGCGCTTATCCTTTGTAAACAACGTCCCCAAAGTTCAAGTTTGGGGTGAAAATTGGAGGTCGAAAAGTGATCTGATCAAGCGAACTTTTAAATTGGTTGTAAATAAAGTTGTCCCAATCTCAAACAATCTTCAAGTAAGTAAATCTTGGAGTATGTACGGTCACCTGGCAAATGCAATGAAATGACGTAATTATCTTGTGTGTAACGTTGATATTGTGCAAGGTTTATGAAATGACTTGGAAAAAAACCTCTACATGGTGATTAAGACCTAGAAACTCGGATTGCTTGAGAGCGACGACCGTCAAGCGTTATAACTCTGTTTTGAAATTACACCTGTGCTCGTTGATACTAATTAGCAGAAGAAACATTTGACCTTTCTTGACGTCTTGATCCATGTGGCTCAGGCAACACTGAACAGACCACGGACCGGGTTATACAAGTGGTGTACATTATGTAAAGGTTCGCTAGACGTGTGCTGCACTTTCCCTCCTCAATCAAAGCTCATTTAGTACACCCGCTAACATTAAAACCACGGGAAAAAACATTATTTTAGCAATATCTCCCAAAACGTAACGCAAAATCGAAAGGATTACTCCGCCCCATGCCAAAAAGGTCATCAAACACATAACGCGTCACTCTTATGACGTCAACAAAAAAAACGCATGTCGATCGGAGGTCATGTTCGGTTTTTATCGTGAGACGTGGCACCAACGGACGGACAGACAGACAAGTGAATTAGACGGTTCAATGGTTCGTTCAAGGTTCCTTGAATTCAAGGACAAAACACAATCAAAATGTGCAAAGATAATAAAATACAACAATTATAATTTTGTCCTTGAATTCAAGGAATCTTGAACGAAACATTCACCCAGGTTTTAACAGACAGTGACGAAGTAATTATATGATTCTAATCTGTGCCAATAATATAACAATTAATTGATTAACGTTTTGCTCGTTGTATTACTAAGTTCAGTCATGTGATTGCGACAGTACATAGTTGTTATACTCACTAATATACACAAAGATAATTATTAAATGGCAACAAGTCCGACTTGTGTACGAGACTTTTCTGGCGAGTTTTTAATATTTCTTTGAAGATTTTCGAAATAAAGCTGCCATGTTATTTTCATGACATTGCTAGCAAATCTTACAGCCTTGCCACATCTAGATGTGATTTACAAGTTGTCTTCATTACACTAATTAAATATTTATTTATGCATGAATAAGTAATATGCAAGAAGATTACAAAATACAGTAGCAATGAATAAGTAGATTTACATTTTGTAGGTTGGTAGACAGTAAATGTGAATGGGACTATGCCCTTTTCTAGCAACCTGTATCGCATCAATGTGTTAAAACAATAAATAAATAACATTACAAAACAACTCTTGTTTTACGAGTAACTAAAGTAATGTTTTATTATTTTCCTGACTTTTAACATTTAGACGACATTTCCTCCGACCTCGCCGACATTCAAGCAGATACATTGAGAGCTAAGACAAGTAGCGATCCCAAGCAAGGCTGGTCGCTATGGAGATGGGCATCAACTGACAACAGGTTTGTTGGCAACTAGATTGAAGAGTGCAAGTGGCATCGGTGGACTACTAGAATAGTAATAGCAGTACTCAGACTGGCCATTCTAGGTGTTTATATGGGATGTAGAACGGAGGAAATGGGCATCGGAGAGCATTGAAGACGTAGATAAATATAGGCGCTCGCGTCGCTTGAAGTTGTAGGCTACACTGAAGACGCGGGTAGAAGGTACGTACCCAGTACCCGCGCCAGTACCCGATTACCAAAACCAACCCGCCTCGTCCACTACTGTGACCAGCATTTTTTATTGATTTTTTGATTTTTAATGTTTTTCTCTCATTGCGTGGCATGGGTATTTTGTCGTCTCATTTGTGCTCCTTGTGTTTAAGATTAGGCCTATGTTTCTTTGTACATGTAAAGGCTGCAGTGGGCAGTATTGATGCCCTATAGTGATGCCTATTGTGTGTTATTTTCCCGCCCATACAATACAAATACAATGAACTGTTGGAATAGGTTACCTGTCAATAAAACCAGTAGAAGACGACTGAAAAGTCGTTGAAATCTCTTTAAATCTTGTCATTTATTTATTATGTGTGTTAAACGAAGTAAGTAGCGAGTTTGTCTTGTTCGTGAGTTGTCGTGTTTTGATAATGTATATAAATTAACAATACAAACTTGTGTGATTTGTATATTTGTACACTTACAGTTGAAACAACAAAAACCCTTTATTGTCGCTTCCAAATCACACAAGTTTCTATTATACACCTGCTCTAAAAGTGTCATTATAAATATAGTAATATTAATTAAAGCCATACCTGCTACCGCAACTGACAAATTACTTTTTTAATATCTTTTATTAGACTCCACCAACATTAAACAAAATTGGACATTGTACCCGATACTCAAAATAAAAGAAGCATCTATCGGTAACATGTATTCTACTAATATAAGCAGGAAAGGCTGGCAGCAATGCTGCATTCAATTATATGAAAAATAAATATGCCGGGCTAGCATTGCCGTCTTCAGCACATTAGGTTAGTGCGAGTGGTGTGGACAGAGTAGTAGCAGATTAAGTTGCACGATTCACAATTGTGACATAAGATGTAGGCAAAACTTTAGGAGGCAGAAATAAAACACTTCCGGTCTTTGTTCAAGTCATCTATATCAAATATAAAAAAAACTTAAAAACATATATCAATTATTAATAATAATAGTAAATAAATAATACAATACGGGATTTGTACCCAAATCCAACACCTCGCCGTATCAGACGGTTTCAATACTTCTTAAAAAAAAAGCGTCCTCTTAATCACTTCAATAAAAACAAATAAACAAATAAAAATCACGGATTTCTTTCCTCCTACAAACGAATGTCATTGACTCTGCTGAACCATCTTATGCCTAACGAGATGAATTGACTGGAGATTCTTATAAGTACGCCGACAATGTTTGCACGAGAGAGAGAGAGAGAGAGAGAGAGAGAGAGAGAGAGAGAAGTAATGAAGATCAATGCAAATACTCTAGGCCTCCTACAAAACAAAAACTACTTACTGACGTCAAATCGACAATGACTGTTTAATAATATATTCAACAGTAACGGTGAAACGTAAGAGTACAATAAAACACAGAAGAACGCTTATTATAAGTGCTATGACGCAATAGCTGGGAATACAAAGACGACAGAGTTTTAAAAGTATTTGTTTTAAAAGTGGTTTATGCCGAGTTCGTTCTGCAGACAGCTCTTGATGTGTTTCATGATGATTCTCTTCAGCATAAATTATAACCATAGAGGTATAACACACGCGCGAAGCAACATTTGAATGTGTTCACGTATTAATTTAAACACAAATTTAATACATATTTGTAGCCATTTAAACATCAATCAGTTTTAAAATATAAAAACACGACAAATATGAAACAGAATGTATAATTTATTTTTCATTAACTAAAATATACCAATATTATAATGAATTACTAAAAACCGAAAATTCGTACAGAACATATGTCCAATTGTTGATATAAATAACAAAATATACAGCAATACAATAACAATAATTACAAAACGAGAACTATGCTCTGGTAAATTTAGATCGAAGTTTACATTTTGTGCGCATATTATCAACAATGAAAACGTTTTTAACCAACAGAACAACAGCAATTTCGATAACGGTTGAATTTTGCTGCATCATTCTCCGACTATCCTTTTAGCGGGAAAAATGCGAGCCCTCCACCATACGAAGACCCCCGGAAATACCTGACCGTCGTTAATTACCGATATCAAGGGGGGGGGGGCATTGTTGCTTATTACCCCTATACACACCAGAGAATTAGAGATTCATTTATGTGCGGTTTTATTATCTATGTCGGATACGCACAAACATACGCACTTCCCCCCCTGCAACGTGCGGACAGGTGTCGGCTGTGATGTGCTGTGCAAACCTAATGCGTGGATATCAAGAAACATCCAGGCAATTGTACACCCAAAGAAAGTCTTTACTTTAATTCAGGCTGTAAATGTATTTGCTCTGTTGAGTCAGGCGTAGCAACCAATGCATGGATGATTATTTTGTCCTCTCGTTAGTCGTTTGTGCTTCTTGTGTTTACGTTTCTGTTTCTTTGTAGGCTGCAGAGGGCAGTATAGTTGCACTATATCAGCCTTCCCGCCCCTTGGGCGAAAAATAACAATAAAAACAATACAAAACAATGATGTAAGGTGTAGATACAAACAAATATATGTAAAGTTTCTTTTAACATTTACATTCTTTTATTGTTATTTTCTAACATTTATATTAAACTAATTGAACTTCTTCTTTGTGCATTTATTCCGACATTCATTTATTTAAGACGACCGTATATTGTTTTGCAAAAGACATTTCACTGAGATTTAATCAATTAATTGAATAATTAAGAAAGTTACATGAACTCAGGCTGGAGCGATTGATTTTTTAATTCCTCTTACCCAAATTAGTAAGATTACAAATTTTCAAGTTAGTTTCACTCTTGCACTATAATTTGTCATCATATTGGACATCTTCACTCTACTACTCTTGAACTTTTTCTAAGTATTCTTGAACTGTTTTAATTGTTTCATTTTGTTGGCTGTTTACTTGTGTATTTCGTGTCAGTGCCATTGTTTATCCAATGTAAACTGGAAGAAAACTTATATGACTTTGATTAAATAATCACTATATAATTATGACGTTATTGTTGAAACAAAGATGTAATAAAAAGTATCTCCTTCAGTCCACATTTCTGCCGAGTGCTTCTTGATGTAGCAAGGAATGTATATACTCGAGTAAGTGCCATATTGTGCCAAGCGTCAGGTGGGAGTGCCACGGGAAGAGTGGCACACAGTAATGGAGCGACACACACTCCAACTGGAGGTGTATTCCTTGTAGGGATATGCGTGGGAAACCAGATATTCTCAAACAAAGTCGGTTGTATTTGCGATGTGTGAATTAGGATCGTTGCCGTGGACATCTTAAACTCACAACGAACTTTTAAGTTACAAATATGGAATTGGAGGAGTCTTCATGCTATACGTTAACGGCCCTAGATATTGACCACGATATTAATATTTAGTGTTTATAACTAAATATGATGATAGACGTTAAGTAAATAAATATGATACATCATTTAAAAATAATAGCTAGGCCTAGTTGTTTTGTTTATTTGATTTGAGAGCGCGTCAACCGTTAGGATATAATGTGCCACTCTAGCCTAGGGTATGGGGAAACAATTGTAAAGAAAAGGGGTGAAAAGGGCGTAACCGTAGGGATTTCTCGTGCCATCGTATTCGTTGTCTAATTATCGTTGAATCGTTGTGAAGTTATTCCAGTGTCATAGTAGTTGTTTATGATGAAAAAACAAACAAAAAAACATGTAAATTGCGATAACTGTACATCAAACGTAATTAAAATGTTCTCAAAATTTGAAGGCTTACTTACAATAATTTTACTTAGCGCTTGGCGATCATCCTTGTCGCTGATGCCCAAGTTCTTGCGACATTGCTTGTACCAGTTTCCTCCAGAGAGTTCGATGCGCGGGTCTCACTGAGAGCGCGAACTTCCGACTCTTATGAAGGTCCAAGACAGATAACCAACAATCCTGACTCAATATATTATGTTTAATTTACTATGAGGGGCAAATGTTGGGTGTTGCACATTCCATTTCCCATGCACCCTTTTATGAACACACTCACTATGCACGCTGTGATGGAGAGCAAGTTGTCATTGCGCTCTATTATCTACAAAAACAGAATCATATTTATAATGTTTTCGTAGGAAACCTGCCCAGGGTGCAATGCATACCCCTCTTCAGCTGTCTAGCTAGCTGGGAATATTGGAGTTAGGAGAACTGGAAGGGATGTCCGAGGACTCAAAGAGTAAAAAACCTTCAGTCAGGATTGCCACTCTCGACGTTATTTGAACCTCCCGAATCAGAGTCGCGCGCTTAACGCTCAAGCCGACACTGTTAAATTCATACAATATGAGAAACAAATCGAGAAAAAAAAAATCACATTATTGTGACAATTTGTACAAACATATTTACTACAATGAAATGAACAGTTAAAACCTACTGATACGTCATCAGCTCACCATATCATATTCATAAAAATAAAGGAGACTTTTTATATCTGGATTCGAGCAAATGTCAAAACTACAAAAATACTAACTTTATTAGCGAGTTATTTATAGAAATTAAATCCTGAAGCGACAGCTTTAGAACGAAAAATTATGAAATAACAGAGAAAAACACAGCCAGGGCTTCTCTTTCGCAGAATTATGCGTAGTATAAACACATTTGGCCACTAATTGCATTTTGATGGTTAAATCGCAAAAAAACAAGTCTTGTTTTTTATGGTCCTTTCATTATATTCTTTACAAAATTAGGTGGTTTTCTTTTTACAAAAATAGAAGCTGTGCTAAAGATAGAAAAGCAATTTCGCATTATAAAGAACGAGAATGAGAATGAGAGTGCAGGAATGGAATGGACTATACAAGGCTGTGGGAACCCAAGTCATGTTGAGACTTGAGAATCGAACAAATTCAAACCTGAGAAGATGGATAACCTTGAAGACTAGCGGTACAGACAGGTACAAAGTGTTGTTAACCCGCGAGTCACGTAACAATACACAAGAGATAGAAGTGAGAGGCGTATTTAGTCGAAATGTATGTACGTTGCTTTATTATGTTTTGTTTTTTCCCATACATATCAGAACCGTGTTAACCATCCAATCATCATCACATAAATCATTGTAAATTATACTGACATTTTTATGTTTTTTATACTGGTTTTTATTACGTTTTATGTTTAAATATGTTTTTAAATTTATTCTATTTCAGTTTATATACCTCAATGTAAAATGGCAGCAATGCTGTATTTGAGTGAAATAAATAAATACAAATAAATTTAGAGTTATAGGTGGATATGAAATAAATTTGGAAAGATAGAAGAGATTCGGTGACTCTAATGTTTTAATCAAACTCTTGTTATCAATTAAATTGTAACCCCCAAACAAGGATCTAATCACTCATCAATCATCTGACATCTCAGCTAATCGTCCTGGCCTAGAGAGATAGGTCTTGCTAACTATGTCAAGTACTGAGACTTTGACACTAATTACCTGGGTGGTTCTATAGAGTGTGTTCTTCCTGCTGCGAGCCACTTAATCTCGACTATCATTGCCATTAGATGATAACCATGCTCTAGCTAAGGTGTAGCCATGATGGGAGGCATACATAGAGGGTTTATTACTAAAGACTAACAGACAGAGATGAAACTATCAATTTTTAGAATCGGAAATTGATTTAAAAATATAGTATTATACTCCTGTCATCATAAATCAGGTCAGGGGGTAGGCAGTTTTTGGCACAAAGGTCTCATGTTAATAAAAATATTTTGGTGTATTCTCTCTTCCGGAATTGCATCCATCAACATAAGACCATGTAGTCGGAGTTGTTTTAGCGTAAACATTTTAGCTCATTCAGCGCTTGGACGAAAGATGGATGTTCGCGCGCTGGATTGTAAAGCGATTTTATGGTGATGTGATTTGCTTGTTGCCAAGGACGAAGAATTGGACATTACCAAAAAACTCCTGCTGCGATCGAACCAAGACGCTCGCAGAGCCAGGGACCAGCGCTCTAATAGTACGTGCCTCGCGGAAGAGTAAGGTGTGCCGGGATAGGAGTGGCTGTGATCAGTATTTCAACATGGCCGACATCTAACTAAACAGACTCCTCATCGGCTATATCTTGAGGTGAACAGAGTATAGAGGAAGACAAGAGTAATAACGAAAGTAAAAAGAAAACCACCACTGGCAGTTTTGCAACAAGCGTGACATTGCTCTGCCACGTTGCCAGATGTATTGTCTGGTCTAGAGGAGTCACGACTACTGCACAGGCTGTTGTGTCCAGAATCTAGTAGGCTGTGACTGAACTAGCCCTTGTTGTGTCCAGAATCTAGTAGGCTGTGACTGAACTAGCCCTTGTTGTGTCCAGAATCTAGTAGGCTGTGACTGAACTAGCCCTATTGTGTGTTCAGATTATAGCTGTGACTGAAATAGCCCTGTTGGCCAAATCTATGGCTGTGACTGAAGATCTGCATCAGTGCGGACTACCTGATTTTTAAGTGTTACATGGCAATGCGACATTTTATATTTTTAAGTGTTTGTCGATTATTTAACATTAGAAGATTACATTGTACAAAATCTTTTCACGTATTGTGTCTCTCCCCCCCCCCCCCCCCCAACCAAGAGAGACGCCACTGCCTGCCATCTACCACTATCAAGCGCAGACAAACAGACAGACAGACAGACAGACAGACAGACAGCCAGACAGACAGACAGACAGACAGACAGACAGACAGACAGACTTTTAGACGCTTTTGGCGCATTGTAAAGCACTACAACCATTGTGCTACAACAATCACCAACCACAGCCAGGTACCCCCCCCTAACCCATCGCGACCACCCCGAAAGACGATGACAAATTTTCGATAATTGGCGGCAGATTTTTTATTAATTAATTCATATTTAAGCCTATCCACTCAAGTTACAAAACTGGTTTTCAGTGGGGGACATTCATATTTTAAATTAAATGAAGGCAAAAATAATTATTTCCATGATAATTTGTTATTGTTATCTTGTTTTTATACTTTCTTGAAACAACGGTTTATAATCAGAATATCCCACACACTTGGAGCAGAAACCTTCATTGAAATATCAATATCAATAATAAAATAATCAATAATAATGATAATGATGTAAATTTGTCATATTCAGTCTTCCACTCTGCATAATATTATTATAACATAAAGGCAACGATACAATGACAAACCCATGTGAACCCGCCGATTGAACCCCCCCCCCCACTCCCCCCCCTCCAACCACAAACAACTCCACCCACTGCAAAGCGCAATACGCAGCAATTTATAGTAATAAGTAGCAAACAACCAATCCGTCTGTCTGTCCGTCTGTTGCGGAAGAACTGGCAAACCCACCTGCACACCCCAAGCTAGCGTTTACTCATCAAGTCGTAATTAATTGCTAATTAGAATAAGCCTAACTAAAGCGACAGAGTGAATGTCAATAAAGCTTGCCGTACATATTGCACACCTCGAGGGCAGCGCGCTGTGTGACACGGGTACATCGACTACTACATAATTATGTTATGTTATAAGCAGAGAATGTATAAAACAAGCATAATTATGCAGCTGGTTGACTTTGATCATCTTAGTAAATGCGATAGTAACAATAATGAATAATGATCACTGCCTATTGTCATTGTGGACCTATAGGGGTGTACTAACTAATTATACACAAACGTGTATTATATTCTCAGAAAAGGATATACATTTATTTATTTATTTCAACAAATCAAGAAACACAGTACACTTAAAATGTTGAAGAGAATCAGAGGAGGGCATAGCCCCATAGCAATTTATGCCTGATTCCCTTCATTAAAACTAAATAGTAAATACAAATAATTAATGTAATATGTAACCATAGGATAAAAATAGTCAATAAATGAACAAAATGTTGTAGTATCAAAATATGGTGCCTAATATAGTACCCTATACATTAAAATGACAATTTAACTAAAATATTCTTTAATTCTATTCTTGAAATTTGTAGCATCTTTGATTCCTAGAGGAATAGTATTCCATAAAGTAACGGCACGGTTATAAAAAGGATTTTGATATATGATATTATATATGTTTTGAAGTAAACCGTCTCGGTAGCTGAGGGGTAAAGCACCCGACCGACAATTCCGGGAGACCGGGTTCGATACCCCGCTGAGATGGATTTTGTAATTTCTGGATTGGTTTTTTGTTTTTGTTTTCTTCAACCTTGGTTTTATACTAGGCAACTATGACGCTGTTATGTTGGTACTGTGGACAGAAATGCAGACTTACGTAACTGCTTTTGACCTTTTTAAAACATATTTTAAATAGGATAAAATTGAATATTTAAAAAAAATATTTTCTAGTCAGTTTATAAAAGGGCCTTCATATTTCATTCTTACTTAATTATGATAAATAAATATCATACATTACGTGACTGAAATTGGTTAAGAAATTTGAAACCCGTTTAATGAGTATATGCCTGCTTGCTTTTTACAATGTTAAAAGTCCATTAAAAAATTCGCTTGATCGAATGCAGCTATAATTGAACCCAAACATTTTAAATCACTTTTCGACCTCCAATTTTCACCAAAACAATATTTTTTAAAAATTATGTTCAATACGCTCGCGACCAGAGCACATTTCAAGATTTTAAATAATTGTCACCCACACAAAGTTGAAATTACTACAAATCAACCGTTTGGCGGCATACTAACTGTCCGTTACGGAAAACAAAGTAATCACTATTTGGAAAATAAGCTCTGATCGCGCAATACACACATTATTACGTGACATTTTGGTGCAAACCACAACCCGATAGGACAAACGACAGAGCTTCCAAGTGATCCAGACTAAACTTCTGCGTTCTGCTTTGCTCGAGCTCAGCCAACAGTCTTAAAATAATAAACAAATTTAAAATAAATAATGAATTTTATTATTTTTACCTCGATGTTCTGAGGCACTAGTATGTTATCTAGCTCTGCTCTAGAAACATCTCGAGCTTGTTCTGCGCTCTACAAGACCAGGAACCGTCGCCACGGCAGACCGCCCACCGTGGCAATAAGTGAAATACATGCGCATAATATAATCGCCACGTTGTTAGCGGACCGTGGTGAATATAGCAGGGTTGGTTTGGCCGACTCGTGCAACCATAGACTCGAACCGGATGTGGCTTCGGACCGGAACTGCATGAGGGAATACCAGAGTAGGTATCTTCCTTCACTGGGATAACCGCTCAGCCATTAGACAACAATTTAGTACACATTATAAAGGTAATCTTCGGACACTACTCGAGCAGAAAGCAAAAATCTATGTATGATTTGATTTGTGTGTGTGTTTTTGTGTTTTAAGGGCGTCGAAATTACACGAGCAAATCATCTAAAAGAATAACCAATTAACGGCATTGGTATAATTTGGATTCATTCAGAAATCATCGATGATGAGACGCCTGATTTTAACAAAAACATCCAAAATACACGAGTCGACCTTATATAAGCAGGTTTAATAAGACAATATGAACAAAATCATAAAAACTAACCATGTTCAATTTGAAGTGTTTTGTATGGAATAATACACCTGGTATGACATGACTTCAACACTGTAAACATATTTCTATAGTATTGGGTTCTCAAACAGTAAATAAATAAATAAATAAATAAATAAATAAATAAATAAATAAATAAATTACAAAATTAATCATCTTCCCATATTCATATAACATACATTTTGTCCATTATTAAAAATACACACATCTAATAATTGTGATATCGATAAATTCGCCAGGATTATATTATGTATACGTTATGTATTATTATTAGAGATAGGCACAAATAGCACTTTGTGATGCTACGAAAATCGATTTAAAAAAAAACTTAAACCAAGGTTTTTTAGTCATACTCTATTCAATTTAACATATTTTTATTAATTTGTTTATAAACATTGTAATTCAGTTGATATTAATTCAAATTTGATGACATTTTGAAATAAAAATATGAAAAACCTCATTCTCAAGTTTTTGAAGGTGGCAAAAAAATGAGGCCAACACCTCTTAATTATTATGTTCAAATTAATGAATAAATAAATAATAATGGAGTTAAGTAAATTGCGTTTGAATGTTACTGTAATACGATAAGGTCGAGGACACCGGGAAATGTGAGAAGACTAGATGTAGGAAGGGGGGGGGAGGGGGAGGGGGTAAGAGGATAGACTTAGAGGAGAGGCACGGCTCTCTGAGATAGCACACGAGTTGTGATGAAATATAATGTGTGTGGTGGTCAGCTAACCGTAGCATTTCGACCATCATCACAATTGTATTGGTAACATTGTGATTACGTCAACCAATATGTTGGACTATTCAATCGTTCTGCATCGTTATGGAACTCTACAGGCTGATGTGAAAACCTCCACACATTTCAATGTCAAAATTTATTTGTACTAACTTATTATCAAATCAAGTTTAGCTTAGGAATTGCCCCACCCAAATTATTGATCACCATCATTTAATCATCATTCATCAACTCATTTTTAAATATTTTATAATGTATTAGTATTTGCATTTTACACTGGGGCTTCATAGTCTTTTTCTAACTTTGTATAGAGTTGTGCATCTTAATTTTATATCATATTTTATTCAACCTGCAAAATTAAATTTTATATTCTTGGTACAAAATAAATTCCACTGTCCCGCTGTGGAAAATCATCAATTAGGATTGCCGGAGGTGGGAATACAATAGTTAGTTTAGGGGTGAGGGGGGAGGGGGGGGGGACACACTAACTATTTCCCCTCACTAGATTTAATAACCCCTACCTTTTAGATAAGTCAAATAATTGCACAAGAATGTGATATCTACTCCGTGAACATAATTGCAATAATCACTTTGATGTAGTAATTGCGAAATAACAATTTACAAATCAATTACCTTTATGAGCCTTCATCGTGCACGATACAATTAAGATGCAACACAGATAAACAGGCTTAGATTGGCTCTCAAATTGCATACAATGTACAGGCGACGCTACAAATAAATAACATACACAATAACCTTTGAATGGATATAGTTAGATAGGCCTAGAGAAGAAATAGAACGAAACAGGAAGACAGCTTAACTATGAAACATGGTGTGGATTTTTCCGATTTTTATATAAAAAAATCTTGATTTATTTTATCGATTTAAATCGGATTTTTGATTTAAATAAAAAATTTATTGCTTTAAAACAACATTATCAGTGTTACAAAACTTGTCAAGTTGGTGAGCGGATCAAATACTTTCAGAAGTGTTTCATAAAATCTAATTTAAAACAATTTTTAAGGAAAACTTTGTCTAAATCAGTTAGAGCTCGTGTGTTGTTGCTCAAAATGAAGAAAAAGTGCATTTTAATTAAATAAAAAAAAACACCCTGTTATTAAGTTTGATATAGACGTTACTAATCAAATGTGGTTATAAGATAGATATAATTTAGTTTGCTGATGAGACAGCCTAGGTGTGTACAGTGTTATGCACGAGACTGTACCTGATGGATAGAAACAAGACGAATCACGCCCTAACATCACGACGAGATCTGGCTGGAAGACAAAACAGCGAATCTATTGTTGTTTGGTAATCTAGACGATCAGAGGTGATAGCTGAAGGGTGATAACAACATTAGGGTTTCTATAACGGCATGTAGCATAACCCTGCATGCATGGGGAAGGTTCGAAATAAATCCGTACAAAAATGTTTTAAAAAGACGGTATGCTTCTTATATTTCGTAGCATTATTGTTCAGTTTGACTTTGAACACCTGAAAAATAATTGGATGAGCGTAGCGAGCGTAGCGAGCGAAGCGAAGATTCCATTTCACTACACGAGAAAAAAATCCGGAATGTTTTTTTTTTTTTTTTTTTCTTTTTGTATTTTTGTGTGTCTGTTAGCACGATTCCGGCTAAACCGATAATCCGATTGCAATGAAATTTTATGGAGACCTTCGAAATCTCTGAACGAAGAACTGCCACGTTTTTGAGAGCAATCGAAAAATTATTTCTGATGAAAATCGCAATTTTACGATTTTTTTCGATTTTTTGAAAATTTCTTCGACTTATAACACCTACATGCTTTGTCGGATTTTAATGATTTTTTCACAGAACCTTAATTTTATGAATTTAGGTACTCATGTGAAATTTGAGCGCGACCGAAAAATTATTTCTCAAGAAAATCGAAAGTTTACGGGTTTTTTTTTTTGTTTAAACAATTCTTTGACTTATAATACCTACATGCTTCATTCGATTGTAATGATTTTTTCACAGAATCTTAATTTTATGAAATAATATATTCGTATGAAATTTGAGCACCATCGAATAATATTTCTTATGAAAATCAAAATTTTACGATTTTTTTCTTTTTTAAACGACGATTAATTAAAAAAATTAAAAATAAGTGTTTATTTTTTATTTAATTTAAATTAATTTTTAAAAAAAACTTCAATTAAGTAAGGATTTTTTCACAGAACAACAGAAAATCCGCATAAAATCTTGGCAACTCAATGCACCAATTACGCTTAACGCCGCTTTATCTTCTGTAATTAATAAGATCCAGGTCCTCTAATTACGCTCATCCAACAACGCGGCGGGACTTAAGCGTTTTCCTAGTAGAATAAACCGTACCTAAAAACAGCTGGATATCTTATTTCAGGAACTAAACACAAATTTTGAATTTTGAGTCCATGTTGTACCCAATTTGGAATAGAATCAATCACTTATGTTAAAGAAAAAGACAATTTATGTTGCTAAGTAGAATGTTAATGAAATGTATTATTTTTTTATTTTATTTTATTTTATTTTTATTTTATTTTATTTGTGGCCACATTACAACAGGACAAAATGTCCCACAAGTGTAATTTACCAAACTATAACAATACAAATATAACGCAACAATACAATGTAAAATTAGTTACATAAAAATGACTATAAAAATTATATAAACATGAATGTATGTGTGTGTGAGATGATGAATGAATGTATGTATGTATGCGTGTTGCGTTGTATGTATGATTGAGTGAATGATTGTGTCAGTGTGTTAAGTGGAAATATGAATTGTATGTGAAAGCACGAGCGACTATAGACATTAGTGAAGTTGATTATAATATTTCTTTTAGTTGTTTTCGAAAGTGATGGATGTTACTATTGTGCAAATCTAAATTAGACCCATTTAATGATAAAAGATTGTTGTACGTAGCCTGCAACCTTATTAAACACGAATACTTGTGCACATCAATGCGGCTGGAGGGAAGATGAAACAGTTTATGAATTCGAGTGTTCCTTGGTGGCACATGGTAGTTTAATGACTCAATTAGAGGCGTGTCAAGCAGGTTATTAGCAACTTTGAAGAGCAGAACAATGTCCATAAATTTCCTCCGGCTTTCAAGGGTACTTAGATTGTTGTCAGAACACATACCTAGATAATTTACTCTATGGTATTCCTTATTAGCCTTGAAGCACAAGTGTTTGAAATATCGTTGTTGCACTCTCTCTATAACAGCAATTTTTGTGACATGGTTTGGATTCCAAATTTGAGTTGCATATTCAACTTGAGGCCTCACTAGAGTTATGTAAGGCGGCGTAATGTTCGTTCACTGAATGTGTCAACACAGTTCCGATTTATAAATCCTAACATTTTATGCGCTTTAGGAACTATTTTTGAAACATGCTGATTAAACGACAAATTTGACGCAAAAACTATTCCAAGATCTCTTATTTCAGTAACACGCTGAAGGACTGAACTATTTACACAGTAGTTAAAATGTAGCTGTTTCTTCTTGTTGTAAAAGATATAGTGAAGCACTTTGACAACATTAAGATTCAATAACCATGTCCGACACCATTCTGACAGCGAATCAAGATCAAGTTGAAGTCTGAAGTAGTCCATTGTGATCCGTGACAGGAAGGTATAGTTTCAGATCATCTGCATACAACAGACATTTTGCACTCTTAATTTGCGATGGAAGGTCATTTACAAAGAGAGTAAATAGAAGAGGTCCAAGAATCGACCCTGTGGTACTCCAGACGTGACTGTAATGAATGAAGATGAACTTGCATCAATACCAACCGATTGTGTTCTACCAGTAAGATAGTCTCGTAGAAGTTCTATTATCTTTCCACATATACCAAAGCTTTCTAGTTTATGCGCAAGAAGCCGATGGTCTACAGTGTCAAAAGCTTTACTAAAATCAGTGTAGACTGCATCAACTTGCACTTTTTGTTCATGCAATCAGCGATTATCTTGAGAAAATATTGCAAGATTTGTTACTGTAGAACGTTTGTCGCACAAAGCCATGCTGCTCCGGAGCAATTGCCATTAACACATGGTTGTAAATGTTTCTATGTAGAATTATTTCAAAGACTTTAGAAAAGATCGGTAGAGAGGGATATCGGCCTGTAATTTGACACCTTAAAGCGACTTCCTTTTTTGAGAACCGGTTGGTTACAATAGCTTGCTTCCACCTTGAAGGAAAAATGCCAGTAGTCAAGTGCAGAATTGAAGAGATGTGCAAGGGATAGCTTAAAGGTATTCGGCAGTGTTTAATAACTTCAACGGGAATTTTATCAGCACCAGGAGACTTTCCGTTCTTCAGATTATTTTTAAACGTCAGCAATTTCACGAGGGGATGTGGTTATACTGATAAAGTCCCTAATTGATCACATGCACTTCATTTGGTAAAGGACCTGCAGTGTTGATGGAAGAAAGGTCGTGTTTTTAAAATAACTAGCAAACATTTCACAGCATGTTTTTCTCTGTCATTAGCTACTTTTCCATCATACTCAACTTCAATTGGAATTCGGGCGCTTCTTGTCTTACTGCGAATAAAATTCCATATCTTGTTGGGATTATCTGCCACTTCAGAGTCTATTTTTAGTAAATACTCCTTGTATTTGAGGCGTTTTTTAAAGCTGATGAAACAACCTTCTTTTTGACTGAAATGCTAGTTTATGAGACTCTGAAACTAGATGTCTTCCATCTTACATACGCTCGGTTCTTATCACGCAGTGCAGTAATTGCATCTCTATCAAACCATGTTGGATACTTATGTTTTTTACTTCTTATCTTGGGTACTGTTCATCAATAGCCTCAGTTAGTAATTCATAGAAAAGTTCACATTTTGCATCAACTTCCTTAAACCTACAAAGCTTTGATTTCGGGAGGGGGGGGGGGGGGGGGGGCAGCTTTCGAAGCCTCCCTGGATAAGCCACTGCATTCATTACTGGTCATGGATTAATATCTCTTTTGTAAATGTATCAGTCGGTAGAGAGCCAGTACATTAGACACACACATGTCAAGTTTTGGGGTTAACAAAAGGGCAAAAAGGGGGGAAAATATTATTTTTTTCCCCGACAACCAAAAAGATTGAACCCCGGGGAAACCCCCAAAAAAAAAAAAACCCCCATTATTTTTAACACCCCCCCTCCAAGCCCGACCCCCTTATTTTACAGCACAGACAACCATTCCCCAACCCTTTTGAATGGAGGCGTTTCGTAAAATAACCCCAACCTTAGTCGGGTTTTAGTTTTTTTCGGGTTTATGTGATACGTGGTGTTTAACCTATATTTGAATTTCATTTTAAGGAGGTGTTCGTTTTAAATGCCCTAAAATATTATTCTGTAACCAACAATCGTCAATCTGGATTATTGATTTTATTGGCTTTAGAGTTTAGCGCGCGACTCTGATTCGGGACGTCCCGGGTTCGAATCCCGTCGAGACCGGCAATGTTGACTGGAGGTTTTCCCTCTTAAACAACCCTCGGACATCCCTTCACATATTGTATTTTTAATATTCAATTAATCATGACGAATACGAATTTAAATTTTGCGGGCCATTTTTTTTAAATTATATGTAATGGCTGCATAGAAACATTCAGAAACAACAAAGTAATGTCCCTACTGCGGCAGATTCAAGTTTCGGTAAATTGATCACCGTATTTTCACCTGGCGCGCTCTCTCGTGAGTTGTCGGAACTCCCGCTTAGTTCCGCGCGTCACTACTAGATAGCAGCGCTAGTTCGAAACTCTGCCATGAAACCTCTCTCTTGCTCTAATGGGAGAAGAAATCGATGTGTTAAAACAAGACGTGGAAAATAAAAATAGACGGAGTGTATTCAGGCTAGGCCTACGGATTGAACGGTGTTAGTTTTAGACGTGCATGTTAGATTAAAAGTCCGCGCAATATTCGCCGTAGAGGGTAGGTTGGTTGGTAGTTAGATGGCATGACAGATACAGCGACATCGCACGCACATTTGCCAGCTTGCCAGGTGTTATTTCGCCATTGAATACAGACAGGGGATAATTATATTGAAATAAGTATGAGTAATTAAAATTGTAAACATCCAACAAACCGTAATTTTTCAGAAATAGTAACATCAAAAAGGTGCAAATGCATTGGGGGTAAATTTTTTTTTTGATGTGGGGGGTCGGCTTAGTAGCGTCAAGGAAAGAGTTTAGCAACAAATGCAAAAGGGGAACTGAGCGAGTCAAAAGTCACCTTTGTGCCATAACCCCAAAGGGGGAAAAAAAAAAAGATGTTATACTCTTTTAAAATCGTAAATGAAAATTCCAAATGTGAATCTAAATAGTAATATTTTAAATCTTGATTCAAATATCTTAATTTGAGGTACAGGTTACTGGTGTCAACATTGACAAAACTGAGAGATTCGGCAATATCAAAAATGTGCATTCATCTAATTTCGCGGGTCGTCCGCGGTGGCACACGATTAGGGCGTTTGTACAAAGCAAATGGCTCTACGAGGACGTGGGTTCGAATCCCACATCAGGCATGGGTGTTTTGTAATCGTCCTTCATCGACATCTATCACCACTCATCGTCTAAAACAGCCATTAATAAAAGACGTTTGGCAACAAAAATTCATCAAAAACGAAAGTTTAAAAATGTCAATGACTTTGGAATCGGACACAAATTGAATGGGGGTGGGGGAGGGTAGAGCACTGATGACCAAATCCTTACAAGTGCCACCTCGCTCGTCTGCCCCCACAGATCACGTGACGAAACCAATGTGTTATTGTTGTCGGGACGTTGAACCCCCCAGTCCCACAAATCAACAGTTGGGGATATCAGTGACCTTGGAAGCCCAGACCTGATAACATCTCAACACTGGTTGCCACCCTGCAACAAAAAGACCCGGGGCCCTTTAAATTCCAACTCGCAACCTTCTCGTGGTTTTGGGTCGTGATTAGGGGGTTTTCTCCCTGAAAAATAATGGCGAGCTTGGGTCGTCTCGGGGAACCCTTCCCTTTTATACCTCCCCGACGGCGACGACAATGACAACAGGACGGATGACGACACGGCGGAGACGACCACGACGGGGGGGAACCCCTGCCCCCCCGTACCTTGTGGTAGGGTTCTGACCAGCACAGGCCCGTCACCCTTGTCCCCGCGTTCCCCCTTACGTCCCTCCCTTCGTCTCGATTAGCCAAGTTGCATAACTATGAGACGTTAAGCAATATCCAATCAATGAATCAACAGACCCGTGTCTGTCTGTCGGCTGCTGGCTCTGCGAGGACGCGGGTTCGAATACCTCACCAGGTTGTTTTCTAATCTCCGCTATCACCACTTATCATCAATGACCGAAAGATGACATTGCGTTATATTTTACACGTGTTTGTGTGAAAGAGTTGTGTGTAAAAATAAAATAAAAACGATTAAATTCGTGAAAAATCGACAAAAAACATAACATAAAATACAGAAAAATGATTCGCGAGCAATAATTTTGGGATTATATTTTTTATCATTTAGGAGATGTCAAAGTACAAGAAGAGCATGTTGGGGCCAAACGTATGAGTACATCACATTACCCTTACCATAATTTCTGAGCGTATTTTTTTTCGAAAATGATAACTTGAACACTAATCTAGGTGGCAGGTGTGTAAATAATGATTTAAATTCGTAAACAAATTGTTTGCTGATATAATTTATGACACAATATACAATAAAAAACATCGAAAAACGAAACTTTCCGATTCATTCAAAATCACGAATGTTTGAAAATGTATATATTTTATAAATATTTCCTATAGTTTTAGTAGCGCAGTATTTATAGAGCGATCATGAATCAATCTAACCTCGATACAAGAAAGCGAACTTGTAGAGTTCTTGGGAATATATTCTCTGAAATGTAAATAAAATATAAGCAAAATAACACCCAAATTATAGTATACTGGAGATATGAGCGATGAGAAGGGGTTATATTGAGAGGGGGGGGGGCAAGGTCAAATACCCCTCATCTCTCGGCAGCTGCGTGATGCAACGACCTTGACCCATTTAACCCCCTCCCAACTCCAACGCTTACTATTCACTGGGTTCAATGAAGATGAAATAGCAAAACGTAAAAAACGCGAGGGGGCTCGTTTCAATAGTGAGGTGAGGTGTGAGATCTCTCTCTCTCTCTCTCTCTCTCTCTCTCTATACCCCTTCCAACCCTCCTTCTCAGTCCTTCCTATCCATCTATCACTCTCTCACCCCTCTCACTCTTTCCTATCCCTCCCCGCTTCTCTCCCTCCTCCCAACTTCTTCCTCTCCTTTCGTTCGTTCACTGCTGCCATTTCGTGTATCGTCCTTGATTATTATACCCTGAAACTGATACATTTATAGCAAGGAGAGCAATGATTTCTAATTTCTCAACTGATATGCCGATAGACATGCGCATATACTTTCTTAGCAACCTCATGAAATTTCAAATTATTGGGTTGTCAAAAAGAGCAGTAGTAATATGTTAGTAAAATTTACAGGATTTTAACGATGAAGCGGTTATTAAATAGGCATTAAATTTTGCTAAAAATAATAGGCCCGATCGAGCATAAATAGAAGACATGAATAAGTCCCCATCTAAACGACTGTCCGCGGTGGCGCATACGACTAGTGCGCTGGTTCGAACAAACATCATAGTCATCTTTCACCTCTTAGTGTCTCGAATAGACTTAGTGAATTAATAGAGACGTAAAGCAACAGAAATCATCGCTATCACCACTCATCGTCTCGAATATCCTTACTGCATTAATAGAGAGAGACATTCGCCAACTTAAATCATCGTCTCGAATAGACTTAGTGAATTAATAGAGACGTAAAGCAACAGAAATCATCGTCATCACCGCGCCCCCATCATCTGTGCAGTACACTTGTGAGACTCTATATCCCATCTCCCCCAGCCAGCCCGACATTTCCCACCCGGGTAGTACCTCCTATTCATCTCACACCTATTGGGCAATCTCACTAACTCGATCAATGGCCCCCACCGAATGTGCGACCTTCGTCTCTATAGGCCAACCTTTTCATCGCCATATGGTGGCCTTGGCTCCGGGGCCAGCCTGACTACCTGATGACCTTTACACCCGGGCAAAGAAGTTAAAAAGACGGGACGTTCCTTCCGGTCTGGCCGCTCTTCCTTCCTGTAAGGCTGACAGCAGCTGCTCGGGCCATTCATGGTTAAGGGGGACTGAATTAAACGTTATGCAACCATGGAGTATCTTTGAATAATTTAATAATTCCATTAGTGAAGACACGTGACGTTTTTGACAGTCCATCACTGCGGTGAATAAGCACATTATACTGCTTGTATGTATAATTATGAAATGTGTGCCCTTTGTGCAGTAATGATCTCTAATTCCAACTCGCAACCTTCTCGTGGTTTGGCCCGTGAGTAGGGGAGTTTTTCTCCCTGAAACTAATGGCGAGCTCTGGGTCGTCGTCGGGGAACTTTCCCCTTCCCTTTGACTACCTACCTCCCCGACGGCGACGACAATGACAACACGGTCGGATGATGACACAGACGGAGACGACCACGACGTGGGGGAACCCCTGCCCTCCCCATACGCTTGTGGCTGGTTCTGACCAGCACAGGCCTGTTCACCCCTTGTCCCCCCGCGTCATCCCTTACGTTCCTCCCTTCGTCTCGATTAGCCAAGTTGCATAAATATCCAAATCGAGACGATGAGTGGTGATAGATGACGATGGAAGGACGATTATTATAAACCCATGGCTTATGCGTGATTCGAACCCACGTCCTCGTAGAGCCACGTTTCGGACCGGCGCACTAATCGTATGTGACACCGCTGACGACTTCGTGTTGCATCACAGAACTCACCACAGAACAATAATAAATAAATAAATAAATAAATAAATAAATAAATAAAAAATAAATAAATAAATAAATAATAAATAAAACACATAATGTGACCAAAATTTACAGATGTGAAATAATTACTATTATTTTATGTAAGCTTAGGCAAGCATCTAGTAATATTTTGGAAAGCAAAGCAGTATTTCAGAAAGGCAGATAAAAGGTTAACCTTTTCGTATTTTTGTTTTTTGTAGAGATGTGATTTCTTTTAAAATGTTTAACAAAAGTTATACGTGACACAAGCCAAGTTTCAACTTCGTAGAATTCTTAACGAATAGACGATATTGTTGACGTCAATATTTGTGAAGTAAAATGATACGCCACCAATCAATATCTGCGTGAAGATGTGAAATCTAGTTTCTAGTTTAAGCAAGTTTGTCAATGCTGGCGTAATCTCCGGGCAATTAGACTTGGGATTAATTGGATTAGTTATACGATTACTGCCTTAGTTTGAAGCAATCATATAATATCCCAATTATATATTTACAGCTGACTTAGGATTGGGCGAGGACCATTTTACGTATGAAAACTTACAAAAGTTGTAAAAAATCGTGAAGAAGTAGTTCTGTTTTAGAAGACAGTCTCACAGGTCATCAAAGTCCAACTCACGCGTGACACATTGACAAGAGTGTAAACATTATCTTTCCCGTCACTAGATAATAGTTATCTACAAGATGTCGCAACGCAACACAGGGCATTTACCTTGGATAGTGTCGCTATCAGCAAAGAACTAGTGTTGTGACATGTGGAGAGAACCTGACATTGCTATTGATAGATACAAAGTAATTAGCAGGTATTGTAAAGGTGACAATATTATCTAAACGATATACTCGAGAAAGAGGAGTCAGCTGTAGCTTAGCTCCAATTTCTCTTCGGACACCTAACTAGGTATATTGTTAATATTTAATACAATTCAGAAGTTAAAAAATCCATCCCGATCGGGGCTCGAACCCGAGTCTCCCACATTCCAGGTAGGCGCCATAGCCAACCGAGACGGTATTTAACGTCAGAATTGTAGTGAATATTAACAATTCCACCTACGGGAGTGTTTCCCGACTAACCAAATCGAGAAGTAGGTATATTGGAGTTGGGACAATTGTGAAGGGATGTCCGAAGGCTGTTTAAGAGGACTCAATCCCGTGCATTCGCATTAACTACCGAGGAAAACCTTGGAAATAAATTTCAGTTAGGATTGCCGGTCTCGACGGGTTTTGAACCCAGGACGTCCCAATTCAGGCCAAAACTGCCGATACAATGTTAAATTATGCCCTGAGAAATACGCAATAACGACCCAAGACGAAATATAATTTTTTTAAATAGATTGGGAGATTTTTGTATCACTTTCACAGTCTCTACAAGAATTTGAAGGTTTTAAACGATTGTTCCTACAATTAGAGATCTTGGCTTTACCATCTTGAATCGTTGACCAATAACTAAGAACATTCAACAGGTATACGGGTGTGCGAGAACCATTAGCAGGGAGCGAAGCTACTTAATCGACAGATCGTCGAAGAAGAGTACAAAAATAAAATATTTCGCCCTGCGTCGTTTTGTTGGTGGAGGTGCCGGGTCAAAATTTTCAAAATTTTCTGGGGGGCTAGCCACAGTCCCCACCTTTTCCAGGGTTACCAAAAACATTATTTCAAAGGGCAATACCAACACAAAAGCATTAACGTCGTGTTCGGTTTTTATCGTGAGTCGTGCCACACGCACAGACGGACGGACGGACAGGACAAGTGAAGCTTATAGCTAATAATCTCTTGATTGTTTTTCATATAATCAATTCCCAACTTCGGAAATGACACGTGAATAATGAAATATTCTTATAAACTTGTGTATTGCACAGTTTGCATCATGTTGTGGCAAAAGGTAAACCAACAGGCAGACACAGAAGCTGGGGGAAAAACTGACAATATGGAAACAAAGTAAAAAAATTAAATGTGCTCATATCTAATGGATAGATAGATGTTAGTAAATAAATTAGTAAATATACATATTTAATATAGTGGTGCAACACAATAAATCATTGCAATGTTGTAATATGTTCATGTTGTGTCTGCATCTATGTAATTAGATTTATTTAGTTGTCCTCCTTTGTAAATCAGTTTTTTTAACTGAATAGGATAGACGTTAAATAAATAAATAAAAAATAAAATAACGAATAAGTCTTTTCAAGACCAAATCAAAAACCAAAATGTATTTATTTTTATAAAGGTGTCCTTATTTTTGGGAGGGGGGGGGGGGGCGTTTTAGCACAGATAAGTACTAAGCAGCAATTTGTCCCGGTTGGAGAAGATAAACAGTGTGTATCAAGCAGAAATACCTAACAGGTGGCAAAACTGAGCTGAAACCATCAAAACTAACGAATGCCGCACACAAAAAACTGAAATGTCTAATGTTTAGTTAGCGCAAACACAAAAACCCCGTCTGATATCGTCATCATGACGTCATCATTGCGTCATCGTATCCGGTGTAACTCTTTGCGCTAACTCGAGACAAAAACAAAGAGCTCTAAAAACACAACTTTCAGGTTCCTCGGATTTGATTTCGCTTTCATTCCGAGTTCTCTGGCTTCGTTCATGCGCGAAGTGCAGTAGGCGCTGGAGAATTAGGGTCATTGGGTCATCACGCGTCTCTCTCTCTCTCTCTCTCTCTCTCTCTCTCTCTCTCTCTCTCTCTCTCTCTCTTTTGGAGCGTTATCAATATTTTGGGCTTCTCCATGACTTTTCCCAACTTCAATTCATTTGTTATCGAATATTGAGAACAGTAATTTACTAATTAAAAACATAAATCATACCAATACCAAAATTTTAATCATCGTCAGGATTAATCAAGTGCAGTTTTTATTTTTCGTATGTAAAGTTCAGTTTGAGTGCAATAAGTTTGTCTAAACTTTTGCTTCAAACACAGTACGGGTATCTTGATGTGTCCAGAGGGGAGAACGCTTTTACGCCTATAAATGGCAGAATTGATGTGGGGGGGGGGCTTAGCTGTCATTCAGCTGTTGGTGAAAAAAGTACTTCAATAAATTTTGGAAATAAAGTCATCTCATGAATATGATTCGCTTCAGGCATTCTATATTTTTACATTCAGTTATATTCATAACAGTAGTTTTGTGAATGGTTCTCACTATGTTGGTTTGATTTTGGTAATATTTGTATTATCTCTACAATCTACTCTCCTTATTATTATTATGTTGTTTTCTGACAACCTCTTGACACAATCATGTTTCATAATTTGTGGAAGGAAACAAATAATAAATACACAATTTGCTAGACGAAGATGTATATAAATTTATACCCAGTAGTAAAATATGAATGAACTGTACGGTCTACGTTGTGCCCCTTCTTTACCCCACGTGCGATATTGTCCACCCCAACGCCCTATGGCACTTCAAAAACCATGCCACTGCCACCTAGATGCAACTCCCTCCGTCCTCAGGAGTAGCTCTAGGAGGCAGTGCTCTAGTTACAGCCTTCCAAACAACCACTGCCTCCTAGATGCACCTCCAGGAGTATAGCTTCTAGGAGGCAGTGCTGTAGTCACAGCCTTCCAAACAACCACTGCCTCCTAGATGCTACTCCGTCCCTCCTCAGTAGTAGCTCTAGGAGGCAGTGGTGTAGTCACAGCCTGCCAAACAACCACTGCCTCCTAGATGCACCTCCAGGAGTATAGCATCTAGGAGGCAGTGCTCTCGTCACAGCCTTCCAAACAACCACTGCCTCCTAGATGCACCTCCAGGAGTATAGCATCTAGGAGGCAGTGCTCTAGTCACAGACTTCCAAACAACCATTGCCTCCTAGATGCACCTTCAGGAGTATAGCATCTAGGAGGCAGTCGCTCTAGTCACAGCCTGCCTAATAACCACTGCCTCCTAGATGCACCTCCAGGAGTATAGCATCTAGGAGGCAGTGCTCTAGTCACAGCCTTCCAAACAACCACTGCCTCCTAGATGCACCTCCAGGAGTATAGCATCTAGGAGGCAGTGCTCTAGTCACAGCCTTCCAAACAACCACTGCCTCCTAGATGCACCTCCAGGAGTATAGCTTCTAGGAGGCAGTGCTCTAGTCACAGCCTTCCAAACAACCACTGCCTCCTAGATGCACCTCCAGGAGTATAGCATCTAGGAGGCAGTGCTCTAGTCACAGACTGCCAAACAACCACTGCCTCCTAGATGCACCTCCAGGAGTATAGCATCTAGGAGGCAGTGCCAAACAACACCCACCAGCCCAACTCAACTTGCAAAGTTCGATGTTTAATTGAGCAATTTGAATAATTGTTCCACGCTGCTAAGCAAAACACTAATCAATTCCATTCTGAAGGACAACCAAATTAATTAATCAATTAAACGAAATTAATGGGTGGTTTTATGCGTGGAACGTTCAATGGCCGCAATCGGCTGCCAGTTGTCTGTCGCTACTCGTCGTACAACGAGGGTATCTAGATGTTGCTGGGTGGGGACGGTAACAGAACGTAGCCTACTCCTAGCACAATCAAATATTTGCTATAATGTTACGTACTATGGGAAACAAAAGCTGCTAAAGATATCGTCACGCAAAACCTTTTAGTCAACAGCATAGAAAAAATATTCATGTGTTTTTGTAGGTTGTATTGGTTTCATTCATTTGCAATTTTATAAATTTATACTATTAAAACTTAGTACATCTAATTCTATTATTGAATATTTTGAAGTTGATTTAGTTTCTCTCACATTCAAAATCTAAATAAGATTTTGAAATATTCAAAATATATTCATTTATTATCATTATATTCATATATTATTTATAAATATTCACATTCAAAATCTAAATAAGATTTTGAATGAAATATTACATTTAGGCTACATTAAAAAAAAAATATATTTTTCAATATAAAATTATAATCAAAAGTATACTAATTATTCCATAAAAATATATAAATACGTGTAATAGATAGTTGTATTGTTTTTTAAACATACCGTGGATTACTCGTGCATACTGTATTTTAGTGATGAATAAAATACAGATAGGTACACAAATAATAAGAAACACGCATAAGGTAAAAACTACTCGACTATTTTTTATCCTATAGCTGTATTGAGAGGGGCACATGTTATATTAAACGAGTGACGAAACTGGAGACGACATTCGATATCAGTGTCGGGGCTCCCCCCCCCACCCCCCCCCCCCACATTCCGGCATTCATACATCGAGTTCCTCAATGAAATCCCGGCTCCTCTTTTCTCTCGCGATCTAGGGGAGAAAACGGGAAAATACATTGAAAAAAGAACCAGTGTGAAATTACATCGATTCTTTCAAACTTGGGGGAAAATACTCAACGTTTCATTTAAAAGAAAAAAAAAAGGAGAAAAGTTTTTGTACGATAAAAAAAATTGAGCGAAATTAAATTATATTCGAACGTAATTGTAATTGGAAGCTGTCAACTGAAGGGAATGTAATAAGACGTTGATTAATAATAGGAAGTGATGGATGAATGAAAAGGGCGTGGCAAAATAATTTGCATGTAACTATTCAGATGATTTGCATGATGAAGATTTGTCGTTCAGACGTTTAGTTTATATTAGGAATGGTGATGAGAGAAAACAGTTGGTAATGACAGCCGCTTTAGAGAAATAAAAGAGTTTAGTTTAGTTAGAACGCCAAGTTATAAAGCTATTCTACGTCATTATATGACTGAAATAGAAGAAAAAAACTGTAAAAGAAGAAAATAAGTATTACTTATATCAACAGTTCAATGTAATGTAAGATTTTATTCAATTCTTAATAGTTAAGAACTTAATATAGTGATTAAACTTTCAGTGCAGGTGAGGTTAATGGTATTGATTTGTTGGGCGTCCACTGCATTTATAAAAAGTAAATTATTTATTACTCATTTCATGTATTTGTATTAACTTTCAATATCACAGGCGGCGAAATATGACCTAACCGGTTGAAGCGCCCTTGTGTCTCACGTCGGTCGGTAAACCACTTTGTTAATGTAGTCCTAAGAATGTTTTATTCGGTGTCCTTGTGGCAATTGTATATGTACAACGGAACTTTGTTTTGTTTTTAAAATAAAAGTTCTATGTAATATTTAAACATAACAAAAACTTGTAGAAATACAGCCAAACCTTACACACTCAAAAGAATGAGATCTAAAAAAAGGGCCAAGCTCATCTACCCTTCCACATTTGCGCATTCTTAATTCATAAACGTACAGTGTCCCATAACAGCATCCTCGAAAAGCTTGGCAAAATAGAATTTGCGATTATTAATTTAAACGAAATAGTTCATCCAAGTTCTTTTTTCTAATTAATTAAAACGTAATAACATGCAAATTTTATTTTGCCAAGCTTTTCGAGGATGCTGTTATGGGACACTGTACGTTTATGAATTAAGAATGCGCAAATGTGGAAGGGTAGATGAGCTTGGCCCTTTTTTTAGATCTCATTTCTTTTGAGTGTGTAAGGTTTGGCTGTATTTCTACAAGTTTTTGTTATGTGTGTGATCTCATTACTTTTTCAAGTTCCATTGCAAAATTATATGTTAAAATATAATAATTTTATCAAAGTTGATTTAATTTCTATGGTATTAGCAATAACAATATAGGATGTAAAATATCTAGACCCGGATTCATGTACATCCTGGGTATAGGTGGTATAACCATGGTATAAACGACGGTATAAGGACTGGACCCCAATTCTTGAGTTCGTGGGAGATGACTGTTGAAAACGCAATTTGAAAACGAAGTCGTTTTCGTTTGACACTTTAAAAAGATATGCGTATAGCAAAGAGCTCGAAAAAGTTCTATATTTATTCTAGATGGCAGTGCCTTCATAAACGCAGGCCAATCGAAAGACGAGTTGCGTGAAATGATTTGATTGTTGCAATTATGTAAACAAACAGATGAGCAAGCGCATATTATTTGACACCTTGCTTCGACATTGTGTTTGTGTGTATTGTGTGACAGAACTATGTTGTGCTGGCCTAGGGTTGGCTAGGCTTGCCAAACATGTAATGTAATGTAAGTAATAATTTTATCTAGTCCTATAGCCTAATGGAACTTTAGACCTACACTGTTGTATTATAAATAATTTTCTACATCTGGGCCTAGGTCAGGGACGGGTTCTGATTTGTTTTATGAGAGTATAATGACAACTTTTCTCATTTCACACATAGAAGCAAAATTTAAAATGTCCGCCATTTGTTTACGTATCGCACTTTCCCGCCGTACTCTGCTTATACCGTCAACAAGTGTCAAGTAACTATGGTTACTTGTTGATTGTATAAGGCTTATTTTAAAACCTTTATTTGGAAGCCTTCCAACAAACTTTTTCAACTTTTTTTTTCAAAAGAGACTATAATACTATAACCTTAATGTCCATGTAAAATATGAACATTGTAGTCCCACCCGTCTGGTCAGAATCGCGGGCCGACGTATTAGATGTAAGTAGCAGTAGTAGCAGTAGTAGCAGTAGTAGGAGTAGCTAACATCCTTAAAGTGATTTTGAGCATGTTTCAAGCCATTTTTTCACCAAGAAGGAATGGTCGTACCCCAATAAAATTTGGCATGTGTTGTCAGGTACCTAAATCCCCTCGATTGTGATAGTTTTCAAGTTCACATCACGTTACATGACGGCTGGCACCCCAACTCTGCTTGGTGTATAAGGTGCTTGAGTGTGTAGCGCACCGCGGCTTGGCTGCGGCGCCCTAACGGGCACCTAGATATGAAATGTAAGCAGGTCTTTTTATATTGTAGAGATAAGAAATAATGACATTTTCGTGTCTATTATTATGAAGGTATCTGAAACGGAAAGTAAAAAAAAGCTGCACCAGGGATCGAACCCTTATCTCTCGGTTACCCCACTTACTTTTAAACCATAAGGCCATAAAATACCAAAAATCTTATTGACTTGATAATTCACAAAAAATTACGTTTGCTTCAAACATCACATTTTCAATATAAATTTAAAGTAAATCTGTGGCAGGGGGGTAAAGCAGAGAGTAAACATTGATTTTTATAAAAACGAATTCTTATTTTCAATCTTTTCAGATTCAAACAAATATCCCCTAGCTCTGCGCCACTGTTCATATTTATTACATCAGGCTAGACTTTTAGTAGAAAAGCGAGCGAATAGCCTAAGGCGCTCAAATCGCCAAGTTAGAATAAACAATATTCCATTCCAGCGTTTTTGCATGATCCGATTTAAAATCTGTGTACTCAGCAAGCATTTCTCTCTCTCTCTCTCTCTCTCTCTCTCTCTCTCCAATTTCGATAACGCCATAAAGTCTAAAATAACGTATTGTAAGACGAAATACAAAAAAAAAAAAACACTGAAAGTTGAAAAGAAAAAAAACATCCAATATTGGTATAGAAATGAATGAAAATTATTGTTAGTTGTTATCTATAGGTCAAAGGTATGATAGCAGCTCCGAAGGGCAAGGTTAGAAAAAATGTGTGCCAACGTCTGATAAAAATATTCCGCTAGAGAGAAAATAAACCCGCGAGAGAAAAACATCAAAGGGAAATGAAACGAAGAACATCTGTCATTAGCAGGGCAGGTCTCAAATAAATGCGGTTTTCTTTGAGCGAATATAAAAAGCGGGATTGCATAAGCGCGGGAAAAGTGCGGGGTTGCCAAGTTTGGCTGCCAAGAGCAAGCGCGAGAAAAAAGCGCGGTTGCCATATCTACACCTGTCAAAGTCAAAGGTGGAGAGACATGCGAAGGGTTGTTTGGTTTTAGGGCGCGTCAACCGTGGAATCATGATGCGCTAGCTTGTGGGGTATCGGGAGGACAGACCCATGCTGGTCAGAACCAGCCACGGGTAGGGGGAGGGAAGGCGGGTTCACACGTCGTGGTAGTCATCGTCTTTATCATAGTTTGTGTTGAAATTGTCTCGTCGTCAAGGGGGAAGGGGGAATGGGTCCCCGACAACTGCCAGAGCTCGCCTCTAGTTTCGGAGAGTTATATTATACTCCCCTACTTGTTAGACGATGTTTGCGAGATGGACTTTGCCTCTTTCATCGCCATTTAGGATCAGTAAAGCCATGCTCTGGGCCAAATTCTTCCCCGGGCCCAGACTGGGGAGGTGCTTGGTTGCCACGTATAGCTGTCAAAAGTAAGTGTTGAAGTTTGTTTGCTGTTTCCATGGTTACTGAGCTGGACGAGACCTGTCAAACAGTTGGTGAACTAGGCACAAAGATTCGGGAAACTTCAGACAACTTATTTGTCTTGGACGGAAAGAAAGAAAGGAAAATATAAGAACGACTGAAAAACTGTCAAAAACTTGATCGAGCTGTATATTCTTCAAAGGCTTTGTTGCTAAAAATATAAAAATATCACATTTTCCACGTATTTGTTAATACATTATATTGAATCTTAGTTTTTTATTGTCGATCCTATTCAGTTATGGAATACATTTACTAATAAGGGCAATAAAATAGGAAATAATACACGGAATAAATGGAATTGTTGAACTTTGGGGCAGTACAAGTGTACAGGAGACATTGAGGAAAATTGTGTTTTTCGATCAAAATATTTTACGGTTTTTTTTTTACGATTTATAGATTTTCAAATCTTTTTTGAGACTGGAATATAAGTACGTGAAATATAACGATCAAAAGTAATTTTATAAATATTTATAAGTATGCGAGTCACCAAAAGAAATAAGCTTGACATATAAATATGTATCTTCTAAAATAAATATAATTGTTGCGTAACAGCAAGCTTACCACCTCCTTGACAGAGTAGAGAAGGGTTCGCACACTTACCTAGGACAAAAGAAAAAATAATTAGTTTTAATGGACTTCCAGAGAATATGCATGCATGTGTGTGTATGTATACAGGGTCATGGCGTTAGTATAGTTGAAAATATGACACAATGACGAAGAAATTGTTATGATTATATTCGTTAGATGAATCGTAGAATTCAATTGTAACAATTTAGGAGCGTTGAAATGCAGACTTTTCTCATGTTTCATATTATGTGGAATATGAAATCAATAAATGATTCAATGAAAACATTTTGAAGAACGTAGTTCATAAAAAAATATTGTAAAATTTAAGAATAGGAAGAGATAAAATACCCAAAAGTACGTAACAAAATTAAAAGTTAAATAATATATATATATTTATATATTCTATAACATTAACAGAGGGAATATTATTGCATTGTGGAGCTCAGGTCTGTGATTTATCATGACGTCATACTTGCTATTTAAACGTGAACACTGTTGATGAAAAAACAAACTCGTTAAATGTGAGGCTGTTGTTATAAAACTATACAAGCTTCACACCATATAACATGCGGATCATTGATATAAATAACGACAGTCAACTATATGTACGCTTGTACGCAATCAGAGTTTCTTTATTTCATGTGTATAAACGCACTATAAAAGTGAGCCGTTTGATCGTGCCAGGGCAAACGTGACGTCAATCAATCAATCAGGTATTGTTGTTTGGCTCTGTCCAGCTGTTTCCCAATCATCAAGTTAACACATCAATTAATAGTCCGAAATGTTCTGGCAACGGTTGTGTATCGGGGCGTCGGTTGAGTGAGTCAGGAGTCAACTACGCCTTGAGTTATATTAGCACGGGAGACGTTGATGTGTGAGGCGTCTGGATATGTGCCTTGTATGTTAAAGGTAGGCGGACATTTGTTTGATAAAGCTAAACATGAATGGAGAAAAATAAACAAATCGATTGAATAAAAATCTGCTTTTTTGAACACATCATCTGTATGTACATAATAATATGTAAAGGAATATTAAAACTTAAAAGTGTTTTCCCTAAAGCCTGAATTAGACTGCTTAACGTTTCGTTCAAGATTCGCTGAAGATAAAAATGTGGAAAAATATTAAAATACCTCCACTATACATTGACTATATTTTGTTCTTGGACTCAGTTAATCTTGAACGAAACATTGAACCGCATAATTCAAGCATTAAGCTGCTTGTTTTAATTCTCAGTCATTGGATTAATAATTTTGACATTAGTTTCATTATTTATCTATCTATGTCTATTTATTACTTTATGAAGTTGTATTTCATAATTTTATTGTGTTTAATCAATTATTTTAAATTTCCAAATGTGATATTGACATCACTTCTACAGTTTGTTTGAGACTTGACAGTGTGTTTATTTAGAGTCTATAGGCCTAGCAATTCAGTTCAATGGAGGGCCTGACCTGCGTCAGCCTACAGCTGACATCGCGGACAGAGTAAATGTCAAAGTCAACTGATGTTGTCTTCCAACCTGGTTCATGCCAAGGTTCTGCTAGACAGCTCGGCCGGCACTTGGCTCGTTCAATCTTCACATCTCTACACTTCAAGTGTGGCAGCTGAGAAAGTTTTAGAGGAATACATGGAGCGACGCTGATTCGAACACTGACATTAAAAATACTTTCTCAAAACAATTTTTTTTCACGAAATTGGTATTTGTAATGACATTTTACACCGCACTCAAATTAATTATAATATTTTTTTAGTTGTCCTCATCTGAAAAAGAGTCGCCTGAATAGCGTCGACTGGAACAACGTCGACCACCTCGTGTGTAGTGTACTTTCATTGTTCCTCCTAAACCTTCCGTTGTGCAAGGCCTGTACAAACGAGGTGGTCGACGTTATTCCAGTCGACGCTATTCAGCGTCCCCGGTGGTAAAGCAGAGTCCTACCTCAACAGTCAACCCCGAGCGTCTGACCTTGAACCCTATGGTCGATACAAGGGCAATGTGCGGACAGTGGACACACGGGCGGGTATACGATTAGGCCGCTACGTCGATACTAGCGTACAATTCAGTCCATCTAAAATACATGACCGTGGCAGGGGAGGTAAACGTTTCATAGCCTAGATTGAAAGTCCCTTGAACTCCGCGTTGTGTGTTATGCGACATATCGCGTGATGCCAGGGTCGAGTAGTACCGGGTTCCAGTCCCGGATGGGACATACTACAACAACACAATTGGTAGTGTGGATGTCGTCTAAGATATTTCAAAATACAAACTAAAGTTTACGAATAGTAAAATAAGATGATAACTCATAAATTGTAAATTATGTCATGTTACATCTTTTCGGGTCAAATGCAGCTTATCGTCTAGATATAAATCGTAGCGAAATTAATATGTTTTTATTTAATTAAAAGATATCCTATTTAGTTATAAAAACCTATTTACATTTACAAAGGCATTATATTGTGGCTGATTTACTAACCATCTGTATAGTTTTTGTTTTGTGATGGTTGTGTTCAATAAATAGGGTGGGATTGTAGTATGAGATGTTTGAAGTGACTGAAAGATTTTGGTTTTAAAAGAATGCTATTGACAGGAGAATTGTTTAAGAAACGAGGGTCTACAGTACATGCTGATATATAGAACAGGGACCGGTGAATGAGGAATATGGCCCGAACTCAGAACGCGAAGGAAAAAGTTGGACCGTTCAATTGTTGTCAGTCAGGGGACAAATTTAATTAAATAAATAAATAATTTATTAAATTAAACCTTTAAATCAGGTCGTAACATTCAGAACTTGGATCGATATCAAATGGTGGAGGTGCCGGGTCATCATATTAAATGCAATTTACTAATTACTCATATTTCATGATTGTCTTGTACTCTCTCGTCCTATCACAGATGCGGAAACATATGGCTCAACAGTAACACTTTTCAAAAAATTACTTTTAAATAATAATTAAAAAATGATTTTTAGGCTTTTGGATATTGTGAAAAAGTCCAAAATTAGCCATCTTCGTGGATTGATTCTGGCTGATAAACATAAAATACTGATAATCTACGACTGTAGGCTGTCCATGTATGGCTTATTGACAGCTATGTAAAGTTTCATACACGTCGGATACTTCCCGACCGAGCCAACAGCTATGTGCGAACTATCACATTCGCGGCTGCAGGACCTGTGTTCGTCCGCTATCAGGCGGCACAGACCACAGACCGCCTACCCTGATACACAGACGCGTGCCGAACAGATATAAGCCCAATCTAATCAGGGAGGATTTTAATGAACTTTAAACAAGGCCGTGCTAATATTTCTGCGATGTCCTGAAAAGGCCACTAACCTATACAAACTACGCCTCCCACTATAGTCTAGCCTGAGGTTGACGTCCTTTGCCCACTCACTTTATATTGTAAGTCTCGATGGGAATGTTTGTACTCCGTTTTTATATGTTTATTCTTGCATAGGTCTACACTTTGCAGATACAAATAAAATACCCGACTTAATTATTTAAAGTCTCACCTATAAGTAGGTAGGTTGGCAGAAAAGGCCCGGATGCCCCAAAGACAAAGCATGTGATGAAAAAACTAATTCTAAGAAAATAGAGAAATATTAAATTTACAACATATTAAAAATTAATAAATTTAGTAAAAGAAACATATTATCGTACCTATTTTTAATTTATTCATTTATTTAACGTCTATCCTATTCAGTTAAAAAACTTATTTACAAAGGAGGACAACAAACATGCCATTAAAAAACTTATAGTAAGTCCTATAGCATGTATAAAATAATACAATATCGTTAAAGATTGAATAATGAGCCATCATCGTCAAAGTAGCAAAAAATAACTTTGGGGATGATTGATATGATTTTGGAATATTTTATGAGAATAACAAAATCTTGACAAATGCGATAACCTAATTTTCTGAAAATTCGTGACTCCACATGACTAAAGACAGTACACATCTATTTATAGTAAATAATAGTACAAAACGATGAATGTATAGCTAGAACTAGAATATGATTGGAATTTGTCTTCCACATACTTGATCCTCCTGCAAAGTATTTCAATACCTATATTGTACTTTATCAGATGTGAAATAAAGTAAAACATGTACTAAACATATTGCGTTCAGGTAAATATTCGCTTCAACCAAAGAATATTTCGTGAATAAAGTGAAGTAAAGAAACAAAACGAACATAAAGCTGAATGCAAACAAGAAAACCCCAACGTTTCTACAATGCCAGCCTGGCAAGTCCCATGTGCCGTATGCTACACATCTGAATGTATTTTCAATCTTTAATACAATCTGTCAGGGCATCCTTGCACATTTCTCTTACATTCAACAAAGCAAACCGTTACCGAAGACACTGTCAATACACGTTGCATAATACATGGATCAAGACATGCTGGCTACAATATCACATGTGGCGATGTTATATCGATATTCTGCCCCAGGGCCATCTTTGTCATACACATTATTTTGCGTTCTCAAAAATCAAGCATTCGTCCATTACGAAATTAGAAAAATATAACTTAACAACACAATAACAACAGAAATAGGAGTTTGAACAGTTGGACTTGTGAGATAAAACCAAAACATTTTTGCACCACAACATATTATACCAAATTGTTTAATTAAATCACTTAAATTTAAAAAATCAAAAGAAGTCATTATAATAATTATCACATTTCTATGCTTTAAAGAGAATCGTAAACTTTCTATAAAAAACTTATATTTTTAAATATCTTAATTTAATACGTTTATTCAAAATTGAAATGCCAATATCGCATTCATCTACTACGATTTTATGACAGCAGAAATAGAAGTTTGAACAAATCTTTGACTTTTTAAGTATCTAAATTTAAAACGTTGTTGTCCAAATTAAAATGCCAATATCGTGTTTATCTGTTTTGAAGAGTAGAAACACCACACCCAGTCACTCCCATATTCGTCTGGTGTCCCCAAAGGTTGTACCAAGAACAATCATCCGGGCTTCCCAAGCCAGTGGTATCGTATTCAGCCCACCCATTCAGCTCTCCCGCAAATAATAAGATACAATTAGTAATCTGCAGCACGGGCCGCCCAGCTATAGCCAGCAGGATGTAGCGCTCTTCGCCGCTATCAGTGGCGGCTTGCTGCATGGTCGTCAGGCGGGTTGATTGCTGATTAGTTCACTATCTCGCACGCGTTCAAGCGCGGATGCGACTATTGCAGAGTGATTTGCTAGGTTTGTAGAATATTTAATTTTTATTTGACAGCTGGCTAAATTACATTAATGACTACATGGGTCCAACGCACTAATCAATACAAAGTACAATGTTACACGAATAAAATTACTAATACGACAACAAATTAAGGTTATTAATATAATAATTATTAATAGTAGTGAGATTCTCGGTAGGATAACAAAAGGTGAAGGCCTACTGAAGGCTTTGATATTTTCCTATAATTATGTAATTTTTGATACGAATTAGTAAATTGTTATTTATTTACATATTTATTTATAGCAAAAGCAAATTACATTTTACATAATGTAAACATGACATACAAATATTAATTTTAAAGAAGTAATTAGAATTAATTAAATTAAATAAAATTGTAAAATGATCATCAAGACCCTGAGATGTGTATTTTATACATCACTGTTATCATTACTGTCATATCTGTCTGTTAGTCTTCTCGACGAGTGGACGAGGTAAATAAAATAAAATATATGGGCGAAACAACCTGCGTCCAATTTAAATCACATGTACTTAAATTGTAATAATTGAATGTCAGGTATGCAAGTGGTTCCTGAATATAAGTTTCTGCCATCACAACCCACATTTAGCTAAGCACTATAGAAAGTTTGTTTCTGAACGACTCGAAGACTCCTCGTCCTGCTCTTCCGTCACCAAACAAAACCTCCACGAGAATATTGTTATTACCTCTGTTTGCAATGAATCTCCTCTTATTATTATTAGAGTGTACGATGTAGATTCAATCTCGGATCCCTCCAGCGAGTACAAGCAAAGCTCATTACGTCCAGTCCGAAATGTTGTTTTATTATTGTGCTTTGTACGAGCGGGTGGGTTTGTCCAGGGGGCGAAGCGAAGAATCTCTTCGAGTTCCAGACGCAGAGAAAACAAACAACGAAACTAAACACTCAGCCAGGCCACGGAGAAGAATATGGAAATATTTTCCAAGGGTTTATTGAAAATAAATTTAATATCAATCCGCCTTCACAAATATTTGCAGTGTACGAAATAATGAAAAGTTTTTAGGTCACGAGAAATATGTTGGAGTTTTATAAAAACTGGGAAAGACAGACAGACAGACAGACAGACAGACAGACAGACAGACAGACAGACAGACAGACAGACAGACAGACAGACAGACAGACAGACAGACAGCTAGTATGGACTATATTATTATCATTTATCTTACTTGAAGCATCAGACACAAGATAAAGATATATTTTTGATATTAGTTTTTTAATATAAAGGTGCATTACTATTTGCATACAAGTCTCCGACTATTTTGTAAGAAGGGAAATAAATGTACAATTCTCTTCTCCGTCGACTGCAAGTCTCCCTGCTGTCAGGTTTTTGTCATATTTCCGCTGCATGGGGGTATTTGTAATATCGTAATATCCGTGGCCTACTTCAGCCCCCCCCCCCCCCCCCCCCCCAGTACAAGGCGCAAGAGATCCGAGTGGGAGACGAATCAAGTCTGCAAACACATCAAAACACCTCACAAGTATCTCTCTATTGTGTAAATAATAATATATAGTATGTGTAGGGTGTAGTAAAAGCTATTTGTTTGCTCTGTATGGGTTTGGACAGCTCTCCGATCCCCCATTTATTTAAAAACCTTATTCTCTCCTTCTCTTTCCAGTGCCCCCTCTCTTAGTCTATATCATTTTGTATTCGTCTGCGACACATATTATCTAGCAGACGATATCGATAACAAATCTCCATTGTTGTTTTATGTGCTAAAAAGCAACATAAAGGTAGGTTATATATTATGGATTATGGTCTCCTAAAGCTTTCTAGAAATATAAATTTGCAAATTGTAGTTATTTACAACGTAAAATAACGTTTCTGATATAGAAACTAGACAAAATATTTATACGTATTCGGTATTTATGATGCAATATAAAATTTATATTCGAGTGCTTGACTTTATACAACACAGTAAATGGTAAATCATTAAAAAATGTATATTAAACGGTACAATAAATATTAAAGGTAGGCACGAATGTATCCCAAATTTGTTCCCCGAATTTAATTTTAAACATTCAAACGAACAATCATACTAAAAGCAACTATGTATATGAGGTTGTTCATATTACACGCGATTGCGAGATTTTTTTCGGTGTTTTTTTTATTTTATATCATATTTATTTTATTTGTATTTGATTCGAACCAATAATATTTTTTACGATAGCATCATCAAAATTGTTCTGATGTCATCAAATTTAATGATAAAAATTGTACTATCATAAAATGTTCATGACCGGAAATTACTGCTTTATCATCGACCAGATTTGCCGATAGTTCAAGCAGGGATATTCTTTATCAAAAAGCGAATACTAGAATTGAATCCTATACCTGAGACGGTGCAAGACACCCTAGACAGGTCTTATATGCGATAAGTTGTGTTTCAGACAGTGGAAACTTGGAACGGTCTCGATTCCTGGATGCTCAACCGGGAAGACTCAGACTCCAGGCGACACAGGACTCGTCTGAGCCGCGGGGAGGATTCACCCCCCCCCCCCCGTCACCTAGCAACCCCCGTGCAGGCAACATCATCCCTCTACGCTACGACTTGTAGGGGATGATGTTGGAAGGTTTTCTCGATGTGGTTAGTCGGGAAACAGTAAATAATAAATACAATCCATAATTTACAAATCTATAATGCAGCAACTATTTTAAAGTTATTAAGTCGGGCAGAGTAACAGCTTACGAGAATTCAGTTTAACAAGTCTAACACCTGACTGAAGATTTACCGAGACTTTCTTAGCCAAGATATATAATAGAATTAATCATGAATAAGTTCAGGAACACCTCAAATAGGGAGCGAAGCTACTTAATCAATGTTTCAATACAATTTCACTAGATTTGGTGGAGGTGCCGGGTCCTAGAAAATCTTCCGTTTGAACCAGGATAGCCCACCCCCCTTAATCTTCTTGTTGAACCAGGATAGCCCACCCCCCTTAATCTTCTTGTTGAACCAGGATAGCCCACCCCCCTTAATCTTCTTGTTGAACCAGGATAGCCCACCCCCCTTAATCTTCTTGTTGAACCAGGATAGCCACCCCCTCAATCTTCTTGTTGAACCAGGCGAGCCCACCCCCTTAATCTTCTTGTTGAACCAGGATAGCCCACCCCCTTAACCAGGATACCCCCCCCCCTTACTCTTGTTGAACCAGGATAGCCCACCCCCTTAATCTTCTTGTTGAAGGGCGATGCCAAGAAAAACACGTGTCACCAGAAGGTTAAGTTCGGTCTTTATCGCGAGACGAGACACACGCATGAATTGACAGAAAACTCATGTATTTAAGGGTGCTACGCTAATTATTTTAACGTTATTTAAAATCGATATATGTTACAGACATTTCCCGTAACATATTCAACCTTTATTGGAAGATTTTACTATATTATTCCCTGCCATATTGAAGTAAATGTTTATTTTCAGTGCGTACACGTTCCTGCGTGCTAATGCGTGTGTTTGTTGTGTAACTTGTAACAGAAGGACGGTATGCGGGTATTGTCAACCTAGATCAACGTTAACTACAAAACATAAAACACTAACATTTCGAAATATCCAATGCATTGATCATTCATGTCACAGATCACAATATCAGGTTGTTCAGTTTCTCGCTAAACTTTCCCTGGACGCAGTATACCCCTACAACGATTCACATACGGTGCGGCCGGCTTATATTGAAGCAGCAGCATAGCCTTAGTGTCTGGTGGTTACGCCCAAATGAACAATGTGCGCTAGTTTTTATCAACGGACCTTGCGTGGGTCCTATGGTTTATACACTTTCCAATACAGAGTCCAGGGTTCAAATCCCGTTTACGGCTGGGTGTTGTTAGTAACTTGTAGAATTATAGATTATTCAATCTTCATTAATTAGTTTTTTGTTGTTGTATTAAATATTAACAATTCCACCAACGGGAATGTTTCCCGACTAACCAAATCGAGAAATTAGTTTTGTATTGTGGACTCGATCGCATAGTCGCCCTAGCAACCCTATGAACATTTATTTATTTATGTATTTATTTATTTATTTAACGTCTGTTCAATGCAGTACAAAAACTTATTTACAAAGGACAACTAAATAAATCTAATCACATAACAACGGTTGTTGCAAGTTGTAACAGAACGAATGAAGTATTTTCTGTGCTCGTCATGTTTCAGTCCGTCTGGTCAGTTTGTTAGTTTGTGTTAGTGTCACGTGCGCGGAACATGACCTCCGTCAGACACATATTTGTGTTGACATTGTCAGTCAACAAGGATAATCTTGAAGATCTCAGCTGAACCTGGCGGTAAGAGGAGGGACTAGTCCCTTACTCACCCGGCACCGCCACCAAAGAACTGTAGACGTAGCTATCGTTTATTTATTTATTTAACGTCTATCCTATTAAACTAAAAAACTGATTTACAAAGGACAAACTAAATACATCTAATAACATAGAGGCAGACACAACAATGAACTACAGTTAAGTAAATGATTGAAATAGTAAGAAAGAAAGAAAAGGAAAGATGAAAAAAATCATCAAAACAGATTTTTTCCCCTAGTTTCAACAAGGTGGTGGTATTGTCAGTGCCCAGCAGGGGAGGGGGTGGAAGGTCGCAAGAACTCTTATCTGCTAGCACCAACTAACAAGGTAGGTTGGAATAGATAAGCCAATGGTGAAAACGCTCAGCGTTTTCAGTGCGGTACTTTCGTACTTTCCAAAGAACCAGCATGAAAATCAATTGATTTCTATTCTATTGTCATTGTTTGTCTTGATATGTTTTTGATATGATTTTTTGTTTTTTAAAATAACCTGATGACGGAAATTGTTTAATTAATTTCCGAAACGTTGTTCTTGTTTAGAAATTATCACAACTCATTAACCCGGAAACGTATAATATAATGATGTTATGTCATTTGCTGTTTAAAGAGTTGCTTGTAAAAATACAATGTATGTGAGGTGGATGTGTGTGCGGTATTTCCCTGGTCGCAGTATACCCCCCCTTCCCCTCCCCCCCCCCCTAAAACACTTTGCCCCACGCCGCGCGAGAACTTGTCGCCGACGAGTCCATTAAAACACTACACAGGGCCGAACAACGTTGTCACGTGATCAGGGAAAACACCCTCAAAACCAACACGAGAGAGAGAGAGAGAGAGACGCGAATTTACGCGACAATTTTCACCTAGTCCTAGAGGGTCACTTTCAGAGATAAACCACTTTACAAGCTCAAGGGACGAACATAGTTCATTTGTTCAGTTTCACATTGAGAATTATTGTTTAGAATTTCAAAACATCGTCCCTTGACATGACGAGCAAAAGACTTAAATTATTATAAATTTAAACGGTTAATAAAACACAAATGACAAAAAAATAAAATCATAAAGAGTCGATACTAATTTTATAACAAAATTTAGAAAATAAATCTCTTTCGTAAATATTTAAATTGGCTAGCGTCGAGGTTAACTTGTCTTATGGCTCGAATGTCTGTTTTGTTTTTCGTACTGCTCGATAAGGTCGCCGTTTCTAAGATCGACCTGAAATTTTGCACATGTAGTACCACTAGCGGGTTGCTGTATAGTTGTTGAACAAATCATCTTGGTTAAAAAAATAAAATAAAAAAAAAATAAAAAAATAAAAATGTACCGATCGTAGAAATTGCAGGTCATAAACAACATTCTCTCCTATGCCAATTTTCACTAATGGTCAAGACCTTAAGACTATGCTATCAAATTCGAAAAGATGTTAAAATGAAGAGGCAGTGAAGATCAAAGATACACTTTAAGGCATGACGTGAATAGTACAATGCAAAATTTGAATAGTAAGTGTACAAATATGTCAATTCCAGTTAGCTACATGTGGTGGCTTATGGGATGTCGTACCGTCAGTGCAGTAACGGTCTCGCTCAACACGTCCAAACTGAGGTTCTATTGTATGTTGAAGTGCTCTGCATGGAGCCGGCTGCGATAGCTAAGAGGATACAACTGACTGTAACTCTGCTCAGATATGTGTTGAAACTCTTCAAGGAACTTCAGAGCAAAAGGGCAAAACAATCATCACAGCCAGAGTTACTAAGGTCGTGATAGGTCCTAGGTTCGACACCAGGCGCCTACAATCCTCAAGGTTCATCTCCTTGGATTGAGTCCCATAAAATAATCTTAAGAGGGCACTTCCCGGTCAGGAATGAGCTCAAAACATTGCAACAGAAACAGGTCTGACTGCCTAACTAACAGAGCCAGGGGACTCAAGAAAACTCTGCTCAGATATGTGTTGAAACTCTTCAAGGAACTTCAGAGCAAAAGGGCAAAACAATCATCACAGCCAGAGTTACTAAGGTCGTGATAGGTCCTAGGTTCGACACCAGGCGCCTACAATCCTCAAGGTTCATCTCCTTGGATTGAGTCCCATAAAATAATCTTAAGAGGGCACTTCTCGGACAGGAATGAGCTCAAAACATTGCAACAGAAACAGGTCTGATTGCCTAACTAACAGAGCCAGGGGACTCAAGAAAACTCTGCTCAGATATGTGTTGAAACTCTTCAAGGAACTTCAGAGCAAAAGGGCAAAACAATCATCACAGCCAGAGTTACTAAGGTCCTAGGTTCGACACCAGGCGCCCACAATCCTCAAGGTTCATCTCCTTGGATTGAGTCCCATAACATAATCTTAAGAGGGCACTTCCCGGTCAGGATTGAGCTCAAAACATTGCAACAGAAACAGGTCTGACTGCCTAACTAACAGAGCCAGGGGACTCAAGAAAACTCTGCTCAGATATGTGTTGAAACTCTTCAAGGAACTTCAGAGCAAAAGGGCAAAACAATCATCACAGCCAGAGTTACTAAGGTCCTAGGTTCGACACCAGGCGCCCACAATCCTGAAGGTTCATCTCCTTGGATTGACTCCCATAACATAATCTTAAGAGGGCACTTCCCGGCCAGGAATGAGCTCAAAACATTGCAACAGAAACCGGTCTGATTGCCTAACTAACAGAGCCAGGGGACTCAAGAAAACTCTGCTCAGATATGTGTTGAAACTCTTCAAGGAACTTCAGAGCAAAAGGGCAAAACAATCATCACAGCCAGAGTTACTAAGGTCGTGATAGGTCCTAGGTTCGACACCAGGCGCCCACAATCCTCAAGGTTCATCTCCTTGGATTGAGTCCCATGAAATAACCTTAAGACGACACTTCTCGGACAGGAATGAGCTCAAAACATTGCAACAGAAACAGGTCTGATTGCCTAACTAACAGAGCCAGGGGACTCAAGAAAACTCTGCTCAGATATGTGTTGAAACTCTTCAAGGAACTTCAGAGCAAAAGGGCAAAACAATCATCATAGCCAGAGTTACTAAGGTCCTAGGTTCGACACCAGGCGCCCACAATCCTCAAGGTTCATCTCCTTGGATTGACTCCCATAAAATAATCTTAAGACGACACTTCTCGGACAGGAATGAGCTCAAAACATTGCAACAGAAACAGGTCTGATTGCCTAACTAACAGAGCCAGGGGACTCAAGAAAACTCTGCTCAGATATGTGTTGAAACTCTTCAAGGAACTTCAGAGCAAAAGGGCAAAACAATCATCACAGCCAGAGTTACTAAGGTCGTGATAGGTCCTAGGTTCGACACCAGGCGCCCACAATCCTCAAGGTTCATCTCCTTGTATTGAGTCCCATAAAATAATCTTAAGAGAGCACTTCTCGGTCAGGATTGAGCTCAAAAAATTGCAACAGAAACAGGTCTGATTGCCTAACTAACAGAGCCAGGGGACTCAAGAAAACTCTGCTCAGATATGTGTTGAAACTCTTCAAGAAACTTCAGAGCAAAAGGGCAAAACAATCATCACAGCCAGAGTTACTAAGGTCCTAGGTTCGACACCAGGCGCCCACAATCCTCAAGGTTCATCTCCTTGGATTGAGTCCCATGAAATAACCTTAAGAGGGCACTTCCCGGCCAGGAATGAGCTCAAAACATTGCAACAGAAACAGGTCTGATTGCCTAACTAACAGAGCCAGGGGACTCAAGAAAACTCTGCTCAGATATGTGTTGAAACTCTTCAAGGAACTTCAGAGCAAAAGGGCAAAACAATCATCATGTAGCCAGAGTTACTAAGGTCCTAGGTTCGACACCAGGCGCCCACAATCCTCAAGGCTCATCTCCTTGGATTAAGTCCCATAACATAATCTTAAGTGGGCACTTCCCGGTCAGGATTAAGCTCAAAACATTGCAACAGAATCAGGTCTGATTGCCTAACTAACAGAGCCAGGGGACTCAAGAAGACTCTGCTCAGATATGTGTTGAAACTCTTCAAGGAACTTCAGAGCAAAAGGGCAAAACAATCATCACAGCCAGAGTTAACATAAGGTCGTGATGGTTCCTAGTTCGCACCAGGCGCCATACAATCCTCAAGGTTCATCTCTTGGATTGTGTCCATAACATAATCTTAAGAGTCACTCCCGCCAGGACTTGAACTCAAAACATTGCAACAGAAACGGTCTGATTGCTAAGCTAACAGACCAGGGACTCAAGTAACTCTGCTAGATATGTGTTGAATCTTAAGGAACTCAGAGCAAAAGGGCAAACATCATCAAGCCATATTACTAAGTCGTAGTAGTCCTAGATTCGATAAGGCATCCTAATCTACAATCCTCAAGGATAAATCTTAAAAAATAACAGTTTTTAACGCATTTTTTATCAAACAAATTGTTTATAAATCAACTTCTAAAGGGCATACAAGCATAGACTAAGCTTAATAAACAACCTTTTGTAAAGTATAAAACATTATCTTCATTCGTTCATCAGTCAGATCTTTGTTACGACAACATGTTTCAAGACAACTAATATGGGCAAGATAGGGCTTGTGTCGTGTGTTATAGGGTAGGGCTACGCCCTTTTCTGCCGTTCTGAATAATATTTCAATAGTTTGTTGAAAATAACTAATAATCAAATAATCTATCACCCTTATTAACCTAGTTAGTAACGTAAAGAGAGTCAAATTCCTACAACCATCACGAGTAAAGAAAAATTATCAAGACCAACTGTATAAATATCAAAAGAAATGCATAGAAAACGACAAATTATTATAATCTCTCGTCGCCAATTATTCCACCTGCCGTCCTGCCCCCCCTACCGGACGCGATGCCACCTGCCCGCGCATCTGGCTAGAAGGTCTCGGGCTGCAGCCACTCTAGTATAACGACCACATGTTGACGTAGAACTAACCTTCCCCTACAATTCTTCTAGTGGTAATTGTACCAGGATGTTGTAGAAGCAATTATATGAAAGTGTTTACTACAGATGCATGTAGTTTCCTGACTTCGACGCAAGACACATAAAAAACACTACTGAATATTAAAATGTAATTATTTGAAGAGGTTATACTTTTTTTCCTTGGCAACGGATAATAAAATAAGATACAAGTGACAGTAAAATAATAATAAAAAAGGTGCACAATTCACAAGTTAAAATATGCCCTAACAATATGCCACAACAAAAATTTGGACTTCTTCAATTTTTTCACGCAAATTAAAACAAACATGCTAAAATTTGATTTTGAATTGAATTCTGCAACTCCCGATGAAATTTATCAACTTATTACTTTATTATTTATTTTATTTATTTGTATTATTTTTTTAACAAATCGATCTATACAAGAAAATACCCTTCAACGTATCAAATTTTGTCAACACTAAAAACATTGAACTGGGGTTCTGCCCCCCCCCCCCCCTCTCAAAAAGGGTAAAATCCCAGAAATATCAATGGCGGTCGGTGTTGAGTGGAGTATGTGGGAATACAGCGCGGCGGGTCAGTATCAGCCGATACTGCAGGCGTACCACTAACTGAAATCTACACAGACCTAGAACTAATCCCTGGGTTGGCTGTTCTGTCACGAACTAACTCACTCCATAATCCTGATTAAATACAAGGAGGGAATGTCCACGTGATATTTCTAGGGACTTTGTCTCTACATAAGACTTTTTTAAAAAGAAACCTTTTTATCTGTCTGTGAAACTACGCATTGTTGTCCAGCAACAATTTACAGAAGAAGACCATCAAAAGAGCAGTAGAAATTAACAATAAAATTGTTCATTCTTATATCTACTAAACTCTAAACACTAGCTCATTAAAATTTGATATAGTAGGAAAACGCCAAAGTCGTTGTTAGACGAGTGAGCGAGCCATGAGTTGAATACCCGGAAACATTTCCTATCCTCTCCCTACCTAAGGCTGGATCCAGCTTGGGTCTTTCCTCCCCGGGTACTCAAAACATATGGCTCGCTCACTCGTCTGACAACGACTTTGGGATTTTCTAGTTAGAACGGTGGAAAGAAACAATAAATCACTTTGTATTTGTTTGATAAACATTAGTTTTCCCACACCATGATAATATAACCATATTGGATTGATTTTTTACCGAGAATTCAAAACATTTTCAATTAAAACTTGCGTTATTTCAGTGAAAAATGTACTAACATGTAATGCAAATTAACTATTTTGCTATTATATTGCTGATTTGTTTTTAGATATCATATTTTGCGAGGATTGGTTTATTTTCAGGAAGCGAACATAAACACATTCGTGGTGAATAATTAATAATGTGTTGTTATTTAAATTGTATTGAAACAAAATTTGAAAACAGAAACAATTAGGTATACATAATTAATTTAGCAATAACATAAACATTGAAAATATAATATGTGTTTTGAAATAATAAATATGATCAGTTCAAAAATGGAACAAGTAGGTAACGTTTACTGTGTAAACAATATAGCGGCCCAAAAATATTGGAAAGTTAAAAGGGCTATTGAAATACTTTTTATTGCTGCTAGAAAATTGAAATAATTCAATGAAATATAGAAAATGATGGTTGAAAAATGACTGACATTAAAAAATATTTGAAAAGTAAGTGTCATTAGTGTAAAACAATATGGCGGTCAAAAAAAATTGAAATTTAAAACGATTATTGAAATACTTTTTACTTGCTGCTAAAAAATAGAAATAATGCAATGATATAGTGAATGAAAAGTTGAAAAAAAAACTTAAATTTAAAAAGAAATGTTGAAAGTGTTCTAATTAGACAATCGGGGGCCCAAAAGTCTTGAAACGGCTATGGAAAAACTCTTCACTTGCTGCTATTGTAATGGTGTACACCTAGCAACGCTGTACACAGAGCGTCCCTGACCTAAGACTGTGGGGTCTTCTAGCGTGAGAACAACGTCTACCTATTTGCCATTGTTTCTCGCTCTATTCTATGTTTTATTCCCAGCCGGCGGGGCACTGAAGGAACACACACTGCAGGAGTGTATTTGTAGTACATTATACCGCAGAAGTGTAGCCTTTGGGTCACTATACATATTCTGTGTCAATACCAATCTTGTTGAAGGGCAATGCCAACAAAGAAACTCACAGACAGACAGACAGACAGACAGACGGACAGACAGACAGACAGACAGACAGACAGACAGACAGACAGACAGACAGACAGACAGACAGACAGACAGACAGACAGACAGACAGACGCATAATAACGGTTAACGAAATATGACACTACGATGACCGGAAAGACAATTTGCAACCAGTTGACCATGTGTCACTTCCGGCATAAGAAATGTCCGGGAAGACACGACCCTCTAAATCGTGAAAGTGTCATTAATAATCATTAGCTCTTCGTCCAGCTCAACAATGGACGCACGCACAGCGCACGCACCTGGTGAGGAAGCCGCGCAGACGACTTTCCGGCATGGTTGGTAGCCCTGCATGGGACTCGGAGGTCGACCAGAGCTTAATTACTTAGCTACAGACGACTTTCCGGCATGGTTGGTAGCCCTGCATGGGACTCGGAGGTCGACCAGAGCTTAACTTAGCTACAGACGACTTTCCGGCATGGTTGGTAGCCCTGCATGGGACTCGGAGGTCGACCAGAGCTTAATTACTTAGCTACAGACGACTTTCCGGCATGGTTGGTAGCCCTGCAAACAAGCACAAATTTTTGCCGCTTGTTGGTCCATAAGCGGTTTACTGCTGCAAATCCCGATCCATAAGCGATCCGCTTATGGTCCAAGCCACAAGCACAAACACCAACTGCTGGATCAGTGCGAGTGGACCATAAGCGGTCCATAAGCACAAAACCAGCTGCTGGCCGAGTGCGAGTGGACCATAAGCGGTCCATAAGCACAAAATATAAATAAATAGGAATTATTTTGTAAACAGCTGGATTAGTTCACTTTATTTGACCATTTGTTATAGTGAATATTTTGTCTATCTTGACTACTTCTCTTGCTTGTTTAAATGACGTGTTATTAATATTATGATTTTTTGTTTTTATTTACCTAATTACGGAAATAGCTGTTTTTCTCTAAAAACGTTGTCCCTGTTAAAATAAAGATTTGTTTCCACTAATAAGTTTAAAATAGAATAGACAATAATGTATTTTACGTAAAAAAATCCCACACAAATTAAACGACTTTGATACGTATATTTGTTTGTATAAATTGAGCAACATATAAATGAATGCGAGATATATACATTGCTATAAATAAATTGACACTATTAATTTATTTACTCCAACACTACAGGACTGATACTATTTTTTTACTGGTCATATCAAGTATATCTTACGGTTACACCATCGTAATGAACACGATATTAATCAGCGAACGTAGTACGTACGTAAAATACTAAAGACCCTGAGAAATATATAATAATATAATAAATTATTATAAAAATCACACACTGAACTGTAGCCTGGGTTACTTACTTACTAATCACGATATTTCGGAGAGCTCCGTCTCCTTTCTCAAGCATCCATGCCCGTCCGCCGATGCTTGAGAAAGGAGACGGAGCTGTCCGAAATATCGTGATTAATACGTAAGTAACCCAGGCTACAGTTCAGTGTGTGATTTTTATAATATATTTCCGGGTTAATGAGTTGTTGCCATATTTTAAATAATAAATTATATTCTCATGTTTTCAACTGTAATTATACCTGAAGAAGAATCACTGTTTTATTTTGCGTATTTGTGGAAAGATAAACATAGCCTGGGGTAGCCCTAATATTAGTCAATACTTCAAATTATAATAATTATTTTATCGTGACTATCATAACAACATGCGCAACAATTATTTCAAATTAAATGTATGAGATAAATTGTATTGTCTCCGTTGTATTACACCATCTTTCTTAACTAAGTAAAAACCAAAACGAAGTTCTAGTTGAAAGGTCATTCAATAAAATAAATCAAACATGGTATATGTTACAAGGAGCGTTTCGTATACATTATTGGTAACGCAACGCAACGCAACGCAACGCTTTTTGACAATTTCGTTAGTCGAAAGTAAATCTCAATTCGTAGATAAATAAAGAATATAATAAACATGGTGACATTCGTCAAGCAGATGTATGCGCGCTTCCTCTACATGAGTTGGATTAGCACGCCAAGCCTTCAGTGTCACCGTAGCCGAGTGGTTATGGTACCTGCACATTTCAGATCCAGACCAGCAAAAGACGCCACGCAGCATCGAGTTCGAGTACGGTTGTTGGCGATATATTATAATTTGTGCTTACGTTCCTAATAAAATAACCATTTACCTTGTTTCTAGTTGGTGTTAATGATATACGAAACGAATGAATAGATAAGCAATTATTGGATGAGCGTAGCGAGCGTAGCGAGCGAAGCGAAAACTTCAATTTTACTGACCCCCAAAAAATTTAGCTCCAATGTTTTTTTTTTTTTTTTTTTGTCTGTTTGTATTTTTGTCTGTTTGTAGCAGGATTCCGGGCAAACGGCATAAGCGATCTTGATGAAATTTTGAGGGGACCTTTGTTTCTCTGAACTTAGAGGTGTATTGCTTTTGGGTACAATCGAAGAAATATTTCTCATGAATATCGTACTTTTACGATTTTTTCGATTTTTAATGCGATATTTTCGCCACATTTTGGCCGATTCTGACCAAACGGGTGGGTCTACAACGTTCATATTTCACATGGACATTAAGATTATGGTGATGTAGTACCTTTTGAAAGAAAAAGTTGAAAAAATTAGCTAGAATCTATAGAAATAAAGGTTTTTAATATTAGTTATTCAATTTTTAGTGCGATATTTTCGTCACATTTGGGCCGATTCTGACCAAACGGGTGGGGCTACAACGTTCAGATTTCACATGGACATTGAGGTTATGGTGATGTAGTACTTTTTGAAAGAAAAAATTGAAAAAGTTAGTCAAAACCACAGAAATAAAGGTTTTAATATGAGTTTTTTAGGTTTATAATACCAATTAACAAGTAACAATAGAAACTTGACAACAATCACCTACAATGCATTCAAAAAGCACTTGCAAAGGAAAAGTGCAAACAAACGCAAAACAAAAACAAACAAAAAAACGCTCATCCATCAACGCGGCGGGACTTTAGCGTTTTCCTAGTATTTTTTTATATACATATTGCAATGATTAAATAGCGTGCCTCCTCTGTTTGCTACCAGATAGCGTTAGTGTTCTCCGCCTGGGACTGGAATTTTGCTTTCAAAAGAAATTTTTTTTCCTATCTCAAAGCTGCTGGGTTTGCTACAGGCATCCGCTAATGGATCACAGGCGGCTAGCCAGCAGTGGTCCATAAGCGGCTGGGCGGCAGTGGACCATAAGCGGCTAGCCGGCTGTGGTCCACAGGCGGCTGGCCGGTTGTGGTCCATAGGCGGTTTACCGCTTATGGAAAGCTTCTGGATGTTGTGCCAAAGCCACATCGATCCACTTGCACATAACCGCTATGGTCCATAAGCTCCACTGCTGGTTCTCCTACAGTTGGCCATAAGGTTTCCATAAGTTTGTGCTACTTGGGCTGCATGGGACTCGGAGGTCGACCAGAGCTTAATTACTTAGCTACAGACGACTTTCCGGCATGGTTGGTAGCCCTGCATGGGACTCGGAGGTCGGCCAGAACCTAATTACTTAGCTACAGACGACTTTCCGGCATGGTTGGTAGCCCTGCATGGGACTCGGAGGTCGGCTTAGAACCTAATTACTTAGCTACAGACGACTTTCCGGCATGGTTGGTAGCCCTGCATGGGACTCGGAGGTCGACCAGAGCTTAATTACTTAGCTATTTATAATGTAAATGATTTGTAAGTGATATTCTGTGGCTCAAAGGCGACCTTGACGAAAAAGGCAAAAACTTTTTTTTTGAAAAATACAAATAAAGTTATACTACTTCTAAAAAATATGTTATTCACCTATTGATTTAAGTACACTTAACCTTGTTAGTTCAATATTTATTGATTGTCTGTAAAACCAACTAGGCTATTTTCTAGTTATTTATATATCTTATATGCATCAAAACAGTCGGCATACTTCGTTTTTCGTATTTCTTTCTGTACCTGCAGGTAACCACTTGTGCATGCACCAACAATCAAGTTCAACTCACAGGCTAGAGGTCTTCTAGTTGTTAAGGCACCATACTCGGCAAGCGGGTTCAATATCAGATCGAGTAGGATGTTTTAATTTCAAGACTGAATTAAATATTCCTGAGCAATAAGATGGAGAAATTAACGAAAGAGAAAACAAAATATGTAGGAAAATGTATCAGATGCTGGTAACTTGTATACATGCATAAATATATTGAAAATTTTAGCTCCTTAATAATATGTACATATTTATGTACTTAACTCCGACCAAACATTTTATATTCAGTAATTCATCTAACAGGCTATAACTTCTTTACAATGAGAACAATTCATCTAAGTAAACATTATAACTTTCAATGTTGTCATGATAATAATAATTAATAATTTTTGTGGGAAGCCTGCCCAGGGTGCAATTCATGCCCCTCTTCACATGTCTAACTAGGTATGTTGCGGATAGGACAAATGTGAAGGGATGTCTAGGGCTGTTTATGAGGACTCAATCCCTTGCATGAGGATAACCTCGGGAAAAACCTTCATTCAGGATTGCTGGTCTCGACTGGATTTGAACCCGCGACCTCCCGAATCAGAGTGACGCTCGAGTCAACACTGTCGGTATTCAATGTTTCAATGTTGTCATCGTCCCAAATCTAGGAAACCAATTGAAGAAATATTTATTAATCTTATTATGTTAATTGCGTGAGTACTGCGTAACAGTCGCGCGGTCGAGATAAACCTGACACTAAACACCTTCTGAAACAACCGGATGTAATCTATACGCGTCGAACATTAATAAACACCACTCTTGAAAACACAACGGTCCACATAATATATGTAAAAATTCAATTTGACGAATTTGAAAACAAATCCATCAAAATCTCCTCGAATCAGTCAATAGTTCTGTATGAATCGTCCTCGAAATGTCAGCGCGTGCGCAGTTGCGTGAGATTGTCACCTGCGAGGTCGTGTCACGTGACTATAATTAACATGGCGGTGACAAGAGAAGGTTGTTGCGAATACAACGGGCGTTTTTATTACTGTTTGAGAGAGATGGGAGGAGAAACCTTTGAGTTTTAATGTCGGGTAGAGACACAACATCGGAGCATCTCGGCAATCACTAGCTCCCAACTCAGTCACTAACTCTCAACTCCGTCAAAGAAATTTCCAAATTCGTCGCCAAAACGGGAAGAAAAGTATAAAGTCCGTTCAGCAGTAAATCAACCAGCGGAAGGGTTCTCACCACCGCTAGAAGAAACAACAACAACAACAACAACGGTCTGAGAGAGATGGTAGGAGAAACCATTGAGTTTTAATGTTGGGTAGAGACACAACATCGGAGCATCTCGGCAATCACTAGTTTAGTTAGTTCGGGTGTGTGCTGAAAGATAGCGCTGTCTATGCGTGATTCAATGTCTTATTACTGTTTGAGAGAGATGGGAGGAGAAACCATTGAGTTTTAATGTCGGGTAGAGGCACAACATTGGAGCATCTAGGCATTCACTAGTTTAGTTAGTTCGGGTGTAGGCCAAAAGATAGCGCTGTCTGTTGCGTGATTACAATGTATCTACGTACAGCTACTTTGAAGTAAATGGTTAACAGTTTCAAAGTCAAATAAACAGTTGTATTTATGCCAATCAGTAATCACGTATGGACTGAATTGAACAACTTCTTGCATCGCATTTACGAATCAATGTATGTTACCTTCAAAATTAATTCAGTTACTAAAATTTCGCTCTGTTTACAGTTAAATATAGAAGAATTTATTTACATACGCTAAAGTATGATTCTTCTCTACGTACTAAGGCCCTGGTTTGACAAACTTGTGTTGGAAAGATAACTGATAGTTACTAGAACCCGCTAATAGTTACTTGTCTTCAACGCAATCTAGTGGGTATTCGTAAAACTACTCATACTAGAGTGTAGGCTCTACCTCTACCAAGTGTATTAAACACACGATGCTTGGGCAGGAAGGGACAATTGAAATAGATCATTGCAGAGAAAACAATTCAGAGAAATATACGGATCAGATGGGCCGAGGGTTTGAAGTGGAGCCTTTCCAAGAGCAACCAGTTGCCGCTGGGTCATTATAAATATATTACTATTATTGTGGAGTTCTCAGGATTTTTTGAGATATATTAAAATAATTTAATACCTAATGTTTTTCTATTGTTTGATTGTTGTGTTGATTAATTTCATTAATTTCTTTTGTTTATTTTTCTCTTGAAGTGCATTTTTTTATTTTGTTTTAATTTTGAGTTGTTTTCATCAACTTTGATAAAGATAGGTGCAATCTAATAAAAAAAGTCAGTGAAATTATAAAACAATCTTTAACGCAGTTTTCAGAGAACAAACAAAAATTAATTATTTAAATGTTATTAATACAACATGCAGACGCAAGAGTTGAGTTTGAACATTGACAAATTATTTTGTGGAATAAATTTGCGAAGTTGAATTGCAACTTGTATTATCATCGGTCAAAACCCGACAACTCCATTTAAGCCAACGTCTACCCCTTCCAAATAAAGTAACCAAACCTTAAATAAACAGCGTCTCCACAAAAGAAGACACACAACTACGATATATGAAACTAGAATGCATACATCCGATTGCCTCGCGATACCGCACAAGAAAAACGCAACATCTCCGCCAGGAAGCCGGTTTGTGTTGTTTATTCTCAAAGTAAAACAAGGGCAGCGCGTATTGTTGGTCGTTCAATCTGCATATTGGCCGTGTTGTGGGGCAGATGCATTAGTGTTAGTGTATTAGTGACTGCATGCGGGCTGGAGGCAATTAATCACATAGATTGCCCGAGTTAGTGAAGGCGCGGCCCGCATACGATAAATATTACATGTCCACAACGTGTAGTGGGTGATAGAGGGACACATTTTATGACGGAAAGGGAAAATGTTGCTTTGTCACGTGGGGTTTTGTGCATCCAGGAGACTTACTAAATATTCTATTCGGCAGAAAATATCGACACATTCTACATCAGTAGAATGATTCTCTAAGGTCCAGATGAATGTGATAAATACCGCCTCCATAGTTTTTAGTGATATCAAGAGAACGCTACAAAATATCAAAACTGATTGCAGACAGTTAGGCCTATGTGGTTTTATGAGAACTATAGCCTGCACGAAAAATGATTGTTATATTATGGTAATTTAAAAAATATATATAATTAATTAAATGCATATTTGAAAATAAACCACACCAATTATTATATTTGAATATTCTTTTGGCATTTTATTCAGTGCAATCAGTTTTTAAATATGTTGTGCCATTCTCGAGATGTTACTAACAAACTGATATTTCGCGTTGTTTTAATATTGGCGGTGGTCAACCACCTTAAATTTAAATTTAACGCATCTATTTGAGAATCTCTCTGCTGGTCCAATGAGGTTCAGAATTTAGGTCTAAATACGAGGAGAGCTTTCAAAAACCATTAGTTAAAATCTAAATGCGTTCGTATTGTCAGAATAACTAGGATGTCATCTTATAGGTGGGCATTTAGATGATTGAAAAATCAAATAACATATATTCAAGAGGTAAACGAGAGTACCCAAAAGAAAGAGCGAAGCTACTCTATCTAGTAAAATAATTCGCAGTGCAAAGTGATATTTGGTGGAGGTGCCGGGTCATAGATATCAAACTTTCTGGAGGGTAGCCTTTGGGTCACTATACATATTCTGTATCAATACCAATCTATAAATTGAATTATATATATATAATTTATACATAGAATGTTGTTTACCAATCTTGGTTGACGGGCAATGCCAACAAAGAAACTCACAGACAGACAGACAGAAAGACAGACAGACAGACAGACAGACAGACAGACAGACAGACAGACAGACAGAAGACAGACAATTGGAGACGCAATGAGCTGACGTATTAATGTTCTACCCAAGTATTTCCATGTTTGCAGTAAATCAACATAGGTTTTTGTATGTGCACTTCCTGTATATTTTAATTCCCGACTAAACAGCCACCGAAAAATTGCAAAACAAGACAGAATGAAACTAAATAATGTCCGAACACGTTTTAACTATTAACGGGGTATTAATTCTCAACGGTCTCGGCAGCAAAAACATCACTAATGAAGCGAATGTAAAAGGGCACAGACAGACAGATAGAATCGTCGCTATTAGCAGACTTGGATGTTGCAAATGTTCTAAAACGACCAAAAACCAAACGGCCATTTCCGGCATGGACTGTAATGTGTTATACGTTAACATATTACCAAGTGAAACATTCTGTCGCACTGCAGAAACATAATAGTGATATGGCGTAATGAAAGTTGCATTAAATGAACGAAATAAAATAATGTACAGTTAAAAAGAATAATTATTTTGAAAGCACTTCGGGAGTTGCTCTTTAGTCATACCGAAGTCTGGTTACATATTTTTCAAAGAAGTCTGATAATTAAAAAGCTTTTCGATGCTTTGTAAATGGTAGAGTATAATTGGATGAGCGTAGCGAGCGAAGCGAAGATTCCATTTCACTACACTGGAGAAAAAATCCGGAATGTTTTTTTTTTCTTTTTTTTTGTATTTTTGTCTGTTTGTTAGCACGATTCCGGCTAAACCGATACTCCGATTGCGATGAAATTTTATGGAGGTCTTCGAAATCTCTGAACTTAGAACTGCCACGTTTTTGAGCACAATCGAAAAAAAATTTCTCATGAAAATCGCAATTTTACGATTTTTTTCGATTTTTAAAAATTTCTTCGACTTACAACACCTACATGCTTTGTCCGATTGTAATGATTTTTTCACAGAACCTTAATTTTATGAATTGATATATTCGTGTAAAATTTGAGCGTTATCAAAAAAATATATTTTACGAAAATCGCAATTTTACGACTTTTTTCAATTTTTAAAAATTTCTCCAGCTTATAACACCTACATGCTTTATCCGATTGTAATGATTTTTTTACAGAACCTTAATATTATGAATATTCGTGTAAAATTTGTGCGCACTCGCATAATTATTTCTTATGGAAATTTCAATATTACGATTTTTTCCTTTTTTAAAATTACGAATCATTAAAAAAAATTAAAATTTAAGTTAATTTTTTATTCAATTTAATTTAATTTTTTATTAAATTTAATTTAATTTTAAAAATATCTTCAACTTAGTAATGATTTTTTCACAGCACAACAGTAAATCCGCATAACACATGGCAGCTCAATGCACCAATTACGCTCATCCAACAACGCGGCGGGACTTAAGCGTTTTCCTAGTATATTCAATATAGAAGAAAATATAATGTGTTTATAACTATCATTCTCAACTTTTGCACTGTGTTTAATTGGTATACTCGTGTACTAAGATTGTAAATAAAAAACAACATTCCTTTGAAAATCACTTATTTTATATGAAAATTACAGTAAAATATAGATTCTTAAAATAATACCAGTTTTATTCCGGGTGGTGATAATGTTTGTTGAGAATCTAAAATAGCAGATGACGAACCGAGCTTTCGAGTCAATTCTTCAAATTCAATTATTATTATTAAAGTCTGGAGGCAAACAGCCCAAATGCCGAGATGCACACAAGGCAGAAGTCATTCCTGACGTTCGTAAGAACACTTTTATACTAGTGTGCTGCTTCTACTTAAAACGTTTAGCAAAATCGGTTTCTAGAGGCCTTTCCAAATCTACCACCAGACTAGCATTATTGTATTTGTGAATTATTATGGTTTCAATGTTAAATGTCCTACAATAAGATATCACTGACATATCCATTCATTATATCCATTTTTTAAACCTGAATCAGTATAATACATGCGAAATTTTTGGAGGAAGGTCCAAAGAAAAAATATTTCCCAGTGAAAGGTTATAAACATATTTACTAAATATAGGAACTCTGTATTATACATACATTATTATTTCGCGTTCGGTGGTTCTTCCACGAAAGTTTAACTAGGGATTGGCTGTTCTTGATTTTTGGTAAACCACAGATTCGTTTGAGTTGAGTGGGATCGTCAAACAAATCAGTTTTTATTTTCTTTTTTATGTTCTTTTGTTTTTTCCTTTCCCTTTTATATTTGGTTCATTGATTAATTGCATTTAATATCCTTTTTCAATTTGTTGCCAAAATTATTGTTTTAACACATTTTTGTAAATTGTAATATTAGTATTTCAAATATTTACTTAACTGCAGTTAATTGGTGTGTCTACATCTATGTAATAAGATTTATTTTGTTGTCCTCCTTTGTAAATCAGTTTTTTAAACTGAATATGATAGACGATACATAGATAAATATATATTGCAATCTGTATCACATCTCCAATAATTGCAACCTAGATAAGAGTAGAGAAGAGGCGATCTCTCCTTGGTTAAAACGACCCCACTAGACAATCTCAGTGGACGTGATATTCGCTTAGATTCTTCAATCAAAACCGATTACAAACATGATAGGTGTGATTTGCCAACACAATGGAAGAAAGTGGGCAATCTTACCTATCTGTAGGGCCTACTCGAGACGTGTTGGAAAGCAGGACGGCCTGAGGGTGGCACGTAGCCGAGCCCGGGTGAAGAGGTGATGAAACACGTGCTGGACCAGATCTAGTTCAGTCAGAAGATGATGCTTGAGGAAGTGCATACTTTGCAAGTCACTTTGTTGTGTTCGATTACTTTGTTAATCATGACATTCAGCGGGACTCTTGCTCGGGAGGTCCCGGGTTCGAACCCCGCCGAGACCGGCAATCCTGACTGAAGGTTTAGCCCTCAGACATCCCTTAACAATTGTCCTATCCGCAATACCTAGTTAGACACCTGAGAGGGGCATGAATTGCACCCTGGGCAGGCTTCCCACAAAAAATTATTAATATGACATTTCAATAACAATGTGAGTTCAATCATCTTTCAAAAACAATCTCAAATTTGAAGTTTCAGCCAGTTCACACAGTCGCAATCATACGTTAGAAATAAAAAGTGTAATCAAAAATACAAAATTATCCAGAAAATGTTGTTATTTCTCAATTATTTCGGAGTGTGAAAGCATGAAGTTAGAAAATTTGTCTTTACTTTTACATGTTTACATTAAGTTGCCATTATAATTGTCTTTAAAAATATATGAACTGATATAAAATAGAAAGTATAAAGAGAACTGAGACCCTTCCAGGTAATTTGTTGACTAAAATTATTGTTCTTATCTTCTACATCGAACGAGATATTCTCATTTTTCAACATAAACATATTTTCCGCAACTTACTGCATGGGGTATTCTTATTTATAACATGATTGCGCCCCAGCAAATCAAAACTCAATCCACGTGTACGATTATTAAATATATATAACATTCACGAGAAATATGTCTAATACAACAAGTTATATTAATATAGAAAGGGTGCTAACTGTATGACTGAAACATCCAATAAAAGACGCTCTAAATAACATGTTAGACACGAAACGAGTTTTTGCATGGTTTAAATTAAATTCTTGCATTTTAATATCGCGTCTAGGATAGGTCTACATCACAGAAATGGGAATATTAAAATTATAAAACGATTTCGTCTTAGTAGTTCTTCTTTCGCGATATTACCATGAAGGGAGTAAAATATTTATTAAACTCGTAGAAATCCTAAGATTTCATATCGGAAGTTTTTTATTCTAAAGATGCATATATAGTTTTAATTTTAAATGAGTATCTTATACAAAAGTATATATTTTAAGTTGCCATGCACGGTTGGCAACATGTAGAAAACTAGAAGGTGCGGAACAGTTATTATTGTTTGAGCTACAACAATGATGATAAATAATTTGCATACAGTTGAAGGTGAGCCTATTGTGAGATGCAGCCACAAACTAAAGTATTTTAACAAAAGCTTGAAGGTCATTAGATCGCTAGGCGGTAGATAGCTTACTCCATCTCAAAGATGATTGTGTCCTATGTAAAACTCGAAGAACAAACACATCGTATTATGTTTATGGTAATGAAACAAAAACAATCAACTATCAAAAGAGTTTTAACCGCGAATTTAAACAATTTTTAAAATAAAATATTAATTTTACTTATTCGACTTAATCGATGGATGCGAATTGTTAAAAACTCAAATTTGAACTAATAAATTGCGAATCATTTCAAAATAAATAAATAAACATACAATGTTTCTTTAATAAAACACCCAAAAACGACAATAAGTTAGGTATTCAAAATATTTACAAATTCAAGTATAAAGGGAATATTACTTAAATATTAAGGTCTTTAGTTGGTTATTGTTCGCTTGTCGATGGTGTACGCCCACAGGGTTGACTTGGTCGGCTTTAAATTTACCCCCCCCCCCCCCTTCCCAGCTTAAAATCAGTTACGCCTATCTGACTGAGTGGGTAGACTCTAAATACGAATATTGTTATTTATTTAAAGTTGTGTTCATTGATTTATACATGTCTACTAGAAAGGTATAGAGGTTCGGCTATAAAGTCTCTACTATTCTCGGTACAAAACCCTCCCTTGCTTCTCTTCTATCTCTCTACTACCCCGACAACACCCACTGTACAATATTACATTCAACCACCTCTCTGCAATAAGACACCCAAACAACGCTTCTTATCTAACAGTCTAGACGTCGCTGCCGGCAACAAACTTATTATATTTCCACAAAAGCCAGAAGAAACCTTCATCAAATCAGTCTCCCCTTCAGACGAGAAAAGAAGAAGAAGAAGAAGAAGAAGATGCTTCGAATCTCTAATTACACCGCCTACTATACGACCTCGTACTCTTACACAAGTCTCAGTAGAAGGCGGTGGCTGACCCAGTTGTGTCCCGCACATAATAACAAGCAGGATAAGAGATGAGAAAAGGAAAACATTTATAGATGTTATTAAAATCTATTATAATACTTATTTTACCTACAAAAGCATTCATATTTGCTTCCTTGCCTAATTATTTAACTATATAATAAATCAACCACGGGTATACTTATAATTCAATATATTGAAAAAAACAAAACATTGAAGTTCAGTTCAGTTCAGTTTGAGTGCAATAAGTTTGTTCTTAACTTTTGCTTTAAATACAGTAACGGGTATATTTACCCTCACAAATAGAATTATTATGAGTACATTAACATATTTACATATCACATTTACATATTAAATACATATTCATTCAATAAGTACGGTATCCAAAAGATGGATAGATATTGTCTTTATTGTCTACGCGGGACTTAGGCCAGCCAGGCCTTTTCCACCATCAAACTTGGTCATAAAACTAAATAAATTTTAAGTGAAGCAACATTTTTTATCTTTAAAAATTTAATCGATAGATCGCCGAAGAACAAAAATATAAAATAAGACAACATATTTGGTGGAGGTGCAGGGTCTCACGTTACAAACCCGGCACCTGCACCAAAAATACAACGCAATGCGTTTATATATTTTTTTTGTAATTCTTCATCGACGATCTATTGATTAAGTAGCTTCGCTCCGATCGTTTGGGCACTCCCTTCTTCCTACTTGTTACATGAAATGTTCGTAATATTACTGGAGATAGCTTATCACAATGGATGCACTCGAGAATCGATATTCAACAACATGACGTCTACAAACAAACAAAGGGCTTGACATAGGAAAGTTGTTAGTTTTAAAGATTAGATTTGGTGAGTTTTAGTGAATTTTTAGGGGAAATAAAGAAAATCCAAAAATAAAATAGTCTCCTTGTTCTTTTCAGGTTTTCCAGACTTATAGACACACCGAAATATTTCGACGGTAAAAAACGAATAAAAAAACGATTTTGGAGCCGTCCTAGGAACGAAGCTTCATTGATCGATGTTTACAAAATGCCGGTCTCTAGTTGGTCATTGTTCGCTCGTCGATAGTGTCGGCGCCTACAGGGTTGACTTGGTCTTCTTTAAAATAATGTCCCCCATTGAAGATCATTTATGTGACTGAGTAGGTAGATTCTAAATACGAATATATGCATTTTTTTAAAATACGTAGCAATAAATAAAATAAATAAATAAATAATTTTTTTTAAATTTAAAAAATAAATACTACAAATAAAAATTAATCCATCTTATTTAGAGTATATATACCCACTCAGTCTGAGAACTGATTTTCAGTGTGGGACAAGAAACAAAGCGTCAATTAGAACGAGCAGGTTGCAGCTATATCCCGCGCGGTCCCGAGCAACACATACAGCGCAACGACGGCGATATTGTGACCAGTTGGCTCAGTGCCCGTCTTTATTGACCTCCTTCCTCGTGACCCCTGACCCAGTAAGTCCGGGCAAACATCGCTAGACCTGACTCACTGGATGGCGGGATGCCCTGATTACCAACACACATTAACTCTACATTGTAGGATAGCGGGAGAACGCAATACGCGGATAAAGATAAGGGTTTGTTTTATTAGTAGGAATAAAACATTGCGTGGAAAGTAGGGATGGGCGAAAACGTTTTTTAGCTTAAACGTTTATCTTTTTTCAAAATTGGCGTTTAAACGTTTTTAAGACCTACTGTAAAAAAAAAATAAGGTAGGCGTAATAGTAATTTTGTACTGATGACCGGCCTTAGCAGCCTGGCCTGTGTTCGTGTGCGTGTAGGCTCCAAAAGTGATAAACAAAAGAAAATTGTGTATTTTTTTAAAAAATTTACACGTTTATTGATAACTCTAAACGTTTAAACTCCACATGCAAGTTTAAACGTACCATCCCTAGTGGAAAGTTACCGACTATGTATTCAGTGGGACTTTCTTTTGATTATTATTTAATAATTATACCGAATATTTTAATTTTCTTAGCTTGGGCAGGAGACAGTTATTTTAAATGTTGAGATGCGCTCTGATCGTGACTTGCGCTTAATTATCCTTTGTAAACAACGCAAAAATGAAATTTTGGGGGTGAAAATTGGAGGTCGAAAAGTGATCTAGAATGTTTGATAAATCAGCTGGAAATTTTGGGGTGAAAATTGGAGGTCGAAAAGTGATCTAGAATGTTTGATAAATCAGCTGGATTTGCCGATCAAATAAATTTTTAATGTATATTTTCCACTGTAAAAATAGTTGGCCCGTGCTCAAAAAACCGTCTTTAGTTTCAGCATAGAAAGAATTGTTTACACTTCACAGAGTGTGATTCAAGGTTGAATAGAGTGACTTACCAAGTTTTCCGTTGGGGCTGTAGGGGTCGTAGCTGCCAGAAGACATCGGACTTGAGTAGCCATTGGGTATGACGGTGTACTGGTTGCCCTGGGGTCCCGGCGAGGGGGTGAGGGGGGGTAGGTTCCCCCCCGCCCCCCCTGGACTCACCGCACTCAACCAGTCGTCAGGTCGCGGCCTTTTATTCGACGAACTAATCCCGCTAAAGAGTCCACTAGCACCGGTCCCGGTTCCATTACTACTCGCCGTACTAACCGAGCCGCCATTTTGTCCCGCACTACCGCCGCCATTTTGATTCTGATTGCTACCGCCATTTTGTCCGCTGCCCGACGCGTAATGGTGCACGAGGTCACCACTGTTGTTCAGGTGCATCTCGACTGCCTGCTCGCACGGGCTCTGCACCCGCTCCGTCTTGACCAGAAGTAACTCATCGGATAAACCATTGGCTAAGTTCTGGAGTCCACCGGGCAAACTAGACAGTCCACTCACTTGCAGCCCACCACGATACATCATCAGATGTTTCAAGTCCATTTGGGGAATGTTTGCTATTTCTTTTACTTAAAATTCTTTGTACTATTTCAAAAATTGTTTCCACATTTTTTCGCTTCTCTGTTTGAAAGAGTTTCAATTAATCCAGAGTTATTTATCTCTCTCGAAAACGGAATTTTTTCCCCTTTATATTTTGATTAGAATGGAGATTTTATTCGGCAAACTAGAAAAAGATTTGTTTTCGTCGGTGATTTCGAGACGGGTACAGACGCACTAGAAACGTTGTAAGCCGGTAGAAGTGTCACTGATGGAGTTCCCGAGGGGACAGATCTGTAACAGAAGGAAAAATAACAATTAGGAACAAGAATGTGTAGGCTACATCATCTTTAAAAGGAAACCACAAACAATTTAAAGCTCAAATTGATACTGAAGTTTTTTCTTAATCAAAATATGAAATACCTTACGCCATGTTAAATTTTCTGGCAAAATCTGAAGATGGTACTCATCGAACCATTGTTTACTTATTCGAGGTAAACACATAATTGAAGAAGTCAACTTTTCCAGGGAAATACACAGATACTGTTCTACATTTAAATGGTATTTGTTCCTTTCTGCTGTTGGCAAATGAACAAAGTATCCGAAAAATAGACATAAAAAGTAACAAATTGTACGTGAAATCAAACTTAATCACTATCATACATTATTAACTCATTCAAACATTAATTCCATCAAACACACTCATTTCTTCCTTAGCTAGCTCTCACAGACAAACTCACCAACTCACTCGCTCTCATTGAAAGTTTAAAGAAGAGTGTAAACTACTTGTCTTCTTCAAGACAATATTTGTTCAGTTATGAATAGCTACTGTGTATAAATTAAAAACAAACAATAGGGATAACAAATTTCAAATATTCGCTCAAGTAAAAGACAAAGAATGATATAAAGGTGGTTAAATTCAAAACATGAAAGGTGAATATAAATTGGAACAAACTCGAACAACAATATTCGTCTTTATTCGTGCGTTGGTTGTGGAAGCCATTCAAACGCTTTTCTATAGAGCTGTTGTCAAATCGAATCGAAATGAAAGGAAAAAGAAAATGCTGGAAAATAATATGAAAAGAGGAAAACATTTCTGGCACAGAAGCCGAGCGATTTCCCATTTTCCAGCTCGTATCAATGGGAGAAACAAACAAAGCGAATAATGGGACAAAAGTCTCGATTTGGGTTCAAAGCGAAATGAGGCTGAATTGAAATTATTCAATGGGAATAAATGGTTATTAGCAGAGGGCGCTCAGCGCTTGATCTAAACCATGCTAAGTATACTATCCCCGATTTTAAGCCCATGCTAAATGCTATGCTCGATTTTAAGCCCATGCTAAATACTTTGCTAAATACGAACGCACATCAAACAAATATACCGGAATGGTTCAAAGGTGAGCGTTATGTAGGAATCGGGACGTCTTTTTCGTTTTTTTTTTTTTTTTTACAATTCAATCAGTTTATGGGTAGTTTTAACTTGCCTTTGTATTTTCAATCAGAAGGAACAATTAAATAAACACCTAATTGTTCGGGGACGAGTTGATATTTTAAGTTATAGTATAATTAGGTATCATTCAACAACTTTGTAGATAAAGATTATATTATATAAGAAAAAAACGACGGAATATCTGTTTACGAAACGTTTTTTTGAACAACAAAAGTTTTTATCCCCGAAATTTGTTTTTAATATTACCGGTGAACAACACTATCTTAATGCTGAGAACAAATTAGTCATATTTCAAAATTGCTCATTATTTATTAGTGTAGGAAAAATAAATATATTTACATTTTAAAATTTTATTAGGACAGGTACATTTCATATAAAACAACAACACAATTTACAATGTACGCGCCCTTTCAGATAATACAAGCTTAAGTTTACTAATACCTTTGAGTATAGAACCTTACTCAATGCTAATACTAAGATAAGATAGTACAAATATGTAATTTAAAAAAAAAAGATCCAACTCAAAAAACAACTTAAAACCAAGCGAATATAAACTATTAATATATGTGGGATATATTTCTTAATTTTTAAAACGAAGATGAATGTGAGAATGATTTCGTTTCCATAATACTGATGTTTCACTTCATAATAAATTAAATTTGTAAAAGGAGAAATCAAATCAAAACATGTAAGTTATCTGTTGACAGACTTTTCCACCGTCCAATACGAAACACGATATTTCCACCATCTGAAGAGCAGAAGTAGCTCAATGAGAAGCTCCTGATATCAGGACGAACATCCAGGAATCACACGACGTCGCGAGCCTAAGTGATGTGCAATATCACGCAGACTCAGCCCACACATACGCCCTATTGTCAAGTTGAGACGTTCGCTCGCTGGAGCCGAGATAGAATTGTATTTCACGAGGCTTGTAAACAACTTGCAGAGGTAAATTAAATTTCTTGAGAAGTATATAAAACGTATTGATGAAAGCATACTCAGGTAGTTAACGCTATAATGTGCCGACACAAGTGGTTGCTCCAAGATGTACAGTAATAAGGTTCCATATATTCTAACGATATTATATACGCAGACAAGCATCGGTCATACTTCTGCACTCGTAGTCTACATTTCACAATACTACGAAACTATCGATCAGTTATGTAAATGAGTGGGTAGACCCTATTTCCCTATTCTTATTGACGGCTACTATGCACATCCCTAACAAACACATTAAATTCTATGTCCTCTTCAGAAGTTCAGCCTAATGGTATTGAGTGGGATATCTACGAAATATCTATTTCCCAAACACCTTTCTACTATATTATTAGGAATGGCAGCTCATGAATTAGGGTTAGGACGCCAAATGTGGTTATCTTATTTCATTTCATTTGTGTGATGGTAAAACGATTGAATGAGACATTGTCGGACTGACTACATGGTGGATGGAGTGGAAGAAATTGGTGAAGGGTGAATGACTCCTCAGGAAGAACCATGGTGCGTATAGACAATTTATTAGTGTTAGTTGCTTCAAGAGTGCACAACTACGATTCAACTTAATATAGTCAAGATTGTCAGATTGCGAACTTTCCAATTATAAACTCTTATTCTATCATTGAGTATTTCTAATAGTTTTATGTTGAATAAAAGCTTCTAATACATCAACAACAGTCTGCGTGCAGAACGTGTCTAACACTACAGTAAGTGATTTGTGAACTAATGGCTCATCTATCATCCCTACAGAAACTAACAGGTTAACATTCAGGGCTTTGTTGTGGAAAATAGCTTAAGGTCTATGATGAATCGATGACCAGCGCAGTGGTCAATGTTGTTGCCTGCTCGCATGTGTTTTAGTGGCAGACGTCACGCGAGCACGAGGCCCTGATTGGCTGGGCTGATCGCGCAGTGTTATGTGGGGGTCTTTGTACAGAAGCAAGACGTCAATGTGCGCACGTTGTTTTAACGAGAGAGGGGAAGGGGGGTTGTTTTTGTAATAAGTTTAACTTTTTTAAATCGGTAGAATCCTGTTTGGGTGCGGTTGGTTCGCCTTTCGGGTGCAGTACTTTCCTACTTTTTTTAATTAAACGTAGGATAAACAATATATTTTGTTTCTGATTTCACCGTTCTATTATACACTTAATTCATCTTAATAGACCCTTTTTTCATTAGGTCTTGTCAATTAATGCATGTTTTCCTGCGAGTTCATAAAAAATGACAATTTCTGGTCAACGATTAAGTATTTTATGTGACCAATCGGGACTGAAACTTGAAAAACAAATGAGGTATAAAGAAGAAAAGAAAAAATCTACCCACTTAGTCACATTTAACTGATTTTCAGTGGGGAATTTAAAGCAGACCAAGCCAATTCTGTAGGCGCCGACCCCATCGACGAGCGAACAATGACCAACAAAGGGCCGGCATATAAACACCGATCAACGATGCTGGACACGATTCCACCTGCGCGGACAGTGCCAGAATCAACAACAATTCGAACAACTAATTGGCGGTGTAGGGCTCAAGTCTCACACATGTAGCAAGACGATGACTAAGTCTAATTACTCCAGTCACTCTGACACATCCTGCTAGTCCAACCCTTGACACCATCTAACGTCCACTCAACCCAATCCAACCCTCACACGAACACGTATCGTGTTGGCAAACATCGCGTGTCTTGGCCCAGACGGTCAGCTCGGTGTAGCCTGGAGCTCGTGTACCCGAACCAGTGAGCCCTTACTCGTGTAGCCGGTAACACCGTATGCCCGTGTTAGCAACTCGGTGTAGCGCGGTGTAGCTCAGTGTAGCGCGGTGTAGCTCAGTGTAGCCCGGTGTAGCTCGGTGTAGCCCGGTGTAGCTCGGTGTAGCCACACTGCCCACTCACTACACTCACCAGAACGATATTCAAATGAGCCCAACGACAATTCCTGATAATTCCTCGATAAACAATATTTACAACTACTATACATACAACTAGGTCAATTCCAAGTGCAAACCACAAGTCGCGAAGATAAGAAAGTGTGCGTAAGTTCCTTTATCAACTGCAGGAAACTGAAAGTTAATTTAGAAATACATTCTACAGCCAGTTTGTCATAGTACGATAAAATTGTCGACTGGCTGTACGCATAATTTTACACTTATTATTTTAATAAAGGCGATTAGTTTTGGCGAGGCTTGTAAGTAAACAGCGATATGTGTTTGCCTTGAACTGTTACACTGCTAATAAAAGTTAAATAGCGTGTTTGGTTCATATATATAATGAGAGTGAGTATATATATATCGTAATGTATTAAATGTGATTTCTTTATAGACGAGTAGGCGGATATTATGGAATTTTAACGTCAAGATCAAGATAAAACAACTGTTATCATTATGTAAAGAAAACAATATCTAAAATGAATTATGAAACAACTCGTAGTACGTCAAATAAAACACGTAAGTGTAATATTCAGAGTACCACAAGGATCAATTTTAGGACCACCACTATTTTGATATAAATTTTTAGTTGGAAATCTGCCCATGGATCAATACATGCTGGTTTCTAACTAGGTATTTTGGAGTTTAGACATTTGTGAACGGCTGTATAAGAAAACTCAGTCCCTTGCGTTGAAAACCCCGGAAAATCTTTCGTTCAGGGTTACCAGTGGTGGGATTCGAACCCGGGATCTTCCCAATCAAGAGTCTCGCGCTTGACGCTTGAGCTACATCAGTCGGTGTATTTTGAGGTACCGTGTACACACATATTATACTTGGGCAGATTTCCTTCGAACATATGAATGTATTTTATCGAGAACTCGATGTTTCCGCAGTTGTGCAATAACGTCCAGCCCATCTAGCTTGAGTGCAGCAGTAGAACCAGATCAGCTCTTGGGTAATACAATCCCCTCATTACTCTGCAGTAAATACCACAAGCATTTTTCTCTTCTCCAGACAGGAATCGAACCGTAATGTTTTTCATCCAATTACAATTCAAAACGCCGCCTCGCCATTGGCTGTGGTCGTTGCACAAGGTGCATTCTGATTGGCCGAGAGTGAAAGTAGAGTGGATTACCTTGACGCGACATTTTATGTTGCAAATAAAACACGATGAACGATTTAATGCGTTGCAAACTTCTTCTTTAACAATTCGCAATGACCTTATGTTCGTTTGAAGGTTAAGCCTCGTCTTGTGATGGTTCGAGACAAGAATCATTTGGCAGGTGTTAAACTTCGCGATTTACATTTTCTGTTTCGCAATCGATTTTGCATTTTAAAAGCTGCTGTTCAAGTTTAAATGTTTTTCATCATTCTAACACACAAGCGTATTTTCTTTGCACGGTTTTCAAGAATTATTTTAACAAGTTCCAATTAACAATAGTGATATTAATAATGTACTGATCCCTCAATCTCTACTCCCCTGACCGTATGTGGCTAATTTTGTCCAGCACAGGCCTTTCCCTGCCGCACCCCCTAGGCTAGATTAGCGCATAATCTAATAGACGACGTAAAGCTTAATAACAAATCGAATAAATTAAACAAGTTAATGAACTAAAAGGATATTAAAGTTAGTTTTAGTTTTGCTGAGCCTAATCGTGCAATGTTAGTATTGTAAAATAAACATGTTTGCGAGCATAGCCCCTTGAAGATTCGTGTGATAGAACTAATGCGTCGATCACCTCAACAATTCGATGTCGAAATAAGAGGGGGCGTAAAATGCACCCCTGTGGAATACCATAATCGGCGTCGCGTGCCTCAACAATGTCCAGTCCATTATAGACCAAACTAAACTACTTTATTAATAAAGTGATCAATGTGGCCTATTAAGTGGCTCAATCAATTCCAATCAGTTATTATTAGGGACAAATTGATCGGTTGTTAAATGTTTGGTGGCTACGATGATCGAATCGAATTCCGAACGAGTGATGAAATTTGGAGGGAAACACGATATGAGCACGTTTTTTAAGACTCGTGCAGATAATGAGGAGTCCTTAGGGGTATTTCTTCCACTAAAAAACAAAAGCATAAAGGTGCGGATTGGTCTACCCTCCAGACGTAGCTACACTTTGCTCCAAATCCTCTACTGTAAGTGCATCAATTTCCCCTTGAATAAAGTACTGTTCGGGTGAAATAAAAGAAGCGTCAATTGAACACATTTAGACAACATGCTGGTGTAAAATGTGTGTGAACATGCCTTGCTAACGAGGTAAAATTTCTCATGTAATAATGAATGACCAACATTTGCCAACTCAATAAATTAATTCATAAGCGAATAATGAATGACCAGCATTTGCCAACTTTAGAAATTAATTCATAAGCGACCACACGAGATAATCATAATGTACATTTTTTAGAATATAGAATAAAATAATAACGATTTAAAAAATCTTTGGTGAGTTAAAGTGAAAAAATTAGAGAGACGTATCCAGAAACATTTGACTCACTAAAATGAACTGAACAGAGATATGGGATCGTTAAACGTTTAATTTAATACAAATTACTTCTGCCTAATGTTAATGACTATACCTTTGTGCGTTTAACTTGTCCAAATCAAAATTAAGTAGTTAAGTGACTTTCATGGAGCTGTCACCAAATTTGTCTGTCGTCTTTTCCTGACTCGACATAATTAAGTGTGCAATTAAGTGGTATCTTTCTCTCTCTCTTGGCTTTGTGTTACGTGCGAAAGGGCATAAGAAGGTGGAAGTATTAGTTCTGCTAGATCCAGTGTCCTTGGCGGAACAATTACTCCTCGTGTTGGGCCAGTCAAGGACTTCTTGAACCGGTGGAAGTCAACTTGAGAGCGAGACTTCTGGTTGGTGAACACTGATTGTGGTTGATGGGAGCAAGTTCAAGAACTGTAAAGTGATTTGCTGTACACTCCATTGTGAACACATGAACATATATCCTACTTCTGACTGATGGTTCCAGATAGGGATAGCCACGTTGGAAGCAATGGAGATGGCTTAGTGATAGCATACCAGGCATGCGATTTGCTGTACATTCAGTACAATCCATTGTGAACATAATGAACATATATCCTACTCGCGACAGATGGGTTCCAGATAGGGATAGGGCGCTGGTCCGAAGCGTGTGACTACTAGGACGTGGGTTCGAATCCCGCAGTAGGCATGGGCTTTTTGATTATCTTTCATCGTCATCTATCACAAATCGTCTCGAATAGCCTTACTGCATAAATAGAGACGCTACGCATCAAAAATCATCATCATTATCATCATGAACATATTATTCTTCTTCCGACAGATGTGTACTTAGTTAGGGATAGACACGGAAGCAATGGAGATGGCTCAGTGATAGCAGGTCTTATTCGAGAAGCTTATAACTAAGACAATTCCGGTAACCGGAAATCTTACTGAAGATGTATGCAAGGATTGTATTTAGTCATCTTGACATCCACACTCACACTTTGGATGTTACTTTGGATATTCTAGAAGTTATGGGGTGTTTTGTTGCAAAATATGCCTCGATTATTATTTATACTCAACTCCATAATAATGTAATTATTTCACACCATATCTGCAAGTCCTGTTTTAAACAACATGCAATTGACGCACAGAGTAATGAGTTTCTGAATCTGATAAGTCAATGCTGTCATACTCACAAGAAATGCCTTCCTGAATCATCATCATCATTGAGGGCCATGACTGTGTTGCCACGACAGGAAAAAAAAGTGAAGTTTGTGCGGCTCGAGACAATTCATTCGGGCACAATCATCAGATTTCTTTAGTGATATTACAAACACTTCATGAATTATTACTATTCTATGTTCTTTTCTCACACAAGAAATACAAAATTCCAAATCATTCATGGGTATTTACTGGAGAAATCCTTTTATTCCCTAGATGAATTCCTCCACTTGTATTTTGTAACGCACGTTACTATAAAAATATTTTTATGTGTTTGTGTTCTAATTTGAAATTGATATTTTGTTAGTTCTCATTATCCCCAGTGTGTATTGTATAATATGTATAGTTAAGTTTCTATAAACAAATCGACGGGATGTTCATTAATTAATAATATTTTTACTTGAACAACACTCGTGTTCAAGCATCGTGTCGTGCCAACCATTCAGTCGGCAGTACCAACGTAACTTCTCGCTCGAGCAAAAACAACCTAGTGATAATTAGATAATTATTCTAAACTCCCGGCTTCCGACAACTGCGACAAACACAATGGAAGTGCACAACCGTGCGCTCATTACTCATAGGAAATGTGCGCACTTTTCAAACGTGAGTCAGGTTTTTTCATTCACGGGCTCGAGAATTTAGCGGATTTAGATTGTAATTGAGATTGATAAATCACGGTTGAATCTCGCCTTATATGATTCCAGCATGGATGCCCTCTTTTGGGCATACAAAATAAAATAATTGGGTAAATTACTAAGTCAAATCCCATGGAAGTGTGTATAGAATGTAGAGCTAAATCATATGTAATCAAATTTCGAAAAGCAAGCAAAATTTTGGTTTTCGGTTCACAGTTGAAATTGATATTGAAATAAATGTCCAAACTCATTGATTCTTAAAAGCGTAACGAATAACAACATTTTGTCAAAATTTGATAAATCTCTATTGACAATTTTCAATGTGTGTGTGTGTGTGTGTGGGGGGGGGGTCAATTACCTTATAATCTGTTATTTAAAACTTTTAAAATATATGTTATTTTTAAATATCACAAAGTATCCGTCAAAAAAGTAGGTCTACACATAAAATAGTGTCTAGATTTTTAATATCATCATCATTTAACTTACTAGGCCCTAAAATACCTTGAATGAAAGTATATAGTAGTAGGCTCCATTCATACTTCGAATCTGAGTGAATGTATTATATTATAGAGGAAATGTGTATAAATATTCTTATTCGATTTACAAAGCATGACAGAAAGTGATGTAGACATTGAACGGCCCCAAGACTTGCTGTCTAAAGCGGAGAGGTCTCAGATATCATGCAGAGCGGCGTCAGATAGTAAAGCAGATTAACCATCAAGTTTCACTTTAGACTTCTGGAAATTTTGAGAATTTCAACATTTTTAATAAAACGAAATACTATGAAACTGACTATGGCTACTATGACTACTATGAGAAGACGAATTATAAGCATTACGTAGTCGAAATTAAGTATTGTTACTTATTTATTAAAATGCAAGGTAAAATCCAAGAAATAAAGTATAACTATGATTTCTGTATTAAAAGCTATGCTGTTTTATGTGAGATCACATACAATGAAATGATAGCGAACGAGTGAAATGTATACAACTTTTGAGCCAGTATAGATTATAATCCAAAATAACTTTTTTAAACTAACATTTAGATTCGAATGTTCTTTGGACTTTTCGCCAAGAATAAACTTACATAACTTTATAGAACCAATGGCAGTTTTGAGTAGTAACTTACCGTTAGTAAGGCGTTTCTGGTAAAGCTTTACATTTTTGTAACTTTAGTGGTAATTTAGTTGCTTTTAAAAGTAACTTTAACCAAAATGAGTTCCAATTTTTATGTAACTTTTCACGTTACGAATTAATTGTAACGTTCATTTTTGTCGTTTGTACAGAGTATACTTTTAGTTTTAACACTGACAAATGAATGCGGTTATGTACTAATACGTATTTCTTGCAATCGAACACCCCTACAAATCTACATTTCCTTCCGTCTTTCCGTCAAAATTACTTTTGAACTCGACACAATTTTTGTATTTAAATTTTGCAAGTAACTTTTTAACTTTCATTTTTTAAAGTTCTTTTTAAAGTTAATATCTTAAGAACTAACTTTATCTAGTTATATATTTTTAGCATGTAACTTAACTTAAAAAACTAGCAAGGGACTTTGATTTAATTACATTGATTTGGTCCCGGTTACAAAAACTTGATTATTATCTCAAAAGAGATAATTTTCCTTTCATTTCGCCGCTAATGGCAATTTTAACAAATTGTTTAAAAAAAACATTCGAGGTCGCTTTACTATTTCCGCAAGTGTACAAGCAATAAACAAAATGTTGTTCGTGACAATCAGTAATAAATTACACCCATGCTATCTGAGCTGTTTACGTTTTGGGACATTCACATGGACAGTGTTATAGCCTATTGACCCTGTAAGCCTCACTCACTCTGCACTACACCGACCAACATACAGTCTCAGAGCAGGCAAGCCTTGAAGAATACGTGCAGAAATCTCCAATCACTACCAGAACAAAAAAAAAGTTACCCGAGCGTAGCTTATATATAGAAGGCAAGGTCTTCCACGGTTAGGTGGCGCTCAACTTGCGAGCGCGTCAATGTTACGGCCGGCGGGAGGGGGGAGTGGAGTCGGGCGGAGGGGGAAAGGGCATTGGCATTGTTGCCATGTCTCGGCGTTCACTTTCGGTGGAGAATCACTGACCTAGTGACCCCAGTAGAGGAGTTGTCTGCGAGTTAATTGTCGTTGAGAGATGGAGAGAGGAGAGGACCCGATCATGTGAGCTCGGCGTTGATTGGGCGGAGACGAAATGCAGGAGTTTCGGGGAGACAGAGATTTTACAACCACGTAATGTTCATCCAGTTTTCCTGTTACCTATTGAAATGTTTTCGAACTGATTATCAGTGGGGGACATTAAATGTAGAGCAGACCGAGCCAACCCTGTAGGCGCCGACACCATCGACTAGCAAACAATGACCAACGAGAGACCGGCATGTTTAAGTAGGAAACACCGATCAATCAAGCTGGACACGATTTACGGTTTGAACCTATGATTTAAGATACACTTTTAATAACCTTCAAAATAAGAGTTTACAAGTCGAAAATATTAAATCCGTCTACGAACGAAAAAGCGATAAAATTTACGTTGAAATAGAAAGTAAAATATATAGTTATAGAAAGAGGAGGAGAGGCTACATCGAACACGTTTTCAACTGATTTTTTTATTTTCTATAAGCAAAAGAAAAGAAAATTTTAAGAAACCAATTCGGGAAAAGCGAAATCGAGAAAAGTTTACTCGGTTTGAGGGCACGCCAACCGTAAGGTCATTTTGCACCACTCTAGTCTCAGAGGGGAATTGGTCCAGGGTATAACTCCGCAGCTCATACAAGGCAAGAAGAGTGGCAAAGTACATTTTCATCAGCTAGGAAGGAGAAACTAGATGAGAGTAGAGAAAAGAAAGAGGAAACTACAGATTGAGTTGTCAAACGAGAACGAGGTACATACAACGTACGGAAGGTCTCAATAGAACATAAATCTAAATTGAAAATCAACAGACACCTTCGTTCCCTAACTGTGTCACCACGTGCAGCCATCTATCTGAATTATGTAACACAGCTGTTGGCATCATTTCTGCTTTCCATTCAAACGATTGTGGGGTCTATTCACGGATGGGCATTCATCCTTAGTGAAATATACGTATATTTCTATCATCCCACTAGAATTTACATCCCTTTGAGCTTCCCTCGCATTGCACCAAACAACAAGTAATATAAATAACATACTTTTAAACATTAACAAAGTTTTCATAAATTAACCATATTTCAGCTTATAGCATAGTTACTGCGTACTACAATCACATTTTTTATTTTTACCGCGCATTTTAAATTCCTGACTTCTGATTGGTAGAGAGATTTCCATTTTCGAAAACTAGGACTTCCGGTCAAGATCGATTTCGATTTATCACTTTTCGGTGAGATGAGAGTTGTCGAAATAAGTGAAATGAGAAGTTGTCGAATGAAAACAGAATAAGGGTTTACAGCCTTTGCAACTTCCTTATTCAAAATATTATTCAAAACTTCCAAAGCACTGGCAGAGATCATAGCTTGGTTGACTGATTGCATTTGGATGACTATTTATATTATAACGTTGATCAATGTTTAAAAGGGTGTAAATTATATAATTTTATTGATCTGCAACCATAAAATACAGCAAGTAGTTCGTGCATTTATAGAGTGTGCAGTAACAGATCTTTGTCGAGAACATTACCATCTATTATGTGATCGTCTACTGGCTACTGTTGGCCTACGCAACCTAGCGTTTATAGTAAGTAGGCCTACTGTGATGCTGCAACTAGGTTCCCTATGTGGTGAGTGTTGGCACGGAATGAGCATTTATGTGACACCACTGCCAATATAGGTTACAGAGAAGTAAGGAGCTCCAACGTGCAACTATGTCACGCATGGAAACAATTAAATGGTCTATGTCTATGATATTAATATAATTGAGAGTTTTGAACGCTCGCTTGAGCAAACCAGGCTTTGACGCAGAATGCAGAGGTTTAGTCTGGATCACTTGGAAGCTCCATCGTTTGTCCTATCGGGTTGTGGTTTGCACCAAAATGTCAAGTAAGAATGTGTGCATTGCGCGATAAGAGCGATTTACCAAATAGTGCTTACTTTTTACAGTAAAAGACAGAAAATATACCACCAAACAGGTGAAATAGAAATTTTTCAAGCTTGTGTAGAAGACAGTTACTTAAAATCTTGAAATTGGCTCTGATCGCGCACTGTGTCATCTGTCATCATTTATGAACAACCTCCCAAAATTTTATTTTTTGGGTCAACATTGGAGGTCGAAATTAATTCAGAATGATTGTGAAATGAGCCGGATTTGCGGATTTGGAGTTTTTTTAAAAATGAACATTTAACATTGTAAAAAAAAAAAAATGCCCAGAGCTCAAACAATTGTAGCTTTGTGCATTCAAGTAAAATTGGATAAAATTAGCCACCTTGTCTAAATGGATACAACTCGTGGTTCTAGGTTTCAAGATCCACTAAATCACTCTGCTATTTGATGCAACACATAGTGATGACGTGATACTCAGACGAACGAGCAGTGTTTAGCGAAGAATTCCGAGCGTGCACGACGCCACCCGAGAAAGGTCAGTCTGAAAATGTCGCGTCCTTCGGGAAACTCGTACCAACATTCCCGACGAAATGGGCCCTTCTTGCATCCTCGAGCGCAGATTCCTTTAAAAGGTCGAAATTAGGAGAGACCTCGAGCCCAAAGCACGTTTCTTAAAAGGTCAAAGGTGAAGATTTACATCTTGATTGCTTTTGTTTGATCAAAGTGGGGATTAAGTCGTTTAGCATGGTGTCTTTTGTTCCTCGGGCTTTAGGGCTTGTTAATATGGTGCGAATATTAGAGTACTTTTAGAGCTTCAGTGATTGGTCGTCGGATTGAATGCAAATACGTAAGAAGTCAGGCCTACACTAAACTTCACTAGACATTCAATTCTCAAATAAGCCTATCCATATTAGCCTATATTATTTATTTATTTTATAGTCATTTTTCTCGCGCCAATTGCCAATGACCATTGTAGGGCACAGTGCCCTTTTTTAGCCTTTATGGTAGAAATGTTCGGGGTCTGGAGGACACAATCCTTTGAATTCGCATTAACGACTGAGGAAAACCTCGGGAAACTTCAGTCTGGATTGCCGGTCTTGACGGGATTCGAACCCGGGACCTTCTGAACCTTAGTCAAGGGCTTAGCGCCCGAGCCAACACTGTCGGCTATTTATTATTATAGTATAGGTAATGCTCCTGGGCAGGTTTATCAAGATAACATTTAACATAAATAACTGTCCAAAAAACTCAGAAAACAAAAAAACGGGTGTATTCAACCCTCGTATCTTGCTAGGATATATTCTCTTGCTCCCAACTGTAGCAGCCATCATTGACGACTAGCAAAACCTAGCCTGGATTAAAGCGACCACGTACCGGAATAAATGGTACAAACACAACTGAACTTACAGCATCGATGCTCTAAATAGCTACTTTGTGAGCGTACCCAACTTAAACGACTTGACCTATCTTGAAATGGCTTTCTGTATCTGTTCTAGCTTATAGCGCCGCATGGGAATTGGCAATTGACTTTATGTGTGTGGAAGTGTAATCGTAAACGAACCGGGAAATAACATTTAAATTCACTGGAATAAACACAAATGAAATACTCAAAGTAAATAACGTTTGTAAAACAGAGCAAAAACGAGGGTTAAAAGTAAATTACAAAACAGGTTAGTGAAAATAGAACAAATAATATTCTACTTTGCAAAACATAAATACTGATGGATGCATTTTAAAACTGGGAACAAAAATCGATTTCGCTAACAGTAATGTACATAAAAGAAGATTTAATCACAATTCATAGTCAAAACAAAATAAAACCTGAAAAGTGCCGCATTTCATACATAGATCTAAATAATTGCATGATGAATTATTTTATAGTGTAGCGTCTGTCGACACAGTACACTGTTTGCAATTACTTCCTATAAGTTGTCTCCACCAAGGAATTGCCAGCAACACTTGATTGAAATACAACCATTCAGTTTTGAAAACCACTCTTACTCTTGCATTTTAGTGATGCTACAAGCACATATACTGAAGCCCAAAATAGGGAGCGAAGCTATTAATCCACAGATTGTTAACTGACAGTGTTGGCTGAGCTCGAGCAAACCAGGTTTTTACGAAGAACCCAGAGGTTTAGTCTGGATCACTTGGAAGCTCTATCGTCTGTCCTATCGGGTTGTGGTTTGCACCAAACTGTTAAGTAAGAATGTGTGATTGTCGCTATCAGAGCAAATTTTCAAAAAATTACTCACTTTTTTAAATAACTGATCGTAAATACACCACTAAACAAGTAATTTGTAGTAATTTCGCAAGCTTCATGCGGTCTTCCCTTGTTAATATCGTCCCAAAAATTAAAAAATGTTGGGTGAAAATTGGATGTCGAGAAGTGGTCCAGACTGTATGTGAAATTAGCTGCTAGCTCGCTACGAATGTATTGATTGATTGATTTTATTTATTTAATTATTTTGCCTTATATCTTTAGAACTAAGATCCAGAGATAGGTGATAAAGCCAGCATCAAATGATTCTATCTTGATATTTTCTGTAAGTGAATACGAGTGGTTATGTTAACAGCTTTCTTAATGGTGCACGCGGTTGTAGACTTAAATCCCCCAGGCAAGTAAAATGAAATATTTAACTTATATAACAAGATTTCCACTCGGAAATTAAATTAAAAAATAATTCTATCTCAGCGCAGATGAGAAGGGATTACCTTTCAATTTCATAACGTTAAACCGCGCAATGTAATTAGTGTAATATTCTGCAGAGTTCTTCAGTTACTGCTTCAAATTCAATAAGGAGAGAATCGTCTAGGAAAACATTTTAGAATTGTAAACTTTTATAAAGCTTAAATCTACGGTGAATTGTATAACATTATTAGCGCCAAGCTTTAATATTCAATTCCTACCTCTTCTTACATGTTTTATTCTAAGCCACAACCTATACACCCCAGCTTGGCCTAGATTTGTAGAGAAAAGTATAAAGATTTCGATGTACGTAATATTTTAAACCGCTTTCAAATAAATCTATTTATTTGATGTTACAGACAGCTTAAGCGTAAAGCATGAGATTGATCGGGAGGTTCCCGGTCCAGCTAAAAGTAAACCTGACTGAAATTTTCTCAAAGGTTTTCCTCAGTCGTTAGTGTGAATGCAAGGGATTGAGTCCTCTTAAACAGTCCTCGGATATCCCTTCACAATTGTTCTAACTTCAATATACCTAGTTTGATATACCTAAAGAGGGGCATACATTGTCCCCTTTTCAAGTTTCCCATGAGAAATGGAGCAATTTCATTTGATGTCCTTACTCCCTAAGTAATATTTAATTTGATATGTATTTACGTCAAAAATCTAATTTTTTTTATTGCATCAAAGAAGCGAAGTATAAGGTGAGGACGATATAGAAAAGAAGGAGATTAAATTTGAAAAGACGACAAGCGGATGTCAGTAAACTCTGTGTGCCAAAGAAAACTAAGGGCACCCCCCCCCCCCCCCCCCCCGACGTATGTGACCATTTGTCTCATTGTGGGGTAATAAACAATATTTGAAAATATAGAGTTTGATTTAATAAAATTAAAAAAGTTATTCCAGCTTCATCTCCCTTCACACACCGCCTCACATCATGGGGCGGGGGGGGGGGGGGGAAGACTCGAGCTCGCCTTATGTCAGTTCTCAACACACTCAGGACGTCCCACCCTCACAAAGCCTGGCTCTTCGTCTTGTCGGGCTAGATCATTCTCTGCATAAATTCCTAGGATAAAACCAAGTTTGTATCTTGCGAAGCTGCACTTCGGCAATCCTCGGAAACACGAAGAACCACGGGAAGTAACACCACTGTCGTATATGCATTAGGAACAGAGATGCGGTTTAAGCGGTTTCATTTAGAATATTTAGCATTTATTTATTTTTAGTTCAGAATTTTGTAGTATTTTATTCCATTTCACCAACACCCGTTTCTTGCACCTTAAATGGTAAATGATGAATTATAGAACTTTCAATTCAATATAGCCACACATTACGAACAGAGAGTCGAATTTAGAGGTTTAATGTAGAATATGTCATTTTTTTTAAAAATTGAGAATTTTGTAGCTGATTTTTTTTTCCTTTTTCGCCAAAACCCTAAATATAATATGTTTGCACGTCTTTTAATGTTAAAATGATGAATCATAAAATGTTTAGAACATTTCAATTCAATATAGTCACATATAACGCTAGAATACAATGCAAAACAAGTTGTCTCAAAAGGTATGGAAAACGCTATGCTTGGTAGTTCAGTGACTGACGTATTATGCCGAAGTTATACCTCTTAGTGCTGCCATAGTGATTGAGAAGTGCAATACATCCTGAAAAGGGAAAGCGTAAAACTTTCAACCAAAGGTCGCGCAATTTAACAAAATGTCAAGTGAATTTGTGTTGTGTGTAGCATAATACTGTAATTTCAAAATGGAAACAAAAACCAGATAAATAACCTATCCGAATATGGTAGGTTTTAGATTGGCCGCATCCATCACACGAGCGCTGAGGTCGTTAAGATGATTGCTAGGAGGTGGACATGCATGGACGTTGATGGACGTGGTGGTCAACACTTTGCTGACCTGTGCGGCTGATACGCAAACAACACGGAGGGAGTTTGCTAAGTCGTAAACAAAACACCAGTGCTTTGTATTCATGTGAATTCAGCATCAAATAAGCCATTACTGTTTTATATCTGAGTGGCCGTTTATTTGTGTACTGACAATGTAAAGCTTGGATATTGGAAAATTGAGAAGAAACTGAAATAAAATAACTGTTGGAGAAAAAATCATGGAAAGATCCCCAAAAACTAAAAGTTATGTAGTGACCCAGGGGGAGAAAAACGATTTTGTGTCTTTAAAATATCCATTATGTCAATGGTATACTTAAACAAAATTCACACTAAACTTCATACAATTCTGCTTTCGGAAATTGTATACCTCCCTAGCCAACGATCAATAGTACTTAGTGCTACGGTGGCAAGCTTATGTGAAGTCTCTCTGACCTGACATATTAACTAGAGGTGGAGCTTTGTGCTTGAAATAAGCTCATTAGTTCGTTGAGGTTTCACAAGACGATGCTCGAACCTGATGTTGAATGTCGGCAAAGCAAATTTCAGGAAACGCAAACTGTTCAAAGATCCTAAATGAAACCAGAAAGTGGACAGAAAAGCTTCTAGCTATTGATTCCGTATGTTCGAGGTATTAATTGATGAGTAACAAGTAGTAAATACTCTCGCGCGTGTATTCACGAACACAAGCCAAGTTTGATTTCAAGATTTTAGCTCATACAATTAAAGAAGGAATAGGAAACATTTGACATTGCTATGCCAAGAAGCATCCTATGCATATGAAACTTTGCAGTGTTGACAAGCAATATGATGGTCGCCACAAACAATTTACGAAAATGGTCGACTTTTGACTTTTCTTAAACAATATTGTTACAATATATTATATATTTTTTTAATTCTTCGAAGCATTTTTCGTTATTTATGAACGGAGAGTTTGTGACAACCGTTCAAAATTTCGAACAACTAACCCAAGCAAACAGGGATTTGCATAAAACACATTTTCTTATACCACTTTTTTGTTTACATACTTTTAACAATTACTATTTTTAAATTATCAAAAATCACTTGGTCATGTCTAGTAATAGATTTTTTAAATATTTTTTTACACTTGTCTAAATTATTTCCTATGACAACTTTGTAATTTATTTACATTATTCATCCTCATAGTTGTAATCGTTCTTTTGTCAGATGTTTGTATGTTTGTAAATTATGTCAGTTAGTCGATTTAAAGCTTATTTCTACCAAAGAGCGAAAAAGTCCATAAAAAACTAGATAATATTTACCCTGTTTCTTTTCGAACAATCACGTATGGTAATTAATTGTGTGCATGGAGTTTAAATAGTACTCTGAAACTCCAAGGTGTGAGGCTTGCACATACAGCCTGCTGTAACTCAGTCATGTAAACATTCTTGCGTTACAGTTCGCAAATTTTAATTAGGCCACATCCACGAGACAAACTATAAATTAAGCGAAGGTAAAGTCGGTTGTTAAACTTTACGGCGAGTTTAATGGACGTTTCCAAGAAGATTAAAGTGTTTAAAACAAGATTTAATGTGATTTGATCTCACATCTAAGATGACCCATTAGAAAGCAACCCCCTAGAGGAGACTGGTGCAACAAGTAAATGAACAGATAAGACCTATCATAATATCTGCACAATTCTGTACAATTCTTTATCAAACTCCAGTTATAGCTTACCCTGCAATACTCACCTTACATTTGAACATTTCATATTCTCATTTGAATTAAAAATTTTGGTAAAATATTTAATCATTTTATTTTCAGAGGACAAATAAATAACTGTTGGATGAGCTCGAGCAAACCAGGCTTTGACGCAGAATGCAGAGATTAAGACTGGATCACTTGGAAGCTCCATCGTTTGTCCTATCGGGTTGAATTTGCACCAACATGTTATGTAAGAATGTGTGATTTTAGCGATCTGAGGACATTTTACAAATAGTGCTTACTTTTTTCAGTAACGGACAGTAAATATGTCACTGAACAGGTAATTTGTAGTAATTTTCCAATATTGTGTGGGAGGCAATTATTTGACAAGTTGAAATATGCTCTGGCTGGTCTGATCTCGACTTGGCTTACCATTTAAAACAACATCCCAAAATTATATTTTTCGGGTGAAAATTGGAGGTCGAAAAGTGATTAAGAATGTTTGCGAACTTTGCTGGAATTGTCGATCAGTGAATTTTTAAATGTACATATAACATGTATAAAAATTCCTCTTAGGTCTAGTTCCCCATCCGACTGTTCCAAGAGGTCTCCCTGTAATCCCCTCCTTCAAACACTTAGAACCCCGCATGCATGTGCAACAAGTATCGCGTTACTTGTTCCGCATTGCGAACCTCTAGCGAGCGAGCGAGTTCCTGCAGAAAGTTACCTGGACCCTGACTTCTAATACAGCTCGGCTTCCTTGCTCAGATCAGGCACACCTACCGGTCTCAAGGTCGGAGCTATTGCAGACTGGCTGACACGCAACAGAGCTTGCACTGCCGGAGACAGATGGCGTGCTGTGCACTGCCGCTGTTACATACACCGCACAGAGACTGACTTGAACCACAACTAGGGTTGACAGATCTCAATTCTAAAAAATAGGGACGTTGGGGGGCTTAAATTTGCCTTTCCAATGCACATATTTCCACCTTTTTTAATACTAATTACTGTAGCATCACGAAATTGATTTGCTGATCTTAGACTTGCTAATGGATAATGGCACACTTGTTAGTAAATACACAAATTGTCCATAAAAGTTGAAAATTATTTGCAACATTTTTTGCAGTTTGCAGTTTGTCAGCATTCGTCCCGACACAACATCAATCGGGACGCGGGATACAACACTTAAACTCGTGATGATCCCGATTTTTTCGGGGCGTCTGGCAACCCTAACCACAACATCGTACATTCTTAGGGTGTTTGTATATTCGCTTCCCTACCCTTTCAATGCATGTTTCACAAGAACCAAAATCCTGTATTGGTCCTATAGTTGGTATCTGCTGCCATCTCCACTTAGACAATTCTAAACTACTTGTAATCTTATTCGATATTGAGCAAATGCAAAATTAATATTAACATTGTCACAGGAACTGAAGAATTTGTTAAGTAATGAGGACTCACGATGAAGATTTCATCATATTTTACAGTTTTAGCTTAGAAATTATTGATATCATTCATTAGTTCGTAAATCGTAATATTTGATTTGTGTGTGGCTCGACCATATCTTCAAAGTTTGGGACAGTTTCGCCAATTCTTGTGACATTATCTCGTTGTGGACTCCCAACAAGTTGTTGGCACGATTATAAAGATAAGTTTACTTTAGAAACTTGCAATATTTACAAAAAGAATCCACTATAAACGAAGCGTATTATTAGTAGTTCTAGAATTATAAACTTGTGGTACAATCCAATTTGAATCCAGTTAAAACGTTGTATAAGGAACTATAAAGAAGTCAAAGATCATTGTAAACCTTGTAACAATTTTGCCTGAAGTAGGGAAAGTGAATACTCGCTAAACGACAAACACCTTCCCAGTGATGCCAACCTTATTTTTCTTCCCGACCACTTTCAACTAATCACAAAACAAGTTTACAACTTCAAGAAGAGTCGAGTCACATAGATCGTGAGGAAGGTGATGCAATCACAGCCTGGGTAATGACTCTGATGCAACGTGTTAAGGTGTTCATGGGTATGGAATGTTTTCAATCACGAACTGAGGGTTGTAGCGAAAATACTTATCTATTTACTTTATTCTTTATTTATTTAACGTAAGTAGGTAAGTAAGTAAGAAAATAAATCTAATTACATGAATGCAGACACGTAACAATGTACTAGAAGTTAGTTAAGTTTAAAATAGTAATATTACAACAACAATCAATAATAACAACCAATTTTTTGGTAGTAGCATGGAGAACATCACCAATGAGTTTGTATCAACCTTTATGACTGTTGGGCGAGCTTCAACCATTTTTTAAAACAATTTGTTTAAAATGACATTTCAATTTAAAAAGCGTTTGATCGACAAATCCAGCGAATTACTACATTCATTTTGGACTACTTTTTGAGCTCAAATTTTCATCTTAACAATAACAAAATGTATGATATTGTTCAGGAAAGATATGCGTAATTGCAATGTCTATCAGACAACACATTCGCAATTACACTACCAGTCTCCTACATAAACTTGGCAAAGTACCACCAATTTTCTCTATTGTGTCACTTTTACATTAATTTTTTTTTAGTAATATTATGGAATGGGATCTGATAGAGACAACTACAATCCTGCCTAAACAACCTACTAAAATTTAAAATCTTTAGGATGAAAATCAGTTGGCCAAACGCGTTCCAGAATAAACCCTCGCATTCCAACAGTTTAAAGAAACTCACAGTTGGTACAACTGAGATGGCAGATGAGTTTTATTAACTTTTTTGTTCATTAATGTACTTTTGTACAGTACTTATAAGGTATCTACGTTTCATCTTCTGTCATGAGCACTTTGACGTATTATTATGCATCTATTTAGTTCTAACAATCTTCTTTGTAATTATAGATGAACTAGTACTTTGCATCCGCGTGTCAAGTAGAGTTGTCGTATGACAGGTTTCAACTCAAGCCTATGGCAAAAGCTCGCCCTGATGTTCTATATTGAGCTGACCTAAAACTAGTTAGTATAATATTTATTATTTAAAATGAGAACTAAAGCAAGTTGCTAATGTTAATAAATTAATATCAAAGTACTTTCATTAAGGAACAAAACATATTGGCATTTGAAGTTAAACGTTTCTTTTGGAATTTTAAGTCCCAAAACCAAATGAGAATTTAAAACCATGGTACACTTTTTAATTTGGAATTTAACCAATTTCGCGATATCACAATAAAAGTGTACTTTCATACGAAGACGTAATTTCATTACAGATATCAGTTATGAACCTTCTAGATAAGAACTTATTTTATTCAATAAAGCCACATTCTTAAAAAGCAGTCAAGCTTTCCTTATTCCCTTCCACCAGCTCAACTGAGCATTGTGTCTGTCACTCCAGAACTAAGCTCTAGAACCTCCTGGAAGCGTCTGGATCAACCAGCTCATGACGACGTCTGAACGCGATTAGTTTCACCTCCCGTTATCACCAGTCGATGAGCTCGGGAATCGAGATCACGTGACAGGAAGACAGGAGTAATCCCGTCTGTTCAGGGAGGGAGAAGATACTTCGGTCTAATGGTTGGTCTACTCAAGGGTAATGAAGTGCAAGTGTTTCTGGATTTGGAAAGGGAAACACTCTCTCCAGAAATTCCACCTCCCCAAATCGAGAAATAAACCCTCGCTCATACCTGCTGCCCTAGATAATGAGTAATGACATTATAAATAATGTTTGGTTGGTCAGTTTATAGGCAGCGATTCGTTGAAGTACTGGTCTATCCATTTAAATCTATAATGCAACTACAATTCCGAATTTAAAGTTTACCGTCTCGGTGATCTAGTTGGTTAACTAAGGTTTGGTATTTCAATGTCCAGTTAAAGTGGCGAGTAAATTTAACTGCCACATAGCTTGTTATCATTATGGCAAACACCAATCAAAAGCCTTGTAAATATTTACTTAAAGGACTAACCGGCTGATAAATTTTAACTAGACATTGAAGTTGTTGACCTTAGGCGCCTACCTGGAAAGTGGTAGACCCGGGTTCGAACCCCGGTCGGGATGGATGTTGTAATTTCTGAATTGTATTAAATATTGTTTGCAAATGGGGGAGACTTGGAAGAAGAAGAGAGCACAACCATGAACGGGATAGAGATGAATACCAGATGGGCAGAGTTCGTATCATCGTATCGTAACACTTTCTTAGGCGCTGTTGTAAGGATGTCAATTAAGTTCATGCAGTTATGACGCAGTCTCGGGTTCGATATCCGCCACCAGAAATCCTGATTACAGATGTTTAAAAGTTTTGTTGTGGTTTGAGAATGAGAATTTTCTTCACTAAAAAATCATTTCTGAGACACCTGATGGTCGATTGTCTCTCGACAACTTCTTTCCAAGGTGAAACATTTTTTTTTTAATATGTCGCAAAATGATTTTAAATCCATATTAATACTTTAATGGATGAGCAAGATTCTATATTAGTTTTGTCTTTGTTTCAATATGATCAATGATGTCCTGACGCTTCCTTTCACCAACTCTTGGCCTCCAGAATTCAAGGTGAACCCATGCAGTGCCTTCTAAACTTCATTCGTTCTGCCGCCAAAACTTAACGACGCCGGTCTTTGTGTGGCGGTGACTCGCCAGAATATTGTGCCGACTTCCTAATCACAGAACGATGTTCTACCTGTCAGAGGAGATCTGATAACTCGCTCTACAACTCTTGGATTGTGTCCTTGATTCAGTAAGCAAAGCCACCATTAGGTATTATCCTCGTGCAGAAACAACGGCCCCAGGCGCAGTTCTGCTTCGACGCTCGAGCAATCAGAGGGGAGGGGGGACCAAGGTTAGGAAAGGTCGTCAAAAGTTGGAAATACTCGTTTCGCGATTAGCGTGATGGAAGGGGTTACAGTGGCGGAGTCAGATGGGTGTTGGAGGCGGGAAGGGGCTACTGTTGTGATGGTCACATGGCGGGAATTATGGAGTAGAAATGTGTGTTTTGGCGGGATCTTAAGTTCGCGGTTACTATTTAGTAGGCAGTTTTGAGTAAGAGTAAAAAATGTTGGGATGGGCAAAAATTTTAATATGATAAACGATTTGTCTTTGTGCAATAACCTCTCCCTCCCCCCCACTCTTTCTCTAAAATTCCTAATTAATGTTATTCTGATATTGGTTCGCCATGGTAGAGGATTTGAATTCCGACGTGTATGAAACTTTACAAAGTTGTCAATAAAGCTTACGGTACATGGACAGCCCTACAGTCGTAGATTTAAAATATTGAATGTTTATCAGCCAGGATCAATCCACAAATGTAGTAAATTTTAGACCTAAAAAAATAAATAAAAAACTTTTTTTTATTTTCTTAAAAAGTGTTACTGAGAGCCCTATGACTCCGCTTCCTTGACAACCACCCAAATCTGTAAACAACTGTGGTGTCAGTCGTCGGAGCGAACAGGGATTGAAAGTGATCTCGAATAGCAGGAGAAAACCTGAAGAAATCCGGAACCTTTGAAAATAAGACTACAACATAGAATAAATAATGTTATGATTGGTTGTTTGTTGTGTTTGTCTTATTTTTTGTGTTATCTTTAGATTTCAGGGACTCACCAATTAGCCCCGACTGTATGGTGCTGCACGAACACTCGATGTGGCTTGGGCTAGGTCCATGCATAATAATCGTAAGGAAGGCTGTCAATCATTATTATAATTTTAGAACAAAAAAACAATTCAAACTGCAGATTGCGTGCCGCCAATCAGACAGGAAGTTGGGTGGGGCACGTATTCACCCCCCCCCCCTACAAGACAGATGCGCACCTGCTTGGATTTGAATATCAAACTCGTTTAAATGTTATTTTATTTTATATATAACAAAAACAATAAGAAATATTTTAATTTTGGTTTCATGTTTAATTTTTTAGTTGCATGCGTTTGATCAAATTGCATTGGAGAACACAAACTTAATTATTAGATGTTGTTTGCGTATTTAGCATAGTCTATAGCTCTGGAGAGAGATCAACGATTTCTTTGAGTAAAACTACACGATTTGCCAATTTTACGCCAATTCACGACGTGTGTGGTCAAATTAGGAGAGGGGTGTAAAGAGCTTTTTTTTTAAAAAAATATATATTATTTAACGTCTATCCTATTCAGTTATAAAACTGGTTTACAAAAGAGGAAAACTAAATAAATCTCATTACGTAATGCAGACATAACAATGAACTACAGTTAAGTAAATATTTGAAATAGTAATTTTTAAACAACAATTGCAAACACAACAATTTTGGTAACAATAAAAAGAATATTAAATGCAATTAACTAATTAATCAAATATAAACAAGTGGTGGAAAAAAAAAGAAAGAAAGAAAGAAAGAAAAAGAAAAGAAAGGAAAAAAGAATAAAAAGGAAAAAAGAAAAAAAAGAAAAAAAGAAAATCGTCAAAAAGACTGTGTTTTGACTGTGCTGACTCCTCAGATATGTGGAAGAATTTTAGGGAATTATCACAGAAACGGAAATATAGGGATCACAGCAACGCAAAAAAAAATCATTTTCAGAATTTTGTATTTTGTTCAGATGTCCAAAATTTACATTATTCGTGGCTTGATACTGGCTGATTGACACAAAATATTACGGCTGTACATTTATGCTTTATTGAAAACTGTTCTGGCCAAGCGAATAGCTACGTGCCAACTGCCAAATGTGTCCTGGTTACAAGAAAATAAATTCTTATTCAAATAATCGTAAACGAAAGATTTTCTATCTAATTTCTGTCTCATGTTTTAATTAATAATTAGGAATAACGTAACACGATATTTTCGTCCCGAAAGAAACGAAACAAGAAAACTTTGAAGCGAGGCTGATATCAACGCTCCAGGTGGCGCTTTTTGTAACTTGTGCAAACTAAGCCATCTGGAAACTTTTCAGTTCGTGACGCTACCTTCATCCCATCCAGGGGACCGTGGCAGTTTAATTAAACACCTTATTTGAAACGTCTTAAATGATACAGACAGTTCGATTTACTTGACTCAAGTTTTACGAGTATTTTTATTTATTTATTTATTTTTCATCAATCAAATTTCAGTTATAAAAACTGATTTACAAATAAAGCACACTTCATAATTAACTATTGTGTTAAGTAAAGTTTGAAATTGTAATATTATTACAACAACAATGTTTATTGACAATATTTTTATAACATATTCAAATTTGATTATAACAATATAAAAGGGAAAAAATAAAAACAGAAAAAAATTTACATTTGAGGAATAATCCTAAATACGTAGGTAGGCCTACTATGAAAGGAAAATAATAAATATGTAACTGATTTAATACACAATATCGAGCTGAACTTTGGAAGAGCCTGTTTACCAGTCAGGTTCAAAGCTTAGAACATTTAAAAATAACAATACTAGAATGTCAATGTAACCATAAAAATACTGGCAAGTCAGTAGAGCCAACATCAACAAAGAATTCGCCCACAACCAAATAAAACCAAATATATACTTTGAAACTCGTTTCGTATGCCAGAGCTCTGGGAAAGCAAGAAGTTCGTTGCCAAAGAACCTTGAAAACAAGAAATAACACCGTTATTTGATAAGATGCAATCATTTTAATATCTTTGTTGGCTAGATTAGAATGTCTATAGCTTATTGCACGGCTTGATAATTCCAACTCCTACAAAATATTAGCATGTTTTGAGTTAGTTGGTTCAAAATAGTAATGAGATTTAATTTTAAAAGAGCATACATACGTAAAAGAAACAATGATAGCTATCATAGACAAAATGTTTGTAACTGGTTATTTAAGTATTATTGCAAATGAGGATATTAATTTAAAAAATACGCATGAAACAAGACTAGAGAAAATAATAATTATTATTTAAGTTTGTTACAGTAATTCGTTATACACGAATGTAGTCAATCATTATATAATTAAAATCATAATATTATTTCTATAAAAGTTATTTTGAGAGCAAAATTATACACACGTGTTGCCTATTTAAATAAACTAGGAAACGCCAAAGTCGTTGTTCGACGAGTGAGTGAGCTATGTGTTGAGTACCCGGTAACATTTCTTTTCTTTCCCTTACCTTAGGCCTCCCTAGCCTATCATAGGCTATAGTGGAGCATTTTGGCCTAAACTATGGCCTAAACTTTTACACAAACTCCCGGACCAACAATCTACCATAAAGCAAGACCCGGCAGTCACACGGAATATTCAATTGAAGACTGCCAACAACAGCAACCTCCGGCACAGTGATTTCCACCAATACCCTATTATTTATACGAATATAACTATCAAACTTAAATGCAAATGTTCCCGGGTACTCACCACATGACTCACTCACTCGTCTAATTACGACTTTAGCGTTTCTCAAGTCTAGTTGGCTAAAGCACCCGTGTAGCCGAAATGTGGGAGACGTGGCGTGGCTTCAATCCCCTGATCGGGAAAGATTTTGTAATTTCTGGACTGTATTTAAAAAATTATTAAACATGTTTTGAAATGCATATAACGCAGTGTAGTCCATCATCTGTGGCAAAAGAGCCTTCTATGGTAAACATAGCCAGTACGAAATACGTGAAAATATTGCAAGGTTTACTCAATCTACGAGCGGAATTTGGGGGTACCTTGACGTGCAACATTGGGGCACGGCATTTCACGGCCAGGCGAAAAACAAACAAAAAATATCTTTTCAAAATCTAAAACATTGTCGTTAAAATAATTTCTAAACATTGGAAGTCTATTTTTCAGTTTATCATTTCTTGTAGGTTTAAATCGCAATGAATCTTGCTGATTTTGTTAGCAGTTCTCAATAAACTCGTACCGGATGTCTGTTTAAAATTTCAGCGCAATCTGTTCAGCGATTCGACTGATTTTCAACGTACACACACACACACACACACACGCACGCACGCAGAAAAACAATAAGGGCCGTTTAAGTCGAATGGAAATCACTACGTTCGCTGCGCTCACTCGTTCAATAAATTAATGTCTAATGTCTAATTTGGTGAAATAGATAACTATAAATTATTTTTTTGAATTGATACAAAACCCGATATTATGATTATAAAAACTAATTACTGATTTACTTCATGTTTACTAACTGATATAGCTTCCCAAAGTAACTTCTTCAGAGGGATAAAGGATCTCATTGTTGTGAAGAGGTCATAAGAAACCGCCAGTTATCACAGCTCACGAACCTAGAGGACTGACTCAGCTGTGTCAATTGTAAAACACACTATAATTCACACGGTTTCAAGTGGAGCTAAACATAACTGTTGTCACTTAGAACCCAATGCCAGAGTTTCCGTGTTATTTCAGATGGTGACTCTTCGGAATCACAGTCAGGAAATACAACAACAATCACGCATACAAAATGTACAAGTCTTTTGGATTGCCATAATATACGCAAATGATGGCAGATATATTTACAAATAGTTTTGATAGATATGAAACTTTTACTAATTGCCAAAGAATAATATGTTCCATTCTATACGTAAAAAGTACTTCGTGAAAATATATAGTGGATTGCCAGATTGGTCATGAGAAATTCACAATAATTATATGAATTTTGACGATTGAACAAAATCGTTAATCACAAATTTTAATTTTTAAAAACCCTCCACGACCATAAGAAATGTGCAAAGTTTAATCAATAAGTATCCTTTGTGAATCAGTTTTTAACTGAATAGGATAGTCGTAAAATAAGTAAATAAATAAATAAAATCTTCACTACCTGCAGGAAAAGGTCGTGAAAAAATCACTGGAATAGCAGTCTCATATATTGTATAACATATTTTGAAAATTATCGCAAAATATACACTTCTGTAAGGAACATTTACCACTAATTTCAAGATTTGTTATTTTCACGTTTCTGCTTTCAACCTAAACCTTTGCAAAAAAGTTTATTCTGGGCGTCTTCTTTGAAATACAACCTGTTTATTCAGAGCCTATACCAATTACACTCTTTAAAATAAACAGTCATTATTCACCATATGAAACGGTTCCTTTTACAGATCCGTTTGATGAAAATCCATTTCTCGTGCATTGAATATCGTTTTGTAACTCTCAACAATCAAACAAACAATCCCTTTCAACCTTTGATTTATTTAAGCAAATATATTTAAAAATCAATCTCTCGAGTGCAGATACCCACAGACTTGTAATAAATCATGTTTCGCCTAGGTCATGTATATTGATTCGGCCTTGGTCACGTCTGAATAGTTAACTAACACATCGAAATGCATTTATCAATATATTTACCGATAAGTTCAGGTGTAACGGATATCGTGGCTGTCTGCGCGTGCAAATCTGATGCACGCGCGCGCATGCGCGAAGCGCGAGCTTCAAGGTGACCGACTGCACGGGTGAGGCCTACGCAGAGTGTTGCAACCATGCATTGTGTTCTAGTAGTAGTTTATCCAATGATATTTAACATCTATAGTAGGCTAGATGGTGCTAGATCCCCAGTCTCAAATACGTCCGTACAGGTGCGAGCGAAGCGTAAATCTGACCTATTCAAGATGGCGATTTGGTGTTTTAATTTATGCTTTACATTATGTTTTAGATGCGATTAAGTATTTTTCTGGATTGTTTGATATGGTTTTAGCTTGTGCAGCATGGGAATGCACAAACAGAAACAATAAGAAGTTATTGCATAAGGGAATTTAGTAATCATTTGGTGTTAAAGGATGCTTACCTGTCAACCTGGCGGCAATCTTGAGAACTATTTGGGCTACAAATCGCTCCCATTTGATTAACATGCAAACTTCCATATTCAAGATGGCTTCAAATTGTCACGGAAGTGGACCAATGACTGCTGATCTAGCCAATTATAGTTCAATATCCATGGTTGCAACGCTGCATTGGTCCACAGGCGTGACAATTAGAAGCCATCTTGAAGGTCAGTTTCTATGTTGAATTAGGTTGTAGCGATTTGTAGTACAAATATTTCTCAATATGGCTGTCAGGTTGACAGGTGAGCATATTAGACATTAACACGAAATGATTACTAAACTCCCTTATGCAATAACTTCGTATTGTTTCTGTTTGTGCATTCTCATGCTGCACAAGCTAAAACCATATTATCAAAACAATCTAGAAAAAATAAAAATACTCAATCCCATTTAAAACATAATGTAAAGCATAAATTGAAACGCCAATTCGCCATCTTGAATAGGTCAGATTGACGCTTCAATTTGCTACGCTCGCGCCTGTATGGACGTATACGAGACTGGGGACCTAGCATCATCTAGCCTACTATAGATGTTAAAGTACCTGTCCCATTACGGGACATGTGGATTCTTATACGACTGCTTTCGTGGCCTGACATTATGGTTATTTTACTTATTTTAAAATAAATAGTCGTACAGTTTGCCACTTAAATAAAAATTAATGTTATCCCTCTATTCTGTCATTGTTTCCGATAGAAATTCACTATTGCAATGTTGAAGTCCCATTTATAAATCGCGGTCTTTAAATCTAAGTTACTTTTTGACATACAATTTTCAGCTGTACTTAATTATGAAACTTTTGATGTAGGTTACAAAACTTTCGCAACCATAAAGTTTTTTCACGAATCAAATAACATGTATCCTACATAAGTTTAGAAAATCACATGAACGTTTTTCAGACTTTTTTAGGCACATTAAGGTCATATACTTGAAAAAGGTAATATTTTGAGAATGTACATGTGCAATTACATCATGCATGTCAAAATTCGCTACAAATTAAACCCTTGCATTACTTGCAGCCTGCACAGTAGTATTGTTATAGTGTGATATTCCTGGTTCGCAATATAATGAACACGTTAATTTGCATATTATATTAAGAACACAGTACACACACAAGGCATGCTGTTACACATGACTCTGTACAATGCATAAGGAAATTTGCAAAAATATAATATTATTATGGACTTAAGATATGTTAAGCAAGGCAAAAAAAATAACATTATTTGTAATAATTGTAATTTTCTTAGTTCTTAGTAGGCCTATTCTTAGTCTTAGGCATCATGTATAGGAGGGATTTATTACATAACCAGCATAAAAGATGAAGTAGTCACTACTTTAAAGAAAACCAAATGAATAAATTTTAAATTTTAAAAATGTCAAAGTTCATTATCAGGTTGAAACGAGGTAGCCTTGTCCAAACACACGCATGAATACAAACACACGCACATTAACACGGTCAGTAATACACGCGTCAAGATCAAACCCTGCTTGCATTCTGCCGGAAACTTTCTAGCACACAAACTCATGCAAATCAAAACAAGAGAGTTACAAAGTTTTATCAAAAGAAATTAAAAACTTTTCTCTTAACAGAACACATTGCATGTCCAGGAAATTCGTTGCGAAAATGAGTTTAATGTGAATGCAATAGCAAATAAATAGCCAGCACGTTATTTCGCGTGTGCTGACGACATGCGATGTAGGGGTACAGAGGGAGGGGGGAGGGGGGGAGTAATAGGAGTTAAACTACTTTCCAGGTTAACTCAAGTGAAAGATTTGGCGCAAGATCTGCACATGGTAGTGTGTTAGGAACTTAGTTCTAGACTGTTCTGCTTAGGGGGAGAATAAATAATAAAGAAACTAAACTAACTTCAATAGAAATATAAGCAGGATATGTTATTATAGTAAGATGTCAGAGGTGCCAGTTGTTAAAAGAAATTTAATAGTCTAGTATAACGTTAAATTTTAAAACAAAACTCCTGACTTTTTTTATCAAGGTTGCCCTTCAAACACAGAATAGCAGGTAAAATTAATTTACATGAACATTTACGTGTATATATTTAACATGTTAACAATAACATTTTTTGAACTATGAAGTAGTCTTTTAGTGTGAGGACGAGTCTGGTATAAAGTACAATGAAATAAAAAATACGACTTATTCTTTTTAAAGTAATTAATAAATGCTGGCAGTGTGTGTAACGGGCCCCGACATTGTTTATGGACTGGAATAAAATGAAGTATGTCTCATTATTATTTACTAGGAAAACGCTTAAGTCCCGCTGCGTTGTTGGATGAGCGTATATGGTGCATTGAGCTGCCATGTGTTACGCGGATTTTCTGTTGTCTGTGAAAAATTCATTACTTAGTCGAAGATTTTTTTTAATTAAATTAAATTAAATAAAAAATTAACTTAATTTTTTTAATTAAACTAAATTAAATAAAAAATTAACTTAATTTTTTAATTAATCGTAATTTTTAAAAAAGAAAAAAATCGTAAAATTGCAATTTTCATAAGAAATAATTATTCGATTGCGCTCAAATTTAACACGAATATATAAATTCATGAAATAAAGGTACTGTCAAAAAATCATAACAATAGGATAAAGCATGTAGGTATTATAAGTCAAAGAATTGTTTTAAAAAGAAAAAACCTTTAAAATTACGTATTTCATGAGAATAATTTTCGATTATGCTAAAATTTCACACGAATATCTTAATTAAATTAAGGTTCTGTGAAAAAATCATTACAATCAGAACAAAGCAGTAAAGTGTAAAGTCGAAGAAATGTTGTAAAAATCGAAAAAAACCGTAAAATTGCGTTTTTATGAGAAAAAATTCGATTGCGCAAAACGTAGGCATTCTAAGTTCAGAGATTCGAAGGCTCCATAATTTCATCGCATCGGAGTATCGGTTTAGCCGGAATCGTGTTAACAACACACAAAAATACAAAAAAAAAAGAAAAAAAAAAAATTCCGGATTTTTTCTCAGTGTAGTGAAATGGAATCTTCGCTTCGCTCGCTACGCTCGCTACGCTCATCCAATAACCCTTTCGGGCAATATTAATTTGTTTATTATTTATAAGACAACGGTTTACAGAAATAATTTTTGGGGACTTCAAGATGGAGGCTACAATTTTTAGAATTCGAAAATTTGGGGAAATAATTTGTTTTAGTTGGAGAGTAGTAAAGATGAGGAAATCGTTAATACACAACATATATTTTACATCCTACGTCATAGCCCTATAAAAGCTAGAGATAAGAGTAATGAAAATACAGTGGGGATAAAAAATGGTTGTGAAAAGTAAGTTAATAAAATGGAAAATGGAAAAGAATGAAATAAAGAGGCACGTTAGCTGACAATGTCTACAGTATCCGGCTTCGACTCCCGGCTTGGGCAAGTATATTCGCACATAAAACACACCCTGGCTGTTTAACATGATATACACACATGCTACATACAAATGACCTGTCTCAAGCTCGCCTGTGCCACGTCGAGACCGTTACAGAATACAATATCAACATATTACATATTTTATGTTTGCCTTTTACCAGAACGGCTATAAAAAGCGCCACCGTTGCATATTGGCAGAACGCTCAAATCTAGTTTCAAGCGAAGATGAAAGAGACGACGATTTGCAATATTTGCTCACGTTTCTACCGTCAGGACCATAATGCCGAGCGCTATAGGGTGTGTCAGAATGTCACATGTCAAACTGAATGAGGAAGAAAATTAAAAAAAAGAAGATAAATTGTAATAATTAGGCAACCCAAAATAATTTAATGCAAATAAATAAGTAATCAATACTCCTAATTTGCAAATCAATTTTTGTAACTATAAAAGACAGACGTTAAATTAATTAATACATACATAAAAATAATAATAATAAAAATAAAAAATACCATACTACATTAATAAACTACTACTATAAAACTACTATGTAAAGTGAAAAATTGGATTTTTTGTCGTCAAATAATGGAAAGTTTATAAAATGAGTATACTTGTATTTTGACTCTACAGACACAGTATCAGAACTCACTTTCAGGGATAACTTTATTTTTTAAATTAAATTTGTAACGCTATAAAATATGTTTACAAAAGGTGTTTTGCGTTCCATGATATTGACTAAAGGTCTGCATTTCCGCAGCCTCTAAACGTAGTAATTCGGGTAAATACACGGTTTTTAGACATGAATTTCATAAAATCATATAAGTGCGCTCTTAAACTGGTCTTCGATAAAAATTTATGAAAGCACTGCTCTGATTTTTTTCCATGTTTGTAGCGCGTTAACGTCGGCTTTGCTTTACATGGCACTATAACCTACGTTCACAGCTCCTTAAAACAATGAAAGACGATGAAAAAACGTTTCACCTTCATTTACCTTGTGTTTATTTTATGACCGATAAAAACAGGTGCGTTTGTTTTAAATAAGGCAAAAGTTTTATGTCCCAATTTATTTGTTCGTCCTTGATTTTTGAAAATTCTTTGTTCACCTGTTTTTAATTTTGCTTCGTGTGTTGAAATTGAATTTAGAAATGTGGCATTCTTGGTTTTATTGGTGATTATAGTGGACTCTTGTTTTTATTGGTGATAATAGTGGAAAGTTGGAACGCCTTGCGGGTTTCAGTGCCAACCGTTTAGTGGTAATTAACAAGAAACTAAAGTTATTTGAAACATCGGGAGCCAAAACGGTGAACAAAACTGAATTATTACAAGATTTTCTAGCATGGGTCTCAATGCTAGGCCGTAAACTTGTATTTATTAATTTGTATAAAATGAAGTAAATCCCATTCTCCTATAAACATAACAAACAATTAGGAATAACTAAAAGGACAAAAAATGCAAGAAATACAATAACAAAAAATAAAAAATAGCGAACGTTATATTAGTGGGAAATACAGAAGAATACAAGTCATTCACTATTCGCGTTATTTGCACTAAAATGTAACTTTTTACACTTGTTAAACCTTCTGCGAATGTTCTTTTAATGTAATACACAACTGTATACATGCAGCAGAGGTAAGTATAACTACTATTTATTTTGGTACTGTGTGAGGTGGTAGTTCCCTCATGTTACTAGTTGTCACTCGCACGGTCGATCTACTGCGACAACTAGACCCCTGGCCTCACTAGCCTCAGCTGGCGGGCCGTGCATTCCTCGGTGCATCGTTGCAGTTTCAAGGACGCGCATGCGCGCATCACATCCTCATAGAGCTTAGCAGGACGCAAGGGTTTTACACACTTACTCGATTAATCATCTGACCATCGTACTAAGTATTATAGTATTAAACCTAGGTGTTGGCTCGAGCGTTAGGCGCGCGACTCTGATTCGGGAGGTCTCGGGTTTTAATCCCGTCGAGACCGGCAATCTTGACTGAAGTTTTTTCCTGAGGTTTTTCTTAATGCGAACGCAAGGGATTGAGTCCTCTTAAACAGCCCTCGGACATCCCTTCACTATTGTCCTAACTCCAATACACCTAGCGAGGCATAGATTGCACCCTGGGAAGGTTTCCCACGAAACATAGTAATTAACACATACATTAAACCCCTATGTTCCAACTACAGTATTCATTTAGAAAAACTGGTACATTTTAAAGATATATCAAATTAATGCGCTGTAGATCCATGCTGCATAAATTAATGCAGGGGTAACATATTTGATGCCGATAATAATTTAAAATATACTTCGGTTTCGTGAACATTGAATTTAATGATAGAATTAAATTTGCGCACTAAAATTGATACCCTGCATTATTTCCAAATTTTGGCATTCAAATTTTGTTTACTACAAACAATCTAAACCAGGTCATACATAATTTGAGCTCAAGTTTATGTTGAAACCCACATTGTTGTTATTATTTGCATCTTGCTTTGTAACTTCTTTGTCTGACACTTATACCTCAAAGCTAAACCCTTTGCGTGTCAAAATGCGAGCTAATTAAAATAATGAACCTCTGCCAAACATTGGTCGAAAAATTTACAATTTGGCGGAAACTACCAAGAAAATATTCAGATTTTGCAAGTTTCTCGCTGCATGTGACCTGTTTTTGTGGATATATCTGTGGCCAGGTGATGATAGAGAGCCTCACTCCAATTAGTGGACTTCAGCTAGGTTAGTATGTTGCTTATAACCAACTAGTAAGCCTGGGGCAGGCGATACACTGTTGCCCAATGTAACTAAGAAATTCCCTTTCTGCCAGGAAATTTATATCTTCAAAGTGAGAATTTTATGAAATTTAGATTGGCTTACGTCTAGACAATTATAAATGGGAATTTAGTGGAAAGTAAAGAAGGAATTTTAGATATTATAATTTCGGCTGTGACTTATGACAGAAAGGAATTTAGCTATAAAGGAGGAATGTATCACACTGTTCACTTTTATTCTGTAAGTACGGGAAAATAATAGCACAAATAAATTTAAAATGTTTTTAATTATTATTGAACGCAGGGACCTATGAAACTTGCTAATTACTGTGTATGCTTGCCAGAAATATTGAAAGTAAATGGGGTAATAGCTTTTTAATGGTCAGCAAGTTCACTTTATTGTTATCGATTGTTGACCAAATTAGAGACCTAGGTCCAAAACATACAAAATATTCTCAAATAAATATCAGATTTAGGCTAATTTAATTACGATAGAGAATAAAATAGTAATTGTGTTGATGTAAAACAAACAAACACAAGGAAACATATAGTTTGTTTAGAGTAAAAAACCTCGTTGCTATGGGTGTTGCCATGCGGCCATGTTGCCTAACTTCACTACTAACATAGCCTGATATGGATGGCAACTCCGCAATGCTCGGTGTTGCCATGCGGCCTTGTTGCCTAACTTCACTACTAACATAGCCTGCTATGGATGGCAACACCGCGCAATGCTCGGTGTTGCCATGCGGCCTTGTTGCCTAACTTCACTACTAACATAGCCTGCTATGGATGGCAACTCCGCAGTGCTCGGTGTTGCCATGCGGCCGTGTAGCCTAACTTCACTACTAACATAGTCTGCTATGGATGGCAACTCCGCGCAATGCTCGGTGTTGCCATGCGGCCATGTTGCCAAACTTCACTACTAACATAGTCTGCTATGGATGGCAACTCCGCAATGCTCGGTGTTGCCATGCGGCCATGTTGCCTAACTTCACTTCTAACATAGCCTGCTATGGATGGCAACACCGCGCAATGCTCGGTGTTGCCATGCGGCCTTGTTGCCTAACTTCACTTGTAACATAGCCTGCTATGGATGGCAACACCGCAGAGCTCGGTCAACGTAATCCTCGTTCTGCGCCAAGAAGACAAGACAAGACAACTAACTAATAACAATAATTGGCAAGTAGCTGCCAAGGTCGTCCGACCACTTAGCCTGTTAATTGGCTGCGTTACGTGTTTTCATCTGAGGCGGCTTACGTCGTCCGTCGGGTTCATTTCACAGCCACTTTTTACACTCGTTATCATGATTCTTTAGACCTTATTCTCCTACTCATAACCTGATGAAAATACTTACATTATTTATAATAGTGTTTTGGTCATTAGACTGTTGTAGTTTTTTAAAGATTTTTTTTAAAGTTGCAAAATGTAAAAAAAGAACACAAAAGAACAGTGTCATGTCCAAAAACACTATTTTGAATAATTAATAAGTGTTCTACAAGTTAATTTTTTTTGAAATAGCTTTTTAAAAATAAATATATATACATAATAAAAGAAACCATTTTTGGTTACATTCTACTTGAATTAACATTTACAATTTATGAGAACTTCTGCATTATATTTTTAATTTGAACCAAAAAATAATGAGGGAATCTTTGTAGAAACCGTTTTGTGATCGCCACTTCTGCAATCTTACACTTCTTAATAATGATGTACATATTTATTTGTTTTGAAGCATGCAATTCTAGCCAAACATTATTGAAATCGGTCATCGTTGTAATCCGTCAAACTTGTAAAGGAAAACATATAAAAATACACAATGTGTATTTAAAGCTTTAAAGGATTTGAGAGGCTTTAGAGACAATAATGCGGATTCACTTGTTAGTGGTTTGTTCCCATTATTTAAAAATACCAACATACGATGGAAAATTATATTAATATAGTTGAAACCTTAGTAGGTAGAATAATCAATGAGACAATTGAATAACTTACAAAGGGAGGATAAAATATAATCCCCAACCAACCAATCAAAATTATGACGATTCAATCTCTTTATACTGTGAAATCGGCTTTGGCACACTCAAGAAATGAGCAATCAGCTTATACAACATTTTCCAGTTTGCACTGTTGAAAACAGACTAAAAAACTAGAATAGGAGGAATTCTAGATGCATCAGCTTAATTGGCAAATACTTTGCTGGAGTTCCTTCTGTCCTGGTGTTCTTTTTATGATCTGGCTATGGGAAGTATGCTTTGTGGAACAGAGAGGTTGCAGAGGGTACTTAACAAACATTCGGCCAGCTTTGCGGAAAACGACAGCGACAAGCATTTTAATGGTGGTAGATGAAACCTATTTTAATATTTATATACGACCGTATAAGGTAGAAGTGCATTGGCGCAGAAGAATTCCGTACATTATTACTATAAAAGCCAACATTCAACCAGACTATAGTACTCAAACCTAGACATCATTGTAAAATTCAAGCTAAATAAGATAAGGATAACATGTGAATTAATACGATTTTGTTATATGTTTATTGAGTAATGTCGATCCTATTCAGTTATAAAGCTAATTTTACAATGGCGACCAAATGGGATTTCAAGAAGTGTTCGTTTGAGAGGTTAAAAAGATTTTATTGCCAGTTGGGTAATAACTATTTTGGTAGGTAACTGATTACCGGAATAGTAAAATGTTATTGATATTAATGTAGAAATCGGTAATTTAAAGTATGTTTATCAATATTCATTATAAGTATTAATAAATATATTTGTTATCTGGTTAAATTATTAAAAAGCATACATAATAACAAAATTTACATAAATGAAGTTCAATAAGAAAATTTAAACTTGATGACAGGTAATAATTTAGGGGGGGGGGGGGATGAGACATTTACAACTAATAGCTTTAAAAACGTTATATTTCAAGAACTATTCAGATCTCTTTAGGTCATTTGACTGTTTTTATAAAAAACGGACAGTTCTTAAAAACGTTTTGAATATAAAGTTTTACATTGTTAAAATTCGAATTATTGTTTTTCTAACTAATCTTAAATCCAATGACAAATGGATAATTGTTAATTACAAGTACATACTAAGGTTTTATCAAACGTAAGCGCATACGTCGTGATTGTTTTCATAAATAACCAGCTGGAGGAATAACAACAATTTGTGATAGATTGAAAGACTATTGTGGTAACCGCAATTAGGAGAATCACTATGCACTTCTAATTAAAACTGATGGTGTGTAATCCACTGCATTCGAGGTGTTCGTAGAGATTTGATTGTCTAAATGTTGGTCAAACTGTTCAGTCTATACATTGTGATTATTCACAGCGTTGGACTCTATTTAAACTCGGAGTTGGACAGTTTGATCATTAGCAGAGTAACTGAATAGAACAAATAGAGTTGGGAGACTCGTGACCATACGTGAATCACCTAGATCAGCAGTTAAACACGGTTGCATTTCATTTGTTACTTCGTGTGGAAACAGGAAATTAATAAACTATTTCTATAAAGCTCTGGTTCTTACCCGTTATAGGTCAGGCAGTGGTTTACATACTACCACTTTTCAAAGTATACACAATTAAATCTGAAAGTTTATCATACTTCTAACCAGGGTAAAAAGCAGCTTTGGTTTGTTCAAAATTGGTAGAATTTTTTCTTATTTAATTCTAATCATTAGAAGGATTTTTTGTAATGGTTCAAAAATTAACTTGTGTATAAATACGCAATAAAAACGCAAATTTCCGGGAATTCCGGGATGTCCCGGATATTTTGCTAGCATGTATGTAATAGATTCAAACTGAACTTGTAAAAAAAATGGGGGGAAAAATTGCAAAAAACTTTTATGTCAATTTGAAATCCAAAATCAATGTGTTATTCCTAAAAGATTATGGAAAAAATATTTAAAAAATTAAAAAATCTTTAAAAAATATCACGAATTCCAAATTGTTAACGTAGAAAGCAAAATTTTGGGTCCCAGTCTCTTCCCCTATAAAGGGTTAAGTCAACTCTTTGTCCAACCAGAACATCTAGACCACGTGATTGATGAACAACAGAACGACCATAACTAATTTTGAAGAAAAACCCAAATGTAAAGTAAATATAAATAATTTAATGACAAAATTGATTTAACAGCAGTGTCATTATTGTGTTGAATTTAACATTTTGGATTGCGTTAGATTAGAAAATGCAAGCAATTTTAGTAATTTAGATAACCTTACTGTTCTGCCCATGACGATGCTAAGATCTCCGTTTCAGTTTAGTCATAGCTGAACTCGGTCAAATCTTACCTAAAACAAAGAGAAGAAAAACATTAGTTGTTGTTGTCTACATATTACATACAAAGAAATAATAATAATTAATTAGGTCTCTATTTGCAACGGATAATGCAATACTAGTGTTAATTTAATAGATAATGGAGGAAGGGAAACCCGGTACCGGCACGTAGCAGACTCCTTTAAAAAATTACCAAGGGGACCAACGGCTTTACGTCCCTTCCGCAAGGACGGTGTAACCTTTTCAGTCATAAAGGCTCCTCCACTAGCCCGGACTGCCGAGCAGACGTCGAGGAGAACGAAGCCGTTATACTAGCTCTCTAAAGTTCCATCTGCTATCTGCTCTAGCAAGCGATATACGTGTATTTCAGGGCGGAAAGTTCACCCACTCTCCCGCTGACTATGCCCGAGGTTGCTTTCGAGTGGAAACCGGCTAAGCGACTGTGGCTAAACCTCTGGCATGTATTCTAAGGTTGGTAAAACGTTCAAATCAATTTATGGTTCGGGAGTATCTAAGATAGGGAGCGAAGCTTATCGTCGTCACTAACGGCGGAGGTGCCGAGTACGAGAATATTCAAACTCACTGCCGACCTGGCCTCGCCCCTAACCCCCCCCCCCCCCCCTCAAGGGTCGCCAAAAACATTGTGTATCATCCTTGTTGAAGGGAAATGTCAAGAAAGTTATGTTAATCGGAAGACATGTTTGATTTTTATCGTGAGACGTGACACACACACATGGACGGACGGACGGACGGACAGACCACCCTAGGGTTAAAACCTTAAAAATCCATGAAAGTTGGCTGAATGAAAGAGTATCTTTGATAAAACAACATTTTTGGGGGATTTTTTTTTTTTTTTGGGGGGGGGGGCGGGACATAACCTCACTATCGATAATACAGATATTTATAAAACTTTTAGAGCAGGTGAGGTTAATAATGTGATGAATTAGTTGGACTATACACTGCTCTTTTAAATAAAGCCAAAAAGAAAAAAACTATGTAGGTAACGATATTTAGAAGAGTATTCAGTCCTCTTCAACTGGTCCCTCACTATCTATGTTGCACTAGATGTGCTGGCTACACTATTGTCAAAAAACGACATAAAGGCCGATAGTGAGGTTATGTCCCGCCCTTCCACAAAAATATTGACATTTTTCATGGACTTTTAAGGTTTTGACCCTAGGATGGGATGCAATAACCTAATGGAAAAATCTCACAATGAAAACAGAGTGTATTAGTTACAAACAAAAAGTTAGTCACATACGTCGAGCACTATATTTTCACCAACCAATTACATTTGCGTGATTATCCGTATTCTACGTTTTTTAACGGGTAGAATCTGTTTTATTACATCAGTTCGAGCACATTCTGTACAAGTAAAAGAAAAAAAATCCTCATTTTTTTACAGAAAGCTGTAATTACTAATATTCAATTTCACGGTGCTCTACGCCAATATATCCCGTAATGGACTTCACAATAAATGAAACAGACCGTATTACACCGAGTTGTTTATCCGTTGGACACTACCAATTACTTGAAATGTGTTTTTTGCGACTTTCAATTACAGTTTTAATCTTCCCGCATTGCCGCGCGTCGCCGACAGCCAATGTGAACACAATCTAATTGGATTGTTTTTCATTGCAGTAGATGAACACGTGAAACACACTTATTTTTATTTTATTTTTTAGAACTGTATTGGAGTTCTTCCGGTTTTCCACTGTGGCTGTTACATAACAGATATAACATGTGCTAATAGAGATAGGACAGCGTCTCATATGGGAGTCGTCGACGGATCAATTTTTTTTTATATTTTGTAAAATATGTTTTTCGAGGAGGAAGGGAAATACTTGGATTTATAGTTATTTGATGAAGCACTTGGGAATTTCTACGTTTAAGTAAATCTACATTTGAAATGCCCCCTATGTTTCTTATGACTCCGAAAGGTTAAACTTATGTATTTTACATTTTATAACAAATACAATTTTGGTAATTTTCAAGCTTTGTCAGTTACAAATTACAATATACAATGTTTTTTCTAAAAAAATTTGTGATATGCACATTTTATTACAGACAAATTTTGTACACAATTTAATCCTGTATACGTATACTTAATTTTTATCATATACCATTCTAGAACTCTCCTCACTTTTACCAATTTACAAATTCGCTATCATTGACACATACAAAATTTGGGAAATTTGAGAAATATACCTACTGTACTTAAAACGTTTTTGTTATTAAATTTGTGCAAAATGTAAGGTATTTCAATAGCTTATTTGCCAAATAAAAATTATGAATAATAAATTATTTTACTCCATAATCTTTGTCTTGAAGGCAAACTACTAGCATTTAATGATGAATAAAAAATGACCATTAGTTTGCTGGCTTCCCTTGGATATAACCCTTCGTTATTTTGCCCCTGTGTATACCCTGCCTATAATCCCTGCATTTGTAGCCTAAACACTCAAACCCCCTATTTATTTAAACACTAGACGACATGAAACATTTAGCTGCTCAACACACACACACACACATACACACATACTCAAGACAGCTAAACCAAAATAAACCAAACCCAGCACCGGAAGTCAAAAAACCCTTTCAATAACCCTTCTATGTTTAGCAATGCAAAACTCCCCCCCATTGTACGAATCCTTTCCCGCGCTCAAAATAACAACTCCATTGTTTCAACGCAAGCAAATGAATGCGCAACGCTGATTTAACTTTTAAATATATAAATAAAGCAAATGCTAATAAGTTAGGTCTGTCTGGTGGTGTTGAGTTATTCTATACTGGGGGACCGAGAAACATCGTGACTGACAATGTCACGCGAACCAATGTGGAATAGAATTGTGTTTCTATTGTCTGGTTCTATTCTCCTTGTTCAAAAGATAAAACTAAAGATATCCCGAGGGTTTGTCCTGGTTTGCCCACTACATACGGGTTTTACATTAAAAGATAACGTTTTAAATGTTAATGCAATGAATTGTTTGTGTAAGAGTTGCAAGAACGGATGCTAGAGGAGTTGGAAGTATATTTGAAGTATCCACAGGCGCCTTAGCATTAAACTTAAAATGTATACTACAGTATGCTAAACATTATTATACAAAGTATGTAAATAATACCTCAATACGTCAGAAGCAAATGGAATAGTGATCTAGTCAAATAATGAAATGTTAGACAGCAGAATACCGGTATAATTAAAAAAGGTGTAAACCAAGTGGATTACAAGGCAAGACTCAAACTAACTCTTCTTGATCGATTGCCAAATCTGAAGATGCCAAAATCATTTTTATAACCGTGCTGTGAGAAAAAATGTGTGCATTTATTTGTAAACTTATTTAATAAACAATAATATTTTCCATTAGTACTTTTAATTTATTTAATAATTGTGTGTTCACAATTATATGTATTTATTGTGAATATTTTCACTGTAGGACAAATAAATAAATCTAATTACATAAATGCAGACACAATCAAGAACTACAGTAAAGTTTGGTAACAAATTCAAACTGTATATTATTACGAGAACTGAACTTCTCTGTCTGCCCATAGTCAAAGTCCCGAGGTCCAAGTCGAATTAAATTAATTTCGTTTACACAAATCGAACAGTTAGACACAATACCTCCAGAATCCATCGCCTTCTAAATATAACACACACAAGGTAGACTACACAATCGTGCACAGCAGACGAAGACATTTCAAGAACGCACCCTCTACTCTCTCCTGGCTTCTCAACCCTTACAAGACGCCGCCCACCCACCCTATCCTCCCTAGCTTTATAGGGGTAGGTCCTATAAATAACGGGGCGAGTCTGTTCTGGATCGGTCTAATTGGAGCCATGCGGGGGGGGGGGTGGAGGGGGGGGGGGGGGGGGTGTAAACCTAAAGCAAACACGGGACAATCTTCCACCCTGCCTTGTACGACTAATAAGATCATAGGAGACGCTCTCGTACGTTGAGACGATACAAGGAGAAAAGATGAGAAAGATGGTTTATGATTATTGGACAGAAATGTTTGGTTAGGGTGACAAAGAAATGGGAGAGATGAGGAAGTTGGGGAAGGCGAGAAGATGACAATCAGTTGAGCAGGTTCCGAACGTGAATGTATGAATGAATGAATGAATGAATGAATGAATGAATGTTGTAGTTTGTAAATCAGTTTTCAACTGAATAGGATAGATGTTAAATAAATAAAGAATGAAAGAAAAGAAAGAAAGAAAGAAAGAAAGAAAAGAAAGAAAGAAAGAAAGAAAGAAAGTAGTATTGTGTTAACTGTCTCAAATCCACCATAGTGAATTGTTTTAGGTTTATTGATGATAAATATATAGCATCCTTGTGAACACCTACCCACAGTTGCTAATCTACATCGGATTTCTGGGGAATGCGTTTGCTTGGGGTGAGTCGTTTACAATTTGAATTTTAAAACGCCCGTTTTTTACTTTGTAACATTTACTTATTCACCATGAAAAGGCACACACCTAAATGATATTCCTTCGTTATTTCACCTTTAATTAAGTAAAAAAATTAAATAAGTTTTTTTAATATTGGTTGTCACCACACAATAACATATTTTCCCAAGTAATCAATGTGGTTTATGTGTAATTTTAATATCAGATCTTCTTTCTGCACCATTGATCATAAAGAGTACATTTCTAAAAGTAGCTTTGGTCTGTTCTTATTGGACACCTAGACATATCGAAGAGTGAAACTTCATGACTAATAAAAAGGAAATTACCAGTGTACCAAAATATCTTTACGTCCGGTGCAATATTACTAATAACCGCGTTTGCTCGACGCTCCACCGTAACCTAGCCTAACATAGCTTGTTTTTCTTCGCAATGTGCGTGCGTTAGTCAAGATGCGCCGAACGTTAAAATATTATATTTATCCGGTATTCAGATTTTCGCGCAACCAAAGAGTAATTTCGTTGTTTCTTGCGGGATCGTCTGAAACTTCTTGATGCCCTAGTTAGCGAACTAATTACGCTTGTCTGGGTACTTAGAGGGCACCCCCCCCCCCTCACCATACTTGAACGATGCACTCTGCAACTTATTACTTGTTAACAAGCGAAGCTTCCGAGCAACAATTACGTACTTAGTAAAACTTTTAATAAGGTAGATGCGTCATATTGTTGAATTACACCCCAACCTCTCGTTTTACTTGGTGAACGAGAAGTTAATTAATATTATAAGATGTAATAACTTCGAGAGGGGTTTTAATAATTATTGGGAAGTTTTATTAAAAATATCCCTCCCAATTAGGAAAATGTACGTAGTCTTAATTGGTATTTAATAACATATCTGAGACTGGAATAACAGCTCTCTGAATATTTGATTTTCACTAAATTACTTTTGAAATGTAAAACGTTAAAACTTAAAATTATAGAGTAGGCCTATATAATTGCTAATGAAATGTTGTTGTTTAATATCAAAATAACGTTGATATTACTGTTTTGTGGCTCTTCATTAAAGTTGTTTACTATTAATTAATCATTGACGAATTTGAGTAAGTATTGGAAGGGGGAGGGGGCCTTAGGGATTGGGGAATAAAGTTGTTGACGTACTTTTTCAGAAGCAATTAATTCATTTTAGAAATAGATGTACTAGTAAACGTTCAATGATTAAATAAGTCAATTGTTAGAACTTCAATTATCGACAATAGTAAGTAATATTACATTAGACGAAATTCTGAAAACTGATTTGTATTTTGTTACAACAACAAGGAAAAGTCGACGCCTTATTTTCGTCTGCCCGCAAGTCAATACAATAATTGCCCGTAATCTAATGAGGCCTTTGTGTTGAAAACGAAAGCCTTGAAAAACACTTTTTTCACATAAAATCACCTCTGTGAGAAACGAACAAGACGTTACATAACTTAGTTTCGTGAGAAAAGTTCTAGTCGCATCGCGGAGTCGACCAACTTCTCACCGTACGTGTAAACAATGTTAACTGCACAGTAAATATCAAGAGCTGGACGTCTGGATATATTTTACAGGCACCAATAAAACACGGCGAAATAAAAATACGGGTCAAATAAAAAATAGAAATAAAAATACTAGTTCCATTTGGCACGGACTGCGAAGCTTGAAACATTCATGGTCCGGACATTTGGACAGAGGTTTGGCTTCGGAATATTATGCAAAGGGGGAGGATTTTCTTTGTTCTTTGTAGATCGAAGTATAATACATTATACAAAGTTGGCAATATTAAACAAAACAACATTTTTGGGGTTTTAGAGGCCTGGGTCAAGTTCAGAAATACTACACAGTTTATTCCAAGATTTTATTGTCTGAAATGGTTTTAGATTTGAATGTAGTTTAAAGTTGATTTAAAAAACATTCGCCGGGAAAGGTTTTTGACTATGGGTGATTTTGAAAGAGCAGAATGCCTAAAATACTTGGTAGGGCTGACAGAAAGAATAATATAATTTGTTTGAGGTTACAAGTTTAAGACACCAATCAAGAAAAGATCAAGAAAAGAAAGACATATACGAGGCAACCGTTCCACATCTTCTAACAAATATGACAAAGGAAAATGTGGTGATCGGATACCGGATTTTGTTGTAAAATTTTGCAAACGTTTTTAAACTATCTGCAAGTTTTATTTATGACTTAGTGCTCCTTGCTTTAAAGGGATCAATTTTGATTTTTAGAAATCACCTATATGGCCAAAGCAAAAAATAACAAGCATCAATATTTGTTTTTTCATAAATCACAAATCATACTTCACACCCGATAGCCAAAAATGGAACTTGATTTTCGGGTAACATAAACATTTGGGAAATGGTGGAGGCGCCGGTCCAGGATTTACAAACGTTTTTGGTGGAGGTGCCGGTCCAGACAATTTTCAATTTAAATCCCGTGTATATAGGTTGAACCAGATAAGCTGGCGGGCGTCAAGGTCAAGCGAGAGCACGAACGCCAACGTTGACAATTTACACACAACTGGCAGTAGGTAGGGCCTACCGTATTTGGTCATGTTATCGTGATATGTTATCACACATCAACATTTTATAAGCTGTGAATAAATAGTTCGTCCCACAGAGTCAGTATTTTAGCGAAATAATGCTTTTAAGTAATCACGATACGAAAGTGTTTTTTTGCCTTGTTGGTCATGTGTGTCCAAAGTTCCAGCTGTTTATAATGCCAACCTCGCAGATGTGATGTCAATGTTTAGGAGCATCAAAATGTCTTGATTTTATTCGTACACTTCATAAATACTTTATTTTTAGGAATAATATTGGGCAAGTCGGCTTTAAAATAGTCGTGTTTTTCTCCGAAAGCAGTTTTAGAGACCGTCTAATTTTATCTACTTTTTGCCGATCCTGGACCATAGTGCGTGGCCCAGTGCTGCGATCCCTCGGCGACGGCCACCGTTATCTGGTCCACATTATAAATCCAATTCTAAATGCAATCAATAAAAAGTAATGTATTAGCGAAAATAAAAATATATAATATTTCACAAGTAAAATTCGTTAACCATTTTTACATGCAGTATTATAACGGCCGTCTTTTCCCTACCCAATCCAACCCAACCCGAAGCGACTGTCAAAACCTATACCATTACCCGCACAGTAGGCTACTAATAAAAAAAATTATATTAAAAAACACCGTGGAAGATGACTGAAAGCCGATCAAAATATTGTAAAATTCTAATAAATCTGTTTCGTTAATTCGAACAATAGTGCACAGTCCTAGAAATTTGCTATTTTTAACCTCATCTCTCAAAGATAGTAAAATAATAATATAATAGCATAATTTTGAATTAATATAACTTGGACCAAGAAAAAGATTCTCTCCACTTAAAAAGAAGGGGAACAGTTTTAAGATTCCGCCATCTTGATAATCCATAACTCTTCCAATAAAAACAGCCGATCCATCAATTTCTCAACCGGCTGTCATAACCAGCGACACTAATGCTCGTCTCGGTTCTATAGAATGCGACACTCACACTTTTAGAAAACCTGATAATCATGATTGTGCATCGCGTCAGTTTAGATTAACAACAGAGGCGGAAATATAAAGAACGCGTGCCAACATTGAAAACTAACACGGAATCAAAAGTAACTAATTTTTCTACCTACTTTCTACTTATACCTACACTGGGGTCGCCACCAACTGGTTACAGTTTTTGGTTGGGTCGCAGTTGGCTACAATTGCCTAGATGGAGAACATAGATAGGCTAGATTGCAGTCTCCAATACCTCGTACAGCAGAGCGTAGAAATTGATAACGAATATGGATGCGTTAAATAAATAATCATCAATAATAAAAAGAATCAAATATAAAGCGTCAAAAATCCATCAAGATGCGATTTGGCGTTTTTTTTCTTTAATGCAATAATATTTTACTAGATTGTTTCATATGGTTTAGCATTGTGCAGCATGGTTAATGCTCAACAGACAAAATAACGAACGTTCTTGCATACAGTTGGAATAGCTAATCATTGATGTTAATGGCTAGTAAGCTCACCTGTTCAATGACGGCCATCTTTAAAAATATTTGGGCTACAAATCGCTCCCATTTAATTAACATGCAACCTGGGATTTCAAGATGTCTTTTAATTGTCACGGAAGTGGACCAATGACTGCTAATCTAGCCTACTATAGGTGTTAAGATATATATGGCCAACGCAATCCCTGGTTGGCGGGTTATGGTACTAAGCATACGCACATTCGTTCTGTCACATCCGATTGTAACCAACAACTGTAGCCAGTTGTCGGCGACCCTAGTGTAATACCCCTTTTATAATGATAGTTTATGATAAAAAACTAGGCACCGAAATAAAAGTTTTTACCGTCAGGGATTAAATGCAAATCAAAAGAAATTGTTAATAAGCAAGTTTGAAAATATGATTTTTGATCTTTTGTTGGTATTGATCATTTAAATTTTCCCGCGCGATTGCTGTCAACCTCGATTCAAGTGTTTGGGTGATCGTATATTTACGTATTTGTCACAATTCTCGGCATCTTCCAGTTCATCCAAGCCTTTATTTAAAATAAGTTGTTTCCATAATCGGAAGCAGTGGTTCTCGAGAGTTGTCATTTGTTGTTGTGGCTACAGTGTGATGAAACAGTGCTGCGATCTTTCAACCGTGGCATTCTTAGCTGAAACCAACTCTAGACATTCCCCTTCAGCCTTGAATTTGATCCACCTATCTCTTTGTAAATCTCACAACTAATGAGCTGTGCATTAGTTGCATAGTATCAATAACATAACGAGAGATCACGCCAGAGATCGAAGCGGGTATAGTATTGAAGTAACAAGGATGTTGTAAGAAAGTTATGCACTTGATTGAACTTGTGGAGAGAGAATGTTACAATGTCAGATAGTAACGGGACTTGAGAAGTAACTACGACAACGCTTTGGTGATTGAAATGACTTGTTAAATGGTGTTATTCAAAGTGTATACATCTAAATTGAATTCATTTGTTCACTTACTTGCAGAATCAATGTAGAATTTAATCGATCTATAAGAAAACTGACACAGACAGAAGACAATTTTAATAGACCTTGGAAGTATCGGAATAACTAATAATTTTTCAACCCCCCCTCTCTCTCTCGCGCAAGCCGTTAGAATGTATTTATGATTTTACTATTTGTTGTTCTAAATTTATAATTTAAACACCTGCATTGTATTGGTTAAATAAATCTTTTAATTCATACTAGTTGTATCTGTTGAAACTGTATTCTGTACATAACCACACTGTTCAAATAAATCAAATCAAATTTGTATTTTTTTTTTAGCATAGTTGTGATTGATATTTATGCAGTAGAACAGTCAAGGAATATTATAGATACTTTCTTCGCCCAAGTACACAAATGCGCTGGCTTTGTTTGTCTACTTTCATTTTCATAGTATGTAGAAAAGAAAGTGAACTGAATGGCGTTGGGTCTTGATACAAAGTGTCACATATGCTTAAAAACATATATATATTTGCCGAAAATTTTAAAAAATTAATTTTTGCTCTTCAATCGTTGTCCTCCTTTGTAATTTTTTTTTTAAAACTGAATATTATGATATACTTGACTAATAAATAAAATAAAAGGTTAGGCCTATAGAAAATGTGTAACATATTATATTGATTTTTATTTAATAACGAATGATTATGATTATGGTTCTATCTATTCTGTAGATGAGTGCATAAATATATGAATGACCATAAGCCTACTTCAGTATTATGTTTTGGTTTTCAATTGAAGACTGGAAACTAATCTTCCAACCAAGGGCCTGGTTCCAGGGCGCTCCTCGTACACAACCCCCCCACCCCCCGAGCTGTCTTACACTTCACAAGGAAAGCACGTAAGAAAAGCTGCTAAACGGCAGCTGCTAAGCCCCAATTAATTCCCCTCCTCCTGGTTCCTCCTAAATATTTGCCTAATAGCTTACTACCCCTCTGCATCCACATTGGAACCTACTTGAGAGCGTAAACAAGCCCGTCATTGTAGATCAGGCTACACTGGAAGACAGGCATTAGATCCTGACTAAACCTGGAGGGGTTCTAGTCTAGAGCGCGTGTCCCGTGCAAGAAGTAAATCATTAAATAAACAGAGAAAATCAACTTTAAAAGAGGACTAGCATAGAAATTATAAAGCAAGATTTCTTTACATTTTTTAAAGCTGTATAGATGAATAAGATCAGTAATGAGTTCTGTATGATCACTGGTCTGTTGCGTCGTGTCGATGATGAGGCACTGCTCGACGTTTCGCCACCCATGTTGGTGGCTTCGTCAAGAGTCAAGACTGATGAGAGAAGCCACCAACATGGGTGGCGAAACGTCGAGCAGTGCCTCATCATCGACACGACGCAACAGCCCAGTGATCATACAGAATTCATCTACTGGTAAATCCTACAATATCTCAATGTTTATTTATTTATTTATTTATTTATTTATTTATTTATTTATTTATTTACTTACTTACTTACTTACTTACTTAACGTCTATCCTTTACAGTTAAAAACGGATTTACAAAGGAGGACAACAAATTAATGTTTATTATTAGTAATCATGTCACAAATATCAGGTCCGACTGACTATCAGTGACAGCTAGTCCCTGCTAAAATATATTAATACAAATTAAATTTAAAATAAATAAATAATTAAATAAATGTACCCAATTCAGGACAATGTTTTTCTTTGATAAGTTTCAATCACGATTTTTTCCACAAAAGCTTACTTTTCGGCGGACTAAAGAAACACTGCTACAAAACGTATTACCCCAAACGAAAGTTATAATATATATGTGTGCTATTAGACAATGTCTGCAGGCAACACCTGAACTCCCCCTTCAAAGCCAGTAAGTTACCAGTCCTCCTTATCTTGGTCGCGCATCTAGACCTCGTGCCCCCCCCCCCCCCCCCCCCGATGCTATCAACACCCACATGGCTCGCAGCGCTACACTAATTGATCCTATATGGTAATAATCTACCACGCAATTAATGTGGGTACCCTGATGGAATACTCGATAACACAACAGGATGACGCCTAGTTGTCGGTAGCCTGCCTGTTGATGTTGCCCTGCTTAGAACTACCTGAGTTCCTGTAGTTTGCGTTAAATTTTAAGAACATATTATTACGGGGAATATTGATTTATTTATCTATCTATTTTTCGTGACATGCCTTCCCAGGGTGCAATCCACATGTTGAGGATAGAATAATTGTGAAGGGATGTCCGAGGGCTGTTTAAGAGGACTTAATACCGTGCATTCGCATTAACGACCGAGGAAAACCTCGGGAAAAACTTCAGTCAGGATTCAAGGTCGCTGTCGGACATAGGGAATAACTTATGACGCATATTGACAGTTGGCAAATGATTATTCGTTCATCCAGGGATCACCCTACTTTACATAGTTGGCAACAAAGCATACATAGACTCATAAGATTAGGTGGGCTCTTACCATTGACTAAATATGTCCTTCATTAATCAATTTTCTCATTATTGATAAGGAAACCTTGCTATAAACACAATTACTCACTAACCCCACCTTGCAAATCTCAGTACACACAGCATTCCGCCTCCTATATCCATCTTTCAACTGGTTTCTTACACAACAACATGACAACCACGACTGCCAATCAAACATGCAACGCTTCTCTCCTCAAACGATGAAGCCGCAATGAAAGATTACTTATAAGTTATAATCAACCAATCACAGAGAGTTATGGGCGAGTGATTAGTTACAAAGACAGGCACATGATGGCGCCACAAGCGAATGCTAATTTCGAATTATTAATAAGATGTCTTCGGCTGAAGAATTACTCTGCGCGGAAGGCAGAACACAAATGCGTTTACATTAATTTAATGAAGGGGACGTATTTTAATCGGAGTTAGAATTATAAATGTTAATTTTTGTCAAGGATGATATTTATTTGATGTAAATTATGTGATTGTGATTACATTAGAGAAAAAAAGGTAAGTTCGCTGTTTTTTGCAATATGTAATACATACGACAAATTCAATTTAGATAAATATGTGTAATTATAATGTTGGGCTACAGTTGACTTTTTAACATCCACTAATGTAATAAAGGTTAAAAAAGATTACAAAAGTCAAGCCAAGTCAGTATAATATGTCCAAGTAAGGTTAAGTTGGCTATCAATGTCAAGTTTACTCGTTAAAGCTAGATAAGGTATATGTTGATAAATGGTAATAAAAGGTATAGTATGGGGCAAGGTTGAGTACTGTTTAAGTTGCCTGAGGAAAGATTAAAGTCTGTTTAATGTCACTTTGTTCCAGTGAAGTCAAGATATAGTTTAATCTAAGCTAAGGCAAGGTTAAGATGTTTAAGTTGCCTGAGGAAAGATTAAAGTCTGTTTTAATGTCACTTTGTTTCAGTGAAGTCAAGATATAGTTTAATTAAGGCAAGGTTAAGTACTGTTTTGTTATCTGAGGAAAGATTTAAGTCTGTTTTCAGTGAAGTCAAGAATAGTTTAATTAAGGCAAATTTAAAAATGTTTAAGTTGGTTAAGGTTTGGTTAATTAAGGTTAGTAAAAGTCAAGTTAGTATGTCTATAACCAAGTTGACTGAGGAAATGTATTTTTTAATGTTACTTTGTTTAAGATCTAAGGTAATATTAAGTTATGAGAAAGGTAGGTATGGAAAAGTTAAAATGAGATAAGCAAAGCCAAGCCAGATCAGGTTAGTATTATCAAAGTTGAGGTTAGGTTAGGTCAGGCTCGCAGTCCACCGCAAGTGAAGCAAAGTGGGCGGCACAGTAACCACCATGTTTTCAGTCCTGTCACCATCTCACATCGTCGTATGCGTCTCCCCGACCTGCCCCAACGTGCAACGCATGCCGCGGTGCTGCACTAGTACGGAGAGTCGCCGCCTGGCCTAGTCGGCGCGCGGAGCGGAGAACAATGGCGAGGAAGGATACAATCGACCCGCGCACTACCCAGACAGACAGACAGACAGGCGAGTGTGGGGGCGGGACCAGGGTTCGAGGCCCGTGCGAGTGCAACAATGTGCTTTCTTCGCACTGTCCATACCACTGATTGATATTTCCTATTTAAAAAAATGTCGATCTTTGCTTGGTTATCGCTCACTCGTCGATTGCGTCGGGGCCTACAGGGTTGACTTGGTCGCTTTGGTTTAAATGTCCCCCACTGAAAATCAATTATATGACTGGGTAGGTAGACTCTAAATACGAATGTATTTCCTTATGTAGTACTTATGTGGTGTACTTGTGTAGAGGTGCAAGAATCCTGACGGTATAAAAGCGCGCGAAATCGGCGTTGGTACACATTTTGACCGAACCACTTGCCCAAATTACAGAATCGCAACGTAGATGATTTACAGGAAAGCCAATCGAAAACGTCAATGATGGCTGATTACTTTTTTGGTCAAAATCTTTCAAGGTCACGGGAAATAAGTTCGTTCAAGTGTTATTTCTTATGGGAGATTTTTGCCGATTTGACCTAGCTCGGAAATGACCAAGTTTTGGATTTTTCGGGTAATGGGTGGACCCGATATTTTGTCTGTTACTTTCTAAATTCATAACTAGTTAGCCTAAATGAAAGATATTTTTAGTTTAGCGGGTGAATACAATTATAAAGTATACACAACATAAAATCAGCATCATCAAAAGATAAATGTAGACGTGGTTCAAAAAGTACACATTTTCGGCTAGGTTTGTGACGATCTCGTGCACATTTGAAAGTGTTTTCGAACATTTGTGTCGAGTCGCAGACAACGCGAGCATTCAAGTTTGTCTCAATCCGTGTCATGACCCATTGGAAATATTTACATTTTTACCGTGGGAATTAAACCTGTTATAGGGTGCAATATGCCCTTCTTCAGGTGTCTAGGTATGTTACGGATAGGACAATTGTGAAGGGATGTCCGAGGGTGCAATATGCTCCTCTTCAGAAGAACTATATAGGTATGTTACGGATAGGACAATTGTGAAGGGATGTCCGAGGGTGCAATATGCTCCTCTTCAGAAGAACTATATAGGTATGTTACGGATAGGACAATTGTGAAGGGATGTCCGAGGGTGCAATATGCTCCTCTTCAGAAGAACTATGTAGGTATGTTACGGATAGGACAATTGTGAAGGGATGTCCGAGGGTGCAATATGCTCCTCTTCAGAAGAACTATGTAGGTATGTTACGGATAGGACAATTGTGAAGGGATGTCCGAGGGTGCAATATGCTCCTCTTCAGAAGAACTATGTAGGTATGTTACGGATAGGACAATTGTGAAGGGATGTCCGAGGGTGCAATATGCTCCTCTTCAGAAGAACTATGTAGGTATGTTACGGATAGGACAATTGTGAAGGGATGTCCGAGGGTGCAATATGCTCCTCTTCAGAAGAACTATGTAGGTATGTTACGGATAGGACAATTGTGAAGGGATGTCCGAGGGTGCAATATGCTCCTCTTCAGAAGAACTATGTAGGTATGTTACGGATAGGACAATTGTGAAGGGATGTCCGAGGGCTGTTTAAGAGGACACAATCCGTTGCATTCGCATTAAGAGGATATTAGACATGCGTTTTAACCACATTCCTGATCGCTCGCCTGACTTTGACACCACAGGTGTTTGAAATTCTGAACAGTTGTTACGAAAGTGGAAATATAAGGCTCTACAGAAACACTTTTCTAAAATTAGTTTTAAAACGATTTTGAAAAATAAAACGATTTTTGATTTTGTTGAAAAGTACCAAATTTACTATATTCGTGAATTTTTGTGGCTGACAAAATTTTGAAAATCTACGACTTTTGACAACTTTGTTTATACTTTTGATGCTTCTTGGCCGAGCGAATAGCTATTTTGTCACGTGCCAAATGTGTCCTATTCCCTCTTACCTCGGGAAAAACCTTCAGTCAGGATTGCCGGTCTCGACGGTCACCAGAGTCAAGCTCGGTGACCCAATGGAGGAGACATTAATAATAAATGCCCTAGTTCTAGTTCGTCCTGCTAAGCTCACACACACGACACACAACAGTGGTATTGATTTCCCGGGGCTAACCCACGTGAACTCAATCCGCCCCACGTCGCCCATATAGGTCAGTTCGTGGAAGAATCGGGCGTTAGGAGGTCAACAACATCCCGCCAGGGTCGATAGGATGTCGCATCGATTGGGGGACGTTTCATTTAACGTTTCTTGTGGGGAAACCTGTCCAGGCCCCTCTCCAGGAGTGTGGGACTTGGAAGGGATGTCCGAGGGAAGAGGAAGGACTACCGCCAACATTTAAAACCCCGCGAAATACCCTATTTTTGTAATATTTCACAAAACGACACGCAAATCGAAAAAGTATAAGATAATAAGCTCAATATGTAGTTTTGTTAGAATTATACCCTGCAAGAATGATTTTTTTTTAAATATTATAATCAGTTGCGTTTTTAATATCAAAATTAATTAATTTTATTTAATCCGTAATTAAAATTATTACTGGTCAATAGATTTTGAAAAACATTTTTTGTTGTGTATAGTTGTATCGAAACTACATGGGGCCTTTTATCCACTTTTTCGATTTTGCGTGGTTTTTTGTGAGATATTACAAAAATAGGGTAATTTCGCATGGTTTCTCAGCATTTGCAACGACTGAAGAAAAACTTGGGAAAACTTTCAGTCAGGATTGCCGGTGGGGGGATTCAAACGCGAGACCTCCCGAATCAGAGTCTAGCGCTTTACGCTTGAGCCAACACTGTCGGTGTGATTGGGAGCTTACTTTTATACCGCATTAAAAATCATTAGGCTAAAAATAACATTTTACGAAACTGCGAACGAGGATATCAGATAATTTTACTTCTACTGAAGAGATTAACCCAAAGGCCATAGGTTGGAACCCTACTCTGTATTCTCTCTGTTCCATCCACTCCAACGACCTCGCTCATTCACACAGTTGTCAATACCAACAGTTCAAACAAACACACAGTTGTCAATACCAACAGTTCAAACAAACACACAGTTGTCAATACCAACAGTTCAAACAAACACACAGTTGTCGATACCAACAGTTCAAACAAACACACAGTTGTCGATACCAACAGTTCAAACAAACACACAGTTGTCGATACCAACACAGTTCAAACAACAACACACTTGTCGATACCAACAGTTCAAACAAACACACAGTTGTCGATACCAACAGTTCAAACAAACACACAGTTGTCGATACCAACAGTTCAAACAAACACACAGTTGTCGATACCAACAGTTCAAACAAACACACAGTTGTCGATACCAACAGTTCAAACAAACACACAGTTGTCGATACCAACAGTTCAAACAAACACACAGTTGTCGATACCAACAGTTCAAACAAACACACAGTTGTCGATACCAACAGTTCAAACAAACACACAGTTGTCGATACCAACAGTTCAAACAAACACACAGTTGTCGATACCAACAGTTCAAACAAACACACAGTTGTCGATACCAACAGTTCAAACAAACACACAGTTGTCGATACCAACAGTTCAAACAAACGCACAGTTGTCGATACCAACAGTTCAAACAAACACACAGTTGTCGATACCAACAGTTCAAACAAACACACAGTTGTCGATACCAACAGTTCAAACAAACACACAGTTGTCGATACCAACAGTTCAAACAAACACACAGTTGTCGATACCAACAGTTCAAACAAACACACAGTTGTCGATACCAACAGTTCAAACAAACACACAGTTGTCAATACCAACAGTTCAAACAAACACACAGTTGTCGATACCAACAGTTCAAACAAACACACAGTTGTCGATACCAACAGTTCAAACAAACACACAGTTGTCGATACCAACAGTTCAAACAAACACACAGTTGTCGATACCAACAGTTCAAACGTTGTCGATACCAACAGTTCAAACAAACACACAGTTGTCGATACCAACAGTTCAAACAAACACACAGTTGTCAATACCAACAGTTCAAACAAACACACAGTTGTCGATACCAACAGTTCAAACAAACACACAGTTGTCGATACCAACAGTTCAAACAACACACAGTTGTCAATACCAACAGTTCAAACACAACACACAGTTGTCGATACCAACAGTTCAAACAAACACACAGTTGTCAATACCAACAGTTCAAACAAACGTTGTCGATACCAACAGTTCAAACAAACACACAGTTGTCGATACCAACAGTTCAAACAAACACACAGTTGTCGATACCAACAGTTCAAACAAACACAAATATTTCTGATGTTATCTTTTCTTTATCAGAGAACGGAACTCGCCTCTCGACAAAGTCTTCTTCTCTTGTTTCTCGTATCGAAGAAACGCTCGGGACAGAGAAACGGTCAAACTAAGAACAACATTTCGTTCTTATCTCTTCCCGTGTTTTTTTATTTTTTATTTTTTACACTTTTCTTACCAAAGGAAACTTTGTTAATATTACTTCTCTTCAAAACATCATTTACAAATCAATCAATGAATAAATTAATCTGCATACAATTCTCAAACCTAACTATAGAGCCCTTAATTTTCGCTTCCGTGTCAACTGTGTCAAATGTCAGACCTGTCTGTTCCCCGTCGGAACACTTTCTCCATGAGTTGGAACTGTGGCTTTGATTTGCTTGTATACTGTAGTCTGTACTTATAACTTTGCTACAAGTATTGTAGTATTTAAATTCTTATGTTTTTTTATGCATCATGTCTCCTTGATTGGAATTTAAATTTAATTTCCAAATGCGCTGCCCACACATAGGGTGTTACCCTATATAAGCTTCTTTTTTTCTCAAGAGTATGTTTATGAGCAGTGGTGTATGTGATGTATTTGCTATATTGAAAGGTAAATAGTTTAAGGTATGTAAAAAAAAAGAATAAAATTTATTGAAATTGAATTCAATTCAGCCAGCAATACCAAAGATTAGCCTAATCTTTGGCTAAAAGAACAGGGATTTGGCTAAAACGCATGTCATATCCTCAAGAAAGGAAGGAATTCGTGTCAGGATAGAAGAATCCTCTAGATTGTGTCTACTCCTAACGGCCAAGATGTTTTTGATGATCACATCTATCAGAAAACAATAAACCCAAGTTGGGAAAACGCCCAAGTACAACCAGCATACACACAAGTAATTTCCCTGGCGTTTAATTGTCTAATTATTTCCCGAGAAACGTTCCAAACATCCACGAGGCGACGGATAGAAACACTAAGTGCACCATCATTTATTTGCCGACGTAATTTGTGCATCTCGTCTGGGTTCGCGAGGTTGCCAAGTGGCGTGTTGACGGTCGAGGTTGCAACGTAGGCCAACCAGAGTTTTTACCTGGCAACGTCGGGGATGAATGTTTGTTTGCCCTGCTCTGGTTAAAATAACATTGAGGTGGTGAGGTGTTGGTGATTTGTCCACTTACAACGCTTGATTAATTATATAATCACTCGCTTGACTTGTGTCTGGGCATTATCTAACTGATCGTTGTAACTGTCTCCCAAGATGATGGCACTTCTGGGGCTAAAATTAAAGTTAAGAAAATAATAGTTTTTAATTTAATTAAAAAATAATTAAAAAGCAATTGAAATGTAATTAAACGAAAGTAGGGGTGTGCGGGTACCCTGAATCTAGGGTCGGGTCGGGTATTTGGGGACCAAATCGAACATCAAAAAAGATACCCGTTGTTTTTAAAGTATAAGGAAAAAATATTTTTGTAGGTATGGTGGAGGTGCCGGTCCAGGATTAACAAACTTTTTTGGTGGAGGTGCCGGTCCAGACGATTTTAATTTAAAGCCAAAAAATATACAAAATGCCGTACATGAAAATCCATACAATAGAAAAATATTAGGGAGAAATGTATAATGTTAGATTCTTCACAAGTAAAATTAATTGTCAATTTGATCATGCAGTATTATAACGGCAGTCTTAGACCCGACCGGTAGACCCGAAGCAGTTTAGTACCCGAACCCGAGCCGAATGTCGAAACCTCGAACCGCGCAGTCCTAAATGAAACTTGTAATTGCGATAAGATGTTTCCAAAAGACGAACACAAATCTTTGAAATGATATTATGTCGTATGATATTTTTCTCGAACATTACATTAGAGAAGCGAAATATAAAATAATTTCGAAAGCGGTAACTAAAACAAAACAAGGTGTCATTTACAAATTGATGTATAAAAAATACCGTTTGTACAGTCTAAAACATATAAGCCCTTGGTTTCTTTCCATTGTGACCTTGGATTCTGGATAATCTGAATGATTCTGGATAATAACTGTATTAGCAACAACAACACATAACCTAAACGATACTTGTTACACACAACATTTTTCAAAAATAAAACTTTCCTCTTAATTTCGTCGTCTCTTCGAGTATGAACGTAAACCCAACTTTATAATGACATAACTTTGAGGTTATTGAAACATGAGCGTGCCAAGAATTTCACCGGGTCCATTACCAACTTTTCAGTCTTAAGTTTTAAAGTGGTGCCAATATAACGAGACGAGTGCTGGTCGGACTTCGACACTTTAGTAATAATTAAAACTTGAAATCACAACACTTTGTTTTCATTGTGGTACTGACAGATTTACCGACTTTGTTGGGAAGAATTAAGCCAAGTTTGGTATCCTTCAAATATGTAAACAAAATCAAAGCCAACTAAGGTTTTGTATTACTGATGGGACCTATTAATTATATTTTATGTTTTATAATTTATAATTTATCATTTTTAACTTATGTTTTATGAATTATAATACATAGGCCTAGTTCATAATTTTTAATTTATAGAATATTGTTTCATATCAAATTTCTGTTTTGCTGGGCGAGAAATCAACACGCCCGGTCGCCAACACCCAAACGAGCAATTGACGTATTCTTTATGTTATTACTAATTATCCCTCTAAACTAACATTGATTAGCTAATTGCTAATTTCTATACAAGTTTTTTTTCTAAAAAAAATCAACATGCAAGCTGCTTTTGGTAAGACTGTGTGCTGACTACGAGCTTGCCCACGCATTCTGCGTTACAAAGGAAAACATGTAATCAGGCGAGTCTTATTATACTAACATGTTTCGTGCCCACGCAGAAAGTCTTGTTATAATTACCATCATAATCATTAGGTTATTAAAAAATACAACGTGAATTGATTAACATTCAATAGATTATTCATCAGAATTCGCTCAAAGGAATTGAAAAGTGGCGTTGAGGAAGTAAACAAGTATTCATAAGGAAAATGTGAAAAAACTCAGAGGAAATTGTAACTTGATGGGGTAATAAAAGAAAATCGTGGATGCGTTGTCGTTTTAAAAAAAATTATCAAACTAAAGAAAAAGTGTTTAATTAGGGAAAATGAAATGAAAAGTTGATGTTAAACGTATTTTAAGTCTACCCACTCAGTTACAGAACTGACTTTCAGTGGGGGACATTAAATTTAAGGCTTAGCTGGCATTGCTATGGGCAAGAGTTACAAACATACAAACCCGACTACTAGTTTAGAACTTGTTAACTGCAAACTAGGCTAATTTGGGCAATGTCAAATATTTAATTTGAATTTAAACAACCAATTATTAAATCCATCTTCAAAATGAATGCTTGAATTCGATTTAAATGTTCTTGTATTGTAACACACATGATTCATAGTAATGAACATTATTCATAGCAATGAACCTCATTCATAGTTTTAAATTTACACTCAATTTCACATTCAGACACAAACTCCACTCATTTTATCAATGACATTAACAAATACTTGAATCCTCTAATAAATTATGACGAGAAATGCAAGGTAAATGTGAAATTGCAAAAACTAATATCACACAATACAATATAATAAAATAAAATAAAACAATGCACGATAACGAGCAAATATTTTGCGATGTGCAGCACTTGCAAACCCACGCACACACACGTACATACGCATGCGTTAAAGCTGGGTTCATGACCTATCCCAACCATGGTGGGTTTATTCCTAGCGTAGACGTAGAAAACAACGAGCAAAGCTTTTACGCGTTTAGTGCTGTTTGCTTTCAGCTACCACCATGACGGCACGAAACCGCCTCTCAGCTACCAACATGACCGCGGGAATATAACAAGTAATGTACGGCGCAATGCGAGTTCTAGGCTGCACGCGAGACAAAACAAAGATATTAGGAGGTAAAGATAGACTGCGTGGAACATGTGTTTCTCTCTCTCTCTCTCTCTCTCTCTCTCTCTCTTGCAGACGAGAGGGTGATGAAATAATTGCTTTCAAGTAATAACAAACGACCTCTAACAAGACGAAACTCACAAGGAACGGAATTCCTAAAGTAACGACCTTCGTCTGGAGAACCAGATGAATGCTCCTAGTTTTTAGTAAATTATTACTACATTGCGATTTGCTACATTAGCAAAATACTAGGTCTGGGCTTTGACAGTCAATTGTCGATATCACACAAAAATTTCGATATCGAGATGACAATATTTTATTATTTCGTTACAAAAGTTATAAATTTTCCAAAAGATATTGTAAAAAAGTGTTAAAAACGTGTGGCAAAAAGATTTAACGAGTTTTAGTTTTCCCGTTCTCGCACATGCGTTTAATGACCCGGCACCTCCACCATAATAAACGATAAAAGTCAAAACGAATTTACTATAGCCTAACCGGCACCTCCACAAGAAACCAAAATGTAAATAAATTAATGCACTTAACTTAAGTATTCACAGCGTCAAAGGTTATCACATAAACATTTCCACAAAATTCCTATTTTATGTTTTACGTTAAAAAAAACATTTGTACTGTTGATTTTTTTTTAAATTTCGTTATTTCGATGAGAGTCGACAAATTATTATTGTATTGTTTATTGTGAAATATTTGTCTACCTTCTTATTTTCGAAAATGTAACCTTGATGACCAGAATAGTTTTGAAATTTCCGAAACGTTTGAATTGATTCATTAAAAAGTTTGAATCCACTTAATAGTTTTTAATATTTCTTGAAATATGTTTTCACAAACAAAAATAACCAAGAGAAACGCGAAAGAGTGGTTCCGTGATTCAACATAACGTGTATTCTTTAAGAAATTCGATGCATAATGTAAGAAGTTTTTTTTCAAGGAAACTTTAAAATAAATTCCAGTGCAGCATGCAGTATGTCGCCGTCAAAGGGTGCCTTGTAATTTCATATTTCTACATGAGTTTCTGCTTGCAGACATATAGGAGAAACAAGAAACATTCTGTAAGAAGAGTAGCAATTACTAGTTCTGAAAGGTGGCAAAATGAAGGTAAATCCCTGTAGAAAATATGAGAGAACTTCAAACTTTGTAAAAGTTTAGTTTTGTATCAATTAGATTATGTGAAATCATATAAAATACATAATTTATACTTAAAATTTTACGAACACAATTTCAATGTAATATAATATTTTTACGTCTTGCGTATCTACTAAAACAAGCACATTGCGAGGGAAACAACTATTTTTAGTATTGATTGGACAATGATTCGACTTACCCACCCTATTTGAATTTTGTGGTAAAGAACTTTTTCCTGAAGCCAGACGTAAAGATATTCTGTTACACCGGCAGGGAAAGTATATTTGTGTTTTCAATTATATGTTTTAATAATTAGTAGTGTTGCAATAAATCGTGTAACAAACATTATTTTCGAGAGATGGTGGAGGTGCCGGTCCAGACAATTTTTAATTTTAACTGTCGTTCAATAAAAATCTGGAAAATACCATTTATCTGGGAGAAAATAATCAAGTAAAACTCATATCCATTTTAATATGTTGTATTATAACTATCATCTTTGAACTGCCCGAAAAATATCTCGTTTTTTTGTAAGTTTTTACTTTTTGTTTACATTTTAGTAATTTCCTGCGTTTAAATATTTAGTTGTCCAGCAGTTCGAGGCCACAGTTCTCACCTCTCCAAACAGCTGGCCATATATCAAACCCATTATCTTTATCGTCCGGGAGTTGTTTAGTTAGGCGTTGTACACTCATAAAACTTAGCATAGCTAGGTGGGGCTTACGTGAGGCAGGTAGCGACCTGGCACACCGCGGAGTGCCGAGGTAAGGCCGCGGTAAGTCAACAAGTACCCACCTGGAAGCAAAGAAATAGATTATTAGATTTCAAGTGTAGATAGAAAGTGAACAAGAAATTAGTAAACACTGCATAAATAATCATGTTTTGTCACTGCATTCAACAAGTAACCAAGAAAATATCGTCTTCAGAACTACTACCAAGTAATATGGGTGCGAACGAACTTAAAATGAACTACAGGTTAACTCGTTTTTAGCAAAAATAACTATAATTAATTAGACATGCTGAAAAATGAGAATCTGAAATTCAATATAAAAGCTGAGTATCGTCCGTTCTACGGCCAAAACACACGCAACGGTAGGCCTACATTTTGTTTATGGACATATATCAATGGTTATACACGTTTAACATATCTCGCTACCTTGAGAATTTTCTGCTCTTTCTTGTAAACTGTATCTTTTTTGCGTACAGCATATAATTTTCTTTTAAAAGTGCATAAACTTTGTTCTATATTATACAAAACGTGTCTTTAAAGTTTTTGCACTTTCAAAATAAAATTTTATGTAGTCCGCAAAAAAAACTCGATTCTGAATAAAAGGTAATTTTTGGGCAATGGTGGAGGTGCCGGTCCAGGATTTACATACGTTTTTGGTGGAGGTGCCGGTCCAGACAATTTTTAAGTGATTGTTTAAAATTACAATATAAAATGAAACTCAAGGAAAATGTAGACAATTGAAAATGAATTGGGAGAAAATAAAATTGTGTGAGATTCTTCACAAGTCAAATAAATTATGCATAAATTATGCAATAATAAAACGGCCGTCTTTACCATACCCGAACCAACCCGACCCAAAAACCCGAAGTAGTTTAGTACCCAAACCCGATCCGACTGTCAAAACCTCTACCTACTTTCATCTGGTTTCAAGTAGGTTTCAAGCAGTAGCTGAAACATCTAGACGGCTGTGACCAGAAGATAGGAAGATAAACAACCCCGCATAGCTTTGAACTAACTCCTACCTACGCCACCTCGTTGCGCTGTTTGTCGGATAAAAAACTAGACGTAAAACTAGTACGTGCAGCGTGGAGACCTCAGAGAGAGAACGAGAAGAAGACGCCTTTGAAGTTGAAATAAAACTACTCTCAAAGGCGGTGGGTTGCGCGGCCAAGATTAGAGAATTTACAAGGCGGTGCTGCATGGATTGGGTGTTCTGTGTGGGGAATACTTGTAGGGGGTTCTGGTTGGAATAATATAATAGTCCACTAAACAAGGTGAGGGGGGTGGGGGTGGTTAGAGGGAGGAAGACCAAGGGGTGTATTTATAATAGGACGCAATCCCAAGGATTCACACTTTGGCTGACATAACTTTTGAAAAACCTTGTGTATGAACAAGAGCTTTGAAAGAGAATTGCTTTGGTTAATACATATGGAAGAAGATTGTGAGAATGATGCAACCTGTATTGATTGGCTTACCCACATAGGCAATAAATTAACTCGAGTCTTGTTTCATCACTGCAAGTTTATGACAACTATACTGACACTTTTTTCCAACGACATCAAAGGGGGAAAACATAATGAAATTCTCCAGATTTGTAATTGAAAATCCGGGCGTCATTCTAAACCATAATCCATAAATTGTATTTAAATTTATCACAATCCATAATTTGTTGTAATTCCAAACCAGAATCCATAATTTATATTTTAAACAAATCACGATCGATGATTTTGTGTAATTAATTCCAAACCAGAACCCATAGATAGTATTTTAAACTAATCAAAGCCATAATTTTGTGAAATTCCAAACCAGAATTCATAATTTGTATTTTATTTAATCTGATCACAATCCATTATTTTGTGTTACATTTTGTCAGAACTTGGAAAATTCCACTTTTCTATTATACACTGCACCAGATGACCCAAGTGCAGGACAGACAAACGTCTACATAGCCTCCGTCCTTCAGGCACGCTCCCTATACTAGGCCCACTGGAATCCCCCTCTCAAGTTACGAGTAATAGAATAATTGGCGCATTCCCCACATGAATGACGGGCCGGCCAGTTGTGTTTACTATGCTACTATGTCGCTATGAATATGAAACTAGAAGTCACAACATAGATAGTAAGCGTACGGGGAAATCACACTTATTTTATGCGGCGTTCAGTCCATGACGCAAACATGGGAGCAAGAATATCGGGGAGAAATTGTCTGGAGATCGGCAAGTTTCTTGTCGAGAGTAGTTGAAAGGTTTGGCTCGGCGCTAGTGCACGTAGGTTAATTGTGTACGACGAAAATACTGGTATGGCTCACAAGATTTCTGGATTGAACATATTAAGGGCACTCGTGCATTGCCATTTAAAGAAACAAATGAGCCTACATGAAAGATTGAAGCAATGGAAATTTTAAGTAACTTTTTTTATATGTTGAAAATATGAGTTTGTTATGTGTTGTTTGTGTGTTGTTTGAGTTTGGAGTTATTGTATGTTGGAAAACAAACACTCGACTGTTTAAAATATGCATATTATGAAAGATGGATTTGAAAATCGATGGTCACTTTTTTAGATAAGTGTTTTTAAATACCTTTTTTATAATAACATTGTGTTCTAAAAAAAAAAAAAAAAAAAATTGAGCCAGGAAACAACGGATCAATATGGATGGCACTTTGCATAATATGGTCGTCATTTATAGCAAGGATATAATATACAGTGATGTAGATCATCATTATTTACATTATTTATTGTAAACCATTGAGAAACAATTCGTGAATGTTGTCGATTTTTTTTACCATTTTAACAAAATCGAAACAGAAAAAAATCATACGTTTCCCCCCATACATTTTCCCCGCAACTGCGCAGCGGACAGTAATCCGCCTACAACGTTTTCTACGTCCTCTCCTCAAGAATATCGCTAGGCAAGAAACTTGCCTCTAATCTTCCGTGTATCCCCACCTCCTCCCATTGTTTACATCGTCGTGACGTATTGTTGTAGGGCCCGGAGTAAATACTAGGGCTACAACGAAGTCCTACTCCTCCCGCAAGAACTTGCCTCTAATCTTCCGTGTATCCCCACCTCCTCCCATTGTTTACATCGTCGTGACGTATTGTTGTAGGGCCCGGAGTAAATACTAGGCCAGAGTTGGATTCTCTATTGATTATGTAATCAGCCAAGGTTGTGGGAGCAACGCTCTCGGGGAGACATCCAACACTATCAGACTTCTCGGAGATTGTTGGGGCCCAGCAAGGTTGCCGCGCTCATGTAGTAGAGTTCTAGGTTAGGAAGCCACGCGCTCGAGGGGGACAATTTCTAATTATTTTAACATTTTTTGGGGAACTTTTTCTTCATCCAGTTGTCATCTGATTGATATGCAATCTTGCGTTGTTGTCAAGCAAGGATATGGTCACTTTTCTATAGTCAAAGATGACGTAAACATCATTGCGGATTAGCCACAAATAAATTCCAAAATGTACTAATTTTGATGATTTTACAAAAAAAAAATCCAAAAATAAATTGTATATTTTTAGATTTTGTGTTTTTTTTTTAAATGTGCCTCTATATAGATACACGACCTAAGTTTGGTATCATTCTGATGATTGGCATCAGGGAGTGATCCTGAAAAACATCACTAGTATTGCAGACTCTTAGTGTATATCCAGTCACTTATAAAAACTAATTCACAAAAGAGAACAGTATAAATAAAACTACGATTATAAAATTGCACAAAAAATTATACAAAGCAAGTTCACAATTTGCATCATAAATATAATATATATTATTTACTCAAAATATATTTAAGAAAAGGATTGGATTACGTTTAAAGTAATTAAAAATAATAGAAGAATGGAAAACTGCAATAAAAGTAGTATTTTGGGGAAGGGAAGACAAAAAAGTTTTTAAAAAAAGAGAGAATCTTCTAAATTAATCGAGTAGTCAGTAAGAGATCATCTAGAGCTACAGAAGAACCGGTTTTCTTGTTGGTCTTTGAAAAGTAGAAACTAAACCGGTTCCGAGAGGGTATGTTTCAAACTGATTGTACCTCAGAATAGTGCGCGAGCAGTCTTCAGATCGAGACCAGCCACTGGCAATCCTGATTGAAGAGTTTACCAGCTCTTCCTCAACCATAGTAATCACGTGCATTTCCTCAACCAGTGCGTCTATTGCAAGTCCTAGGTTTGAACCTTTGAACTTCCGCTATTGGCTCGAATTACGTTCTCTATAATTCAGGAAAATATGTTATTCGCGACTCGGCAGGTTAATATTTATATACAGGTGGAAGACCTACTTGATTACATGCTTAAGGACTGTCACCAAGCTAAATCATATTTTATTATTCATGAAGAACTTTTGACGTTTCTTTTAGAGAAGCAGCAAATTACCTTGCATTGCGCCAGAGAGGAATTATAGAAACAGACTTGTGAACCCCCCCCCCCCCATATCTGGCTAGAGACGTGAAGTGACTGGGTAATAGTGACGTGAAATTACTTTCGGAAACTTTCAAGAGAAAACAGAAAAATCACCTCGCCTCTCATCCGCCCTTGCATAACTGTCTGATCTTGTTGGTTATTTTTTGGAAAATGTTCTGAAAGTTTTCATCTATGCAAGCTTCATCCCGAATGCAAAGGGAAGTCTTATATAGCCAACATAAAGTAAATTAAATAAGGGTTTCGGCTGCGATGATTGGCTCGTGTAGAGTCTAGACTCGAACGTCACCGAGGAAACGAGGACACAGGTCGGGAAAGTTCGGCTCAGAACCGAAGTTAGCTGAGTGAAAGAGACGAAACCAAATACTTATTTTTGAGGCGTGATATTAAATAATTAAATATAGTTCATGTCTGCCACATTTCTATTGGGATTTAAAATTTTATACGGGGAAACGATATTTTACTTCAAAGCGATATGAAAATATATTAAGCCACAATCTAAAAAAATATATTTCTGAGATAATTTATCAATAGTTTAAAAGGAAAATCTTAGAAAGGTTATGTGTATGGAATTCTGTCCTTTCAAAACTGAACGATATATTCAAAATAAAATTAGCAATGGAGTGTTTGCCATTTTAATACCTTACAATGCATCTATGTCACCTGTACAAGAATAACTAATTGAAAAAAACATTATGATGGACTTGTTTCATTAAAAAAAATAGGTTATTAAATTATATATTCATATGGTAGAGTGTTACCAGTGAGGAAATGAGAACACATAATAAAAAGATAATGCAGCTTGAGTTATGTTGTTTGTTAGATTGTAGGCCTATGCACGGAGTCCCACAAGGCTTATCTCTAGGGCACAACACACAATTGTATTGTTTCACAGACACACAACTGATAGTGAGAATTAAATGATATAGTACACCAATCAAAGTTAAATGTAATTAAACAGAAGAATATACTTGTCTGAGTTGGGAAGCAAAATGTTACTGGTGAAAACCGTTTTTTTTTTATAAAATTTATTACCGACATAATTATAATTCATTACACACGATACTTAAACCAGTGATTGATTGAGTAATTTAATTATGTATAAACTATAGCTCGACAACACATAGAAAGATGCCAAACGAGTAAGAAAAATGTAAAATAATAAGCCTACAATAAAATACTTTACCTTTACTCATTTCACAATGAAAAAATACTCAGTTTTATCATACAAGCATTACAGGTAAACAACATTAACTGCGTTCTTAAGTGCTTATAATAATGACTTGCTAAGCGGCTAGGCTTAAGGTTTATTCTACGATTAAAATTGTACAGTTATTGTTAAGTAGATATAAGACATGACAGAATATATTGGAATTTAATGAACTAGTTTGGGTACTTTAGTTGTCACTTGTGCCGATTGACAAAAATTAAAAAAGTGATTTAAAAATTACACACTTCATATTCAATCCATATTTAACAGTAAATAGAAAATACCTAGTCAACAAAGTCAATATTATTTAAAGCAATGTAAAATTTAAATTTAATTCAATTTAAAAAATGGCAACAAAATTCGTTAAATATTTATAATAATAAAAATGATTAAACCAAGAGCAAAAACTGTATTTGAAATACGAAGTGTGCAGTGTGAAGAACCTTCACGGAGCCACTAAGAAGGACAACGCAAACAATTTCATAATACCACAGTTAATAATGGTAATTAATCCCAATATGATCACCCATTCTGATCTAATGAACGTTTGATAACGATAATTAGATGGATATGAAGTAATATGGTGTCATGTCTCGTTCTTAACCACGATTCGAGGTGAATAATTGGTAACTTGAAGCTGATGGTAAATGATCTTACGTCTTGCGCATCCGTAGCGCATATCCGTCCACTGAGGTATACGAGTTTAGGACGCTAAAGAATGTGGGTTCGAATCTCACATGGAGTAACAGAATGAGTAACAGATGTGTGCAGGCGCGTAGGAACGTTTTGAAAGTTGGGGGGGGGGATCATTAGCAGATTTTGTGGGCAAAAGCGGAGGCCCTTTCGCCTTGAGCGAAAAATAAATTCACCATGCCACAGTTATTTCGTCATGTTTTAACTGCACTCGGACTCTGTAAACGATGTTTTACGATGTTGTGTTGCGATCAAAAAAATAAAAATAAATTAACATCAAGTGGCCCATTTTAGTCATTTCAAATGAATTTTCTATGTAGTGACGAAGCATACAGGAAAACATATTCGTTTTACTAAGGTGACTGTCGAATTGTATAAGTGCATGTGCATATGTACTAAGGCAATTCTGGGATTAATATTTACCTCACGTAAGTTTTGCCCCCCGCCCCCCCCCCCCCCCGTTCTTACACCACTGATGTGTTGTATTAGTTTAGTAGTAGATTCAACTGCACAAAACAACATTTCAAAGTTCAAACTGCATAAATCAGATTTCACTTCGCACAAGTCAGATTTCAACTTCGCACAAGTCAGATTTCAACTTCGTACAATGTGTCCAGGCCAACTCCACACTAGTATAGGTCCAGTGTCAGACACAAATCAACGTGACTCCCCGTGCAACACTTGATACACGTACTGTATCAATCTTATACGATTACACACACACATTCTCTCCCGCCAACACACACTTTATCACGTGCATTTCACAACTTGTCCTTCATTTCGAGAAAAATCATTATTAACAACACCCAGAATAATAAATGTACACCCTACAAAGTAATTATTTTTACCCACGAACATAATTCTCCGCGAGAATGACATTTGGAAGACACTCAAATTAATTCAACCCCCCTTTACCATAAATCACTCTAAAACAAAAATTTAATCCGAAATTAAAACGAATTTCGCCGAAGTCGTAAATTGTTTCTTCCTAATTAGGGTGAAAAAAATAATAGAAAAATTAGCACAAATTTGTTGATAGTGCGCAAGCGCGCGTTCGTTTTAAATAGAAATAGTTTTTAAAGCGTTGACAGCAGATGTGGCGGTTCATGGTTAATAATAGATCAGCTGTTGAGGTGGCTGAGAGGAATGGTTTGGACGTGACGTAAGCACAGTTGGAAATAGTCTCGGCAGAGAGCGCGGCGCGCGTGGCGAGAGACAGACAGAAGGATATGAGAGAGTTGGGGTATTTTTAATTTGTAGTTCGAGTATGTTTAGCGGTCAGACGTTGGCAGTTCGTAAATTAGTCGAGTTGTGGTTTGTTTATTGTGGTTGAACACATTTTTTCATTGTTTAAAATAAAATAAATAAGATACATTCGTATTTAGAACCTACCTACTCAGTCATATAACTGATTTTCCGTGGAGGACAGTAAATCAAAGCGACCAAGCCAACCTGGCCCCAACGCAATCGACGAGTGAGCGATAACCAATCAAAGATCGATATTTTTAATAGGAAATATAGCAATCAGTGGTATGGGCAGTGCGAACACCCGCGGATCAACGCCAGAATCATCAAGGCCGATTCGGAACAACCTTGGAGTTCATTATGCGCCTCGTTGCTAGGACGGCTCTAAAGTCACCGTTTACTAATTCTTCAGACAAGAACTGATGTATTTAAGTCCAAATCAGAAGTTTTTCTGCCTATAGCGGGAATCAAATCCTGGACCTTCAACATTGGGAAAGCAGAGAACGCTATCCAAACAGAACCACACTCAAGAACACATTCGAAACTGGTCCATGAGTTGTGCAAATCCCGCCACTGGAAATCTAACTGAAATTTTCGAAGTTTTCTCCAGTCCATTTGAAAAACAAACCTCTTTGATATCCCTTCACAACTGGCCAAATCCAAAATTCCTTGGTGGACACCTGAAGAGAGGCTTGAATTGCACACTTGGGCAGACTTCGCATGAAAAATTTAAGAATTTTAAATTTAGTAGGACTCAAATGCGCTCTTCTTGTTAATTGTCTAACGATGCTTAAATTAAACATAGGTTAAAACTCGTGGTTAAAAAAAATCCCATACAAAAGCGGAAATTTTAATAAGTTAACATTTAAATTAGTAGAAGAGGAGGTTATAAAATAATTCAAAACTTTAATTTTTGTATGCACAGCTTTAACACGTATACCTCATGGCTGAAAAATAATGCACCATGAAGTAAACTCAGAACATCAGCTTCTAAACCCCTGTAGCTTTTAGAAAATTAATTTCCATAAAGTAAATGATATTCAAAGTTTGTACAACTTTAACGCAAACGAGTTTGAAAAACCTCTTTCATATTTCGTACAAGTTCTTTCATTGCAGTTTTCCCATGTCCGGTTTAGTGGAAAGCTTAATTAGAAAAATTCAAAAGTACGAAATTAAAAATTTGAACATTTTCCTTTGACCTCGTCTGCGGAATAGCTTCCGTCTGCTCGGATATAATGAGCGAGACATGGCGTGTGTTTAATAGGGGGGGGGGGGGGGGGGATCGAGTAATTGATCCAGACATGTGCCCGAAGTGTTTGAAGTCAGACGGTAAAGAGAAGATAAATGAGTTCGCCAACTACTTTATTAAATTGAACGTTATCAAAGGTTTTTTTCATAATCCTCCCGAGAAAACGTAGGAATAAATAAATAAATAAATAAATGGGAATAAATACAATTTCCTGGCTGTTATTCGAGTGATGTCGCGATGGAGGGGTAATGGGATGGGACAGCGGATACCTGACAAGCTAATTGACAGCTCTAGCGAGTACCCGGTCCGGAAATATAATTATGACTGAACGGTGATCGACGATAATCTAGTTTCAAAAGAAATATACGACACTGCACTTTTCAAATAAGCATTCGTTTATTGAGTCTCGTCAAAGAACTATTTTTTAAAGCTCTCTATCGAAGTAAATTGAAAACAGATAATTTTCTTCGTATGTAATAGTTTCGCGACCAGACATAATAAAATAACCATTCAAAATTTTTAAAGAAGCTTCAAATAATTGTTCAAAATTATATTCTGAGCCTTAAATTTAAATTAAATTATTTGTGACGTTTTACATTACTTTTCATACTTGTTAAAATATTCACCGCATGGCAATATGTTTGCACCGAGCTTTACGTAAAGACGTCTAATTTAGACAATGTTCGTTGCTTGCCACGTTTGACTATTATAATACTTGACCGAACACACTTTGTTTCATAGCTAAATTAATTGATTGCAATAAATAAAAAAGTTAACTGTTTGAACGTTAAAAGTTAAAAGTTCGTTAACTGAACAAAGAATAAAAAAATAAATAGACAAAACAAGAATATCCTGACATGCACAACGATTGCAAATGAGGTTTAATGGAATTAAATCGTAAGTAATTAGCCAGCATGAGGTTCTATATCGTCAGCAAGAATCAGCCCGAGAGCTAGTCTGGTAGTCGAGTACGTGTAAACAAGGTAAGTTGAGATTGAGAGTCTGGTGCCAAGAAGTGTTCATATCTTCATCAAATTAATAGAGTCAATGTGAAGGTGAAGATTCTTGGCAGAGTTTCCCCTCGTGGAGATGAGACCTACGAGCTGAGTGTCAAGATCTGGTGAACGTGAGTCAGGAGGACATTTAATACTAAAACGTCGAGGAGTTTTAAAAACGTTAACAATTGTTTGAAAGATAGACAAATTTAATATACTATTATCAAACCAAAAGTAGTTCCTCACGCGTGTTTTTTAAGCTTTTATGTAGTCAAAACAACTAGAAGTGGACATTGTAATTAATTGTACGTAATTGTAATTTTTCGTGGGAAGCCAGGGTGCAATTCATGTCCCTCTTCCTGTGTCCAACTATAGGTATGTTGTAGATATGACAGTGAAGGGACGTCCAAGTTCGATGGCTGTTTAAGAGGTCTCAATCCCTTGCATTCGCATTAACGATTGAGGAAAATCTCGGAAAAACTTCAGTCAGGATTGCCGGTCTTGAAAGGATTTGAACCCCGGACCTCGAACCAACACTGTCCGTAAAAAATAATGTTGATTTTGTAATTAATGAATTCTTTAACTTCTGTAATTTGATATTATTCCATTCGTTCGCATAGTACCGAGTACACTAAAAACACCTGCCTTTTGGACCCTGCCAAAACCATCACCACGTTCTGCGTCCACCCACTCATTTGTTTTACAAATTAGCCCGTGGGCCTCGCCACGAGTGTGATGTTGGCGCCCAAACGTGGGGCCGCGGCCAAACTTCTTCCGCTACCGAGCCAGGCTCCGCTAGAGTCAACCCGCCAGCCTGGCAGGCTAGAGCCAACGCCAACAGCAATCTCCTCGTCGTCTGTGCTTCGTAACGTCCTCCAGCCAAAACATTACCAGTGCACGACCACGCTGCTACGAAGAAGATGACGTTGATTTATATAATTTAGATTTTTCCTAACCTTGCGATGTTCCACATAAGTTGGCATTTGCCTTGTAACCCAGTAGTGAAGCGGTGTTGGCGTGAGGCCAGAGACGGGTCCACGACGCTTCCTTGGGAGGCACGGACGAGTTGATTTAAACGAAGGTGAAATTAAATCGTGATGTTGGAGGTAATGAGAAACAGAACAGTTTTGCTTGTTCAGAGAGGGGGGGGGGGAGTCACGAAACATCCTAGAGTCGCAATGGTTTTTTCAACACTATAATGGCGAAGTGTATAATTCACAAATTGTGGCCTTGTTGTTTGTCTAGCAAGACAGGATTTCGATTTAGACTTAGGCGGAGACCCTACCTTGAACTTGACTAATGGGCGGTTCGCCATAAATGGTATCTCCATTATATAATGTTCTATAAACATATCTCACACCTCGACATTTTGAAACGAATATAATTTAATGCTGTCTACAAATATCAGGTTTGTATAGTTATTTAGGGAGATCATTTGTTATCTCATATGGTAGTGTGGGGCTATCCATAATTTCCTTAGGAGTTGGCAAGCAAGCTATTTGCGGTCTGCCCAAATGTCTTGCCAATTAATAAACATTTGTTTTGAAGATGTAAAAGAGGGTAAATGTTAATTTCTACTCAAAAAAAGATTTGAGTGAGTGGGGAAGAAGGGAGGGGGGAGATGATTTGTTCAAATTGTCAACATGCAATGTAATGGTTATCGAAATTTATTTCCTGAACATATCTTTTAAACAATATAATGTCAGCGTAAAACCGTGTGAGTGTTGTAAACTGGCATTACAAGTTCGAATTGAAATAATTATTACATATTTCACATTTACATAGACGGGTGACGGAAAATTTAAATATACATCTAAACTACTAGTGATAAATGAAAAGTAACATGTTTTATTATTGAGGCATCAAACAAAGCATATACTTATCAAGTATTGCAAAAGATTATATTCAAGGAGGAACGTGAGAAAACTAACGCAATCCGAGACACACGAAGAACAAAGAAAAGGTAAAAGATGAAGGAAAAAGAAACAAATAGTAAAGAAAACAAGAACATTCTCAACTAAAAACTTAATAATTTCATCTGACGTGGTAACTGATAGCATCATCCGAGTCACTTGGCCCCAACATACGAGCCACAAGATTAACTCTAAAACACAACCAACTCTTAGAACAAACTCTTTATATTTCTAATCTCGTCCGCTCCAACAAACATCCACATTATGAGCCCCGCTACAAGAGAGTTCTCTGGAGTAATCTCGTAGGACACGGACAAGGTCTTCTGTACAGACGTCACGTGACCTAAACTAATGCGTCTCTTGACTTGAGGCTAGCGACTAATTACGTCCGAGTGAGTCTACTCTACTCTCAACAACACTAGTAATCGCCACCATTTAAATGCCAGGCGACATTTTTGTTCGAGTTTTTTTTTTGTTTCTTTCAGGTATTGAACGATACTGTTCATATACGAAGGTACTTTAACATATAGAAACCGACAGTGGTCCCGGGTTCAAATCCCGTCGAGACCGGCAATCCTGACTGAAGGTTTTTCCCAAGGTTTTCTTCAGTCGATAATGCGAATGCAAGTAGTCTGTACTTATAACTTCGCTACAATAATTGTAGTATGTATTCTTTTATTCTTATGTTTTTTATGCATCATGTCTCTTTCATTGGAATTTTTATTTAATTTTCTACTGCGCTGCCCACACACAGGGTGTAACCTTATGAGGGCTTCTTTTTTCTTCACGAGTACGTTCACGAGCAGTGGTATATGTATTGCATTTGTTATATTGCAAAGTAAATGATTTAATGTATGTAATAAAAAATAAAAAATATCTTTAATAGCCATCGAAAATAATTACTTTCCCAACTACCCTAAAATCCCAAATAACCTAGTTTCATGAAAAGGGTCACACACCTTTGGGCAGGCATGCCAACACAAAAGAGTATAAAATAGAAATTATCACATGTACAGCAATTGAGAAGAAATGCCACAGTGACACGATAGCTTACTTGGTAAAGCTCACTATAGGCGGAGGACCCGGGTTCGATATAAATAATAATCATGATAATAATAAACAACATTATTGGACAAGTGTATTACAACTAACCCAGGTCTATATTTTAACACTACTTGTATGAATTTTCGGAGTCGTCCGTCTCCATCGTCAGAGTGTCAGCGTCTGACGATGAAAGTTTACAAAAGTGTTAAAATATAGACCTCGGTTAGTTCTTTAATATATATCTGGGTAAAATATCTTCTGAAAATGAATATATATAATATTATTATATTTTCTGTGTCATTAAGAGTACCCAAGGCGACTATAGCTCGGCGCTGGTTTATCCCTAACGGAAGCAAGTAGAAATACTGAGTTCCTTCCCTCTATTGAATCAAGTATAGAAGTATTAAACGGGCCTGTTTATGCTCTTTATCACATAATCATGCAAATTTAGAACGGATTTGAGAAAAATAACTTTCCAGACACTATAAAAGTAAGTTCAAAACTAAAATAGAAAAGGTAAAAGGGGTATTGAGTACTTCCAAAAATTTAACGATTGCACTTTTCCCAAAGTCTCGCCAAAACATGTTCACGAACCGGTAAAAACCAGCGAAAAATTCATAACGATTTTTATGATAATGCAGTTGACGTAATAAAGACGTTTATGTCTTCAGTGTGGCGAATCGTAAACGCGATGCAAAAGCTTTTGGGTCACTGAAATGAGTATTTACGAAGCTTATCCCGGTTTACGAGCGTACAGAGGACGATGGTACAAATTGCAGCCACGCTAACTGTTAGTCAGCTCTAAATAGGAATGTTTTAATAATGACGTTTGGTTTTTATTGCATGCAATACCATGTTTAGAGGTGTAATCTACGTTAAAGCATCCGACTGGATAAGGGAATAAGGGACCAACAGCAACCCCCCCCCCTCCCCCCCCTTCATCATGGATCCATGCTACGAAGGCACATGATAAATTTTAAGGTTGTTCCGAATTAGTCTTGTTGATTAGCGATGTCCGCGGGTGGAATCGTGTCCAGCTTGATTGATCGGTGTAGTTTCTTACTTAAATATGCCGGTCTCTAGTTGGTCATTGTTCGAATGACGATGGTGTCAGCGTCTACAGGGTTGGCTTGGTCGGCTTTAAATTTAATGTACCTCACTGAAAATCAGTTATGTATCTGAGTGGGATAGAATATCTAATCTCATTAGTATTGTATAATCATTGTTCCCCCCCCACCCCCCTCCCACACAATTTTGATATTTTGTAAGTATTCATTTTGCTATAATGCATTTTGTTATGTTGGTTTACTTGTATCCAATGCCTTTCCCCTTGTGGAGCTGTGTGCTTGTGGTCTGTGTTAGATTGGTTATTAAATAATTATTAGGCCCTATTTATTTAATTAATGTCTATCTACCTAGTTATAAAAATACATTTACAAAGGAGGGCTACTTAATAAAGCTACTGTAATATAAGTATAGCCAATGATCAGACAATCATGTAAAGGTGCGTTTTCTAGGCCAAAATCAAGAATGAAGTCAACACTGTAGGATAGGGAATATTTTAAAATATTTGAATCCATATTCCGGATCATATAAACTTCAAAATTGATAATATACATTTGCAAGGTAGAAATATAAAAGCTGTAAGACAATTTCAAAATAATGGCCAGATGTGGAAACATAAAACTAGTAACGACCAATAAACTGTTTCGTGTTCAAATATAAACGGATGCTAACAGTAAACAGACGAACGCAAATAAACCCATATATAAATATATAACAACTGATGAAAATATTAAATTATTTGCATTAGATGGGTGCAGGTTTGTTAGGCGGTATAAGAATCAATCTCATGTGTGGCTCGTTGGTCTTGCGGTTAGAGGCCCTGCTTCCAATGCAGAAGGTCCAGGGTTCGACTCCCGCGGTAGGCAAAAGTCTTTTTAACTTCTGATTTGGACTAGAGACCATCAGTTATACTGGTTTAGGAATGTGTAAACGGTGACTTTGGAGCCGTCCTAGCAACGAGGCACATCTTAAATTATAAGGGTTTCCGAATTAATTAGCCTTTGTTGATTCTGGCGCTGCCCGCGGGTTGAATCGTGTCCAGCTTGATTGATCGGTGTTTCCATGCCGGTCTCTAGTTAGTCATAGTGATCGCTCGTCGACGGTGTCGGCGCCTACAGGATTGGCTTGGTCTGCTTTAAAATTGTAATGACACCCACTGAAAATCAGATATGTGACTAAATGGTTAAGACTCAATTATTTACTTATTTATGTTATGAATTGGCCACATACAGCATTTACTGCCATTTTAGAGTGACCATGCAGTGATCAGTGATGTATGATATGAGAGAAGAAGGGAGGAGGGCACGTAGCCTACTTCTGTCGAAAAGTACCAAGGGGACCAACGGCTTTATTTTACGTCCCATACGAAAGGACAGTGTAACCTTGACAGTCATATAGGTTCCTCCACTAACCCGGACTAACGAGCAGACGTCGAGGAGAACGAAGCCGTTACACTAGCTTGCGAACCCTCCATCTGCTCTACCAGCGGTATACGTGTTTCAGGGCAATACGAATTATGCCAACTCGATTTTCTTAATCAGTTTTCCAACGGGTCTAATTCCATAGTTTTATAGTCCATTGTTGTCTAGTCGATAAAACTAGTGATTACACGGTCCAGTGGATCCTCTACAGTCTGCAGTCTCTACTTTCACGCCTTGTCGTAGAACTTCCACTCTCTGTGAAACTAGATCCACTCAACACCTGCGAGTTACAGCACTTTGCACGTGCGTTGGGTGTTGTATTCAATGCCACCGTTAGAGGTAGCTCCAGAATTAATACGTTGTTTTATTATATCGTAAAACTGCGTAAAGAAATTAATGTTGTAAAATAGTACGAGCTTTATTAGAAAAAAGCAATTAATTTATTAATTTTTACTGATTTAAAAAATTTACTGATGAAACGTACAAAATAGAACAATATTGTAATGTCTCAATTTTTATAAGAACATTTGTAATTTTCTGCGTACTATAAGAACATTTGTAATTTTCTGCGTACAGCGTATATTATACCAAAAGAACATCGTTCTTCAGAATCACATTTTCGATAGTGAATCAGTTCATGTGGTAGTAATAAAACATTGCAATTATCAGATATTGGTGATTTAAAATGAGAGCATTCACATAAAAAAAATAAAAAATAAAAAAAATATTTCCAAAAACAATACCAGCTAATAATGTTATTAAATATTTAGACTATACACTGCACTTATAAATAAAGAAAACAACTTTGTAACAATATTTCGACGACTATTCAGTCATCTTCAACGGTTTAATGACATTTATCAAATAACAACAGTAAGAAAAAACAAAAATCCAACATTCTTAAAACAAATACATACTGCCATCTCAATTTCACCAGATAACACATGCCTACCATCTTATAAAAATTAAATCAGTTATGTTGCCAACTGACAATTCAGATAAAAACACAATACCTTTATAAGTTATGACTGACTCTGACTTGGAACAAACATTTTCCAAATAGAAGGAAAGTCAATACTAGGAGTACTAATGACGTTGTTCTTCACAGCCATAAAGGCAGCCTCTTTTAAACGACGTTTATCCAGATTATCTGTATGATCAGATTATGTGTGTTTATAGTCTAAATATTTCATAACATTATTAACCTCACCTGCACTAAAAGTTTCATTATTAATAAGAATACCAGCTATGTCGTATGACTTTAAAGGTAACTTCGTATAATACACTGGACACGGGGGACTTTTATACAGCCTATAGCACAACCTTCCGGAAACTGGATTTTAAATATTGACTCGCTGTTATGATATTTTTCCCCGTAAATTCTAACATCTTCTTCATGGCTAAACTTGATTAACACGTCAACTTGTTTTCTTCGACCCTTCTCGTAGCACAAGAAAAACTCAAATCGACTGTTTTTCTGCCATTTATGATTGGCCACTTCTCCACCGACAAAACACAATAATAAAGCCAGTGAACACTAAATTCGTGAGGCTGACGTATGACACCACAGGTGTTAGAAATTTTGAACAGATGTCACGAAAGTGGAAATATAGGTCTTTACAGTAACACATTTATAAAATTTCTACTTTTTCACTTATTTTGTAAACTTTAAAAAATCGAAACGGAAAGAAAACTTTTAGTTTCTGTCACAATAATATGTGTGCTTTTTTTAAAACACATTTTTCAAAAATTTTCAAAAACAACATCACATGAGTCCTAACAAATTTTATTTATGGTTAGATTATTTTTTATAATTATGCAGACATGACGAAGGTAGCAGAAGAGTCTCCCCATTCTCCCGCATTTCAGCTGGATGAGTTCCAGGTGAAATACGAAGAGCCCACAATAATTATCATATCGGCACAATTTACAAAAATCTACTTACGATAAACTTTCCAAAAGGATTTGGGTGATATCATTTTTTGAAATTGTATGTAAAAGGTGTTTATAAAAAAAATTGCAAACTTCGGCCAAAATTGGAAAATTTACTTTTGGTTTCGAACTGTATTTTAAAATTTCAAATTTTTTGAATAAAAAAGTACATTGGAAAAGTTCTAAACTTGTATCTACATTTTTTTTAATGCTCAAAATGTGTGTTTAGGTCTAAACTACTCACATACAAACATGTGTTTTGGCGTTATTTTAGGATTTTACGATATAAAATACTTTTTGTAGAAAACGTTGAACGTAAGTCCTGTCAAATTACATTTTTTTTTACAACAGTGTATACTTCAGTTTCTTTGGACGCCTGTTGCCCCCTAACGAGGTAAAGCCACGCTCTGGCGGCCGCGCTAAAAACCAAACACCACTAACGCTAAGCGCAATGAGTGATTCCGCCAAGGAAGTGGAATGAAGCTTCTTCCCTGGCTCCGGTGTGCATCTGTTGGGTTGGGCGGTTAGTCCTGTCTCGACGACGCCGTTTTCTCGTTACTTCTGCACTTCGCAGGTTTTATTGAAGAAAGCGTGGGTGATTTGAGTTTACAGTCTGCCCATGCGCACTAGAGGGCCTGAGAACGCTATTGAGTAGATGGGTTGTCTGAGGCAAGGGTCAAGTTAAAATCAGGATGGAATTAAATAATAATTTCTCTTGGGAAGCCTGCCCAGGGTGCAATTCATGCCCCAGGTGTCTAACTAGGTATGTTGTGGATAGGAGAATTGGGAAGGGATGCCCGAGGGCTGTTTAAGAGGGCTCAATCTCTTGCACCCGTATTAACGACTGAGGAAAACCTCGAAAGTCAGGATTGTCGGTCTCGACGGGATTTGAACCCGGGACCTCACGAATCAGAGTCGCGCGCTTAACGCTCGGGCCAACACTGTCGGTATAGGATGGAAATTAAGTTTATAAAATGTTTCACTACTTTATCTCAACACTGTGATAATAACTATTTACGATTAGACCTTTTACAACATGCTATCAACTTTTAATTCAATCCTTTTTCCCCAGGCCAACTACACATTTTTGAATCAGCATCATCATATTCAATTATATTTTTTTCAAATTATTCATTATCAGTTGGTTTTTCATTTTTCCATTTTTGATATCACTTTTATTCAAACTTCGCCAGTAATTTATTTGCAAATGTATTGCAACTAATTTTTTACCAATTTTTCGAATACGCGATAAAGGTGATTGTCATCAAATAAAAATGTAGCGTGTTAATTAGGTTGGTCATTAATTTTTGGTACAAAATCTTACGCAAACTTGATACATGACTCTCTGGTATGAAAACGACTGATGAGCAGCTTCCAGCTTTGCATTATCTTCACCAATCAACATCAAAATACGTAAATAACTATTAAAGTTTATATTTTCTCCATATGGCTGCGAGGAAAGTTTATCAACAAGGCGAATAAATAGACATAAATCCTCCTGTTTACTCTCTATCAGTAACGAATTATTTGTTCTGCCCGTGAGCCTCGTTTATTAGTAATAAAGTTGGCAACATTGAACAAGCTTTAGTTCTCATCGTTGAGTTAGAAGGTAGAGGGGGGGGGGGAGGTTTCAAGGAAATAAGACTAAACAAATCATCCTTGAAAGAACGTGGATGTCACATTACGATATTAATAATGTATGGATGTTATTAATTTTAATTTAATTTAAATTCATTCATTTTCTATTACCCGGCACCTCCACCAAAGTACCAAAGATGTAAAATAAAAGTACATTTCACTCCTTATTTGGATACTTTTGTACCAGATCTTGAAGAAGGTTGTTCCGACTGTCAACGGTAGGCCCCTACAGTTCTCTTATAACAACTAGAGCATTGTTAAAACCAGTTAAAAATAATTTTTTAACGTTTTTCCTTTCCTACAAAAGTTCATTTCAGGAAAAAAAAACGAAGAAATATTTTCCCAAAATCAAAAGAAATTATAAGCAAGCGATACTCGATAAACAAATTTTGAAAACATTTATTTACGCCTCATGGAAGTTTTCAAGTTGATGACACACTGAAAACATACTATTTAAATACCACCATCATAAGTGTGTTGAAATCGCGTGTGCCCCCACACACAGGGTCAATGTTTCTTAAATGTACACACACACCTCTCTCTGGTTGGATAATCTCCTCTGTGCCCTTGAAACCAGCGAGTCGCTAGTACTAGCCTAGCCTTCGATATTTTTAGCAGTCGTTGTGTTGATTTGGCAGACATGTTGTGTAAGCTATTTCCTTACGAGAGAGAGAGAGAGAGAGAGAGAGAGAGAGAGAGAGAGAGAGGAGGTGGGTTCTCTAACCTATTACTGACGACCTTCTCTCCCCCCCCCCCCTCCCCCTCCACGGAGATATGCAAATAGCTAGACTCCAATCGATAGATAAGCCCACACCAAACTCAACGGCTTACGTTACATTAGATAGATCACTGAGCCTCGAGAAACTTGGGTAAAAAGCTTTCGAAGATTCAGCCATGTTAGCGAAGTTCCGGACATAATTGAAAACATGCTTGTTATAACTTAGCAATAAACTGTTTCTGGTACAAAGTGCAAAAGAAGAATTAAAAGTTTATACTTGTAGCTCATGTACAGATTGATTGGATATTGCTAGAGATACGTTTTTTTAGCATTTAAATTTAGAATATTTAGCATTAATTTTGACAAATTTAGCTTTTTTTAGCATCAATGTTTTCATTTCCACCAAAACCCTAAATGTAGGGTGTTTCTTACACTTCTAATGGTGAATAATGGAAAATAGAAACATTTCAATTCAATCAAGTGACATAAAACCTTAGAATACATTGCTAAACTAGTTCTCAATTATTTTTAGAAAAATTAGCATTTTGGATCGTCAAAATTAGCATTTTGTAGCATCAAAAAGCTAAAACGATATTATGCGCTTTGGCTAACCTTGACAGTCATATAGGTTCCTCCACTAACCCGGACTGCCGAGCAGACGTCGAGGAGAACGAAGCCGTTACACTAGCTCTCGAACCCTCCATCTGCTCTAACCAGCGGTATACGTGAGTTTCAGGGTAGAGCGGTCACCCACTCTACCCCTGACCACGCCCGAAGGTTGCTTAACTTCGGTGTTCGAGTGGGAACCGGCTAAGCGACCTGGGCTAAACATCTGGTTCTCATGTGTAGAATGAGAATTCAGGTATGAAATTGTGAAGACGTAAGAGTAATTTAGAAATGAAGACAACAATGTAATTAGTTTTTATAACATGAAATAAATTGTGGATAATATTAAAACATTGCAATTTAAATATATCTCTCAAATAGTTTAAGTAGAGAGTAGAGATGATGACGGTTGAAGAATTTTAATTTTAAACAGCAATTTAAAATGCAAGCAAGGGGGGAAAACATTCACAATTTCACAACTGTTTTTATGCTAAGTACTACGTTCTTTGCAATGTGGACGCATATAGAATCTGTAACTAGGTACTTCAGATTCAGGTGCTACGCATTTCCTTTCTGATGCTCTCTCCCCGTAAACCCCTGCCCCCTCCCGGTCCCCTAATTCTTGATTAAAGAACAATTCTAGGGGTTTAATATTATTAAATTTCAAGAGTGATTCAAGATTTAATTATGTTATAAGATGGAGAAGTACAAGGGAGAAAACAGTATGGGGGTGACAGCTAGAATGTGAAGGGGGATAGACGAAGGGGTGGGTATGAGAGAGAGGGGGGAGAGGGGGAGAGAGAGAGAGAGAGAGAGAGAGGGGGAGGAGAGAGAGAACCTGTGGAAAGGAAGAATGCCAAAATGATAAATTAGGTAAGGAGAGAGAGAGAAAGAGACAGAGGAGAGATAAAGAAATAGAAGAAATAAAATAAAACGGAGACAGACGAAAAATTTGGCACATTCAAGTCGAAACCTTCCCAAAAGATATTATCCAACAGCTCCCGCCCACTCTAGCGTCCCTGAACTGTGGATATCTGACCGATTGTTTGGTCGGTGACGTCAGCAATGACCTTGAGGCGTCCGCAAGGCCAGATGCCAGTGTCCTCTACGTCTTGTTTATCGAGCTTGAGATAGATAGATGAAGACGCGCCGACAACAGGCGGGACTTTCATGTTTTTGCGACCAACATCTGGGAAGGATCCTGTTTAGTTTACTTGCCCTTTATCCCTTCCAGACAGAAATCTAGAACGGTTTTTATCGAACCTTGTGAGTACGAGTGATTAAGATTTGTTTTATATTTCTACAAGAAAAATCAAACCTAGGCCTACTTGAAACGATTGAAACTGAAAGTGAAGGCTCGGGCTCACACGTTTTCCCGTAAGAATTACCGATGTTAGGAAGTACACGTCAGTTCACTCTGTACGAATAAAATTTGTTTCTTTGTCGTTATGAGTTGTGAGTTGTGATATGCTTGAGGTGAAGAAGCAAAGTAAATAAGATTTGTGTATTTGTATATTTAGGACACATTTGGCAGTTGGCACATAGCTATTCGCTCGGCCAAGAACCATCCGAAGTATATTATTTAACTTTGCAAAGTTGTCAATACAGCACACATCGACAACCCTACAGTCGTAGATTTTTACAAAATTTTGTCTCCATCAAACACAAAAAAATCAGGCATATAGTCAATTTTGCACTTTAAACACAATCAAAAATCGTGAAAATTTATTAATTTGTAAAAATTGTTTTAAAAGCAATTTTAGAAAAGTGTTACCGTAGAACCCTATATTTTCACTTCCGTGACAACTGTTCAAAAAGTCAGTGACCCTGTGGTGTCAGTCAGACGAGAGATCAGGAATGTGGCTAAAACGCGTGTCCCATATCCTCTTAAAATTCCAGAGTCCTTATAGGACTAAGGACAATTTTAGATCGACCCTTCAGAAGTGGCCGGATTAGAGTTTACGCCCTGATCCAGCTCAGTTAATGTAATTTTGACTATCTCGTTTGTATTTTCGGATCCTTGCTTCCATTTCAGTAGGTCACTGCTTATAAGGCCCAATGAGGTAATGAAATTTTACCATGAAAGGAGAAACAATCAAACGTATCACGAGTAAAGGATAATGTTTAGTACTAGAGTATTTTGTTTCATTGTTCCCATTTCAGACCATGTTCAGGATGACGAATTTTAAGTTAATCTATAGGATATTATAGGTCGAATTTAAAGGTAAAAATTGAGACAAAAATTACAATTTAGGTACTTGACCATAAACCCCATATAACCCCTCACTTAACTTTAGTGTATGCAAGTCCTACAACTCGTATGAAACTGTTGTTATTTTTACCTGTTTACCGATATCACGGTATAAGCAGTGTAGTCTAGACTATCTATACGATGACGAGAATTATATTAAAATAAAGTTTGACTATTTAAAAAAATCAAAGGATGTTATTAATGATAATTAAATGTGATTAAGAAGTCATGTGGGCTGGAGGGGAGAGCGACCCACTTTCGAGTGTCTCGAGGAAAAAAGGTCCCGAAAAAGCTTTGGCCTTCACACGGAAATTAATACGAGCCAGCTGCTGCATTGTCTTAATCCTTCCGATCCAAGAGTAACAGCTGTGGGCGACATCGCTACCCCGCGTCCTTAGTCCTAACCGCAAGACCATATCGGCAAGTAGTAGACGCAGACCAGACGTTTAGTTGTTGTTGTTTGTCATAAGTAGAGTTACCTTTATTTAGCGTTTTTGATACTATCGTTAAAAGGTGAAAATAAATTTTGTAAAACACTACAAAATGCTAATATTACTAAAAAATAATGTTATAAATAAATAAATTGTATTTAGAGTCTACCCACTCAGTTATATAACTGATTTTCAATGGGGGACAGTAAATCAAAGCGACCATTTTTGTATGGCATTATGTTGAAAATGCGATTAAGTATTTTTCTAAATTGTTTTGATATGTTTTTAGCTTGTGCAGCATGGGAATGCACATAAGAACTTGTTGCATAAGGGAATTTAATAATCATTTGATGTTAATGGCTAATATGCTCACCTGTCAACCTGACAGCAAGCTTGAAAAATATTTGGGCAACAAATCACCACAACCTACATTACAATACAAACTGACCTATTCAAAATGGCTTCTAATTGGGATCAATGACTGGGGATCTAGAACTACTATGCGTGTACTATGCATGTCTACTATGTGACAATCCCCCCCTTACTTTGAGCGGCAAACAACTCTTCCTCCGTGCGAAGATACCTCAACTCTGTGGCGAATCTTACCTGTAACAAACGGAGAACGAACATTAGTTCAGGTCGCAACATCTCAACGGAAATCAGGATAGAGGTAGCTGGAGACCACTTCTTTGTGTGAAACGGTAGCTAAAGGTGTTCCACCATGCACAGAGAATTTTAGTCAAATCGATGACATAGAGATAAGTTTTTTAAACGTTTTAAGTTTTTGAGGGTAAATCGGTGAGCATCAACATCAACAAATAGGGTTGTAAAACGCTACAAAATGCAAAAAAAAAAGGGGGGGCGCCATCCTGACACCCCAGTGCCGTACACTCCAATTTCATCACCAGATTACACAATGAAAATAAATTAAAAAGGCCAAATGTCCGAATGCCAAATGTGTATGTAAGTAAGTGTAAAAATGTTAGTGTAAAAACACGTCCGTAGGCTCAAAAATACCTTCTTGGCTTCGGCCCTAGACAACTTTCCTACATTTGAACCTAAATCGGAGCTGCTTATGAGAAAGCTGTTTGTTATGTTGCGCGTGTGCATATTTCTATGTGCAAGTGCATTTAATTGAGTAATCAAGTAGTTCCACAAAGTGATACTACTTGACATCTGACCTCGTCTCGGAAACCGCAAAACAAGTTGTGTGTCAACAGACGGAAATGGAAAGTGTCATTAGACTTGAGAGGTTTGGCCGGCTTCGCAGTCGCCGCCGTGAAGATCAAGCCATACGCGGTTTATTTTTACCGCTCGGCTCTGCGCGGCTTTGACTTAGTTGTTGCTAGAAATAACATCAGAGGGCGGCCCTGAATCTTCGCGAAGCTCAGCCGAGATTTGCATAGGACAAACGAAACTCTCCAACTCCAGGTGTACAAGACTCCTAGCATGTTCCCACAGGCGGAGGGCCCCGGGTGGCTGAGGGGTCCCCGAATTATGCCATTAGATATAGTGGAGCTATGTCATATATAGAATACAAGTTTTGTATCGAGCAGTCAGAATCCTTATTTAAAACTCCCAGTAAAATAAAATAAAACACCTTTCCTTTATATTGTCAGAAATCATCAGTCTGCCTCTGAAATGTCTCTGCTATGCTAAATTGAAAATCAAATCAAACGTTAATATGTTGCCATGTTGATGTGAATTGTAAGCTCGAGATGACGACAAAACAAATTGACGCACACAAACTACATTGTTTCGGTATTGCATTCAGCACAACACTTTTTTTACACAATGCACCAAATGCACTCTAAAAATCTGATTTTCAAAAAAAAACGCATACGGCGCTTATAATGGAGGGCTCATTTCCCCCATGATTATATCCTAGATCCGCCACTGCAATAGGGCCCCAAAACAGGCTGCGCGCAGGTCCCCAACAAGTGTAAATCCAACTCTGCATGTTCCTTTCTCTACTCTGGATTTGATCTTAACCCCGGCAACACTAACTGATGAGTTTTTCCAAGGTTTTCTTCAGTATAATCTCTTTTTGTTAGCGTCACTGAATCTTTCTAACAGAATACCCGGCGCCTCCACCAACTACGAGAATACAAATGGGAAGGAAAAAATATTGAATTCTTGTACTCGTCAAGTAGTTTGTTTGTTTGTTTGTTTGTTTGTGTTTTATACGGGCGCGCCAACCGTTAGGTAATTGTGCGAGTGCACCATTCTAACCTAGGGGATGTGGGGACAGATCCAGCCACGGGCATGGAGGCCAAGAAGGAGAGGTTTCACATCGTGGTCGTCGCCGTCGGGGAGGTCGTCGAGGGGAGCGGTCTCCGGCGACAACTCTCAGAGCTCGCCTCTAGTTTTAGTAATCAAAACACCCCTACTTACTAGCTGAAACTTGCGAGTTGGACTTTCCCTCATTTTCTCGACGCCTTGTACGATCGGCAAATTCCACCCCGGGCTCCGACTGGGGCCCTTGTTACAAACAGTTTGTTACGTCTTGAAGCCTAGTAAAGCGCTCACCCCACTGCCTTCTAGATGCTACTCGTGGAACAAGAAGCCACGGTATAGTATCTAGCAGGCAGTGGCTCACACAGACGGTAAACTCCTCCAACCAAGAGACATAGGTGCCGCACGTACAGAATGTAAATCCACTGAACTAAACAGGTCACGTCGCTTATAGCTTGGAAGGTGGAACAATTGAAAGATGCGCCAAAGAGATTCTGAGTCGCAGAGAAGCGAGCGCGTGCATAATATCTGCACAAACTCAAAGAATATCTTCGACTTGGGTGAATGCGCGCGCACGTGATGGTGTATGTATGCACATGCAAATACTATACGTGTGTGCATCCGAATATATCGACGACAAGTGACTAAATTCTTAAAATATACAAACTGCATTGTTTGTGTATTCCATTCATCGATAATGTGTGTGGCTCGTTGGTCTTGTAATTAGCGTCTCTGCGTCCAGAAGTTCAGGGTTCAATTCCCGCTATAGGCAGAAGTCTTTTAACTTCTGATTTGGACTTAAAGTCCATCAGTTCTTGGGTTAGGAATTTGTGGTGTCGATCCGCGGGTGTTCGCACTGTCCATACCACTGATAGCTATATTACCTATTAAAAATATCGATCTTGAACGCATATACGGGGCGTGAAAACCTACAATATCAATATCGCAAATACACAATATCTATACGCATTTTATTCTCCACAAGATTATTTTGGAAGAGTAAGAGGATGAATGAATATTATTGTTTGGCCAAAGTCTATTATACTTGTTACTTGATTTTAAATTGCATTTTTAAATTTATCACTACCTAATATTGACTTTGATAATGTATAAGTGTAGGCCGATTAGTATTAGTAGTTTTAGGGCGCTTTAACAGCTAAGATAATTCGCACCTCCAAGATAAAACAATTTCTATGTGTAAGTTACCACCATAAATACTTCTTTCCAGGGTGAGGAACGTAAGGGGTGGACAGACCTGTGCTAGTCAGAACCAACCACAAGCGTATGGGGAGGGCAGGGGTTCCCCTACGTCGTGGTCGTCTCCGTCTGTGTCATCAACCGTCCGTGTAGTCATTCTCGTCGCCGACGGGGAGATAGTCAAAGGGAGGAGGAAAGTTCCCCGACGACGACCCAGAGCTCGCCATTAGTTTTATAGGGAATGAAACTCCCCTACTCACGGGCCAAACCACGAGAAGGTTGCGAGTTGGACTTTGTTAGCCAATTAAATTTAAACATGGAAATAAATTATATTATCTACGGCAAATAAACATCTTGAATCTTGAAGCACTCTTTGTGCGCTCATTCTGTAGTCTACATTATTCTCCAAGAAACCACAACTCAAGAACATCAAAGATCACATGTCCTGTCTGGTGCAGAGATTGTGTTCGTCTGTCTGCACCAACTCGGTCAGCTAACATTCAGAACATTCTGATCCGAACATACCTTCAGTTTATCAGACGTTATATTCAAACTGAATGCAACCATTCATCTGTGAATCAAATCGCCATTTCACATAGTTCGTCTGGTTATATTGATCGATGTGTGTGGTGGAGTGTTATTATACCCTGATTCCAGGTTAGAAGTTGTCGATGCAATCACAGACACCGATAGAAGTAGACTGTTGGATGAGCTCGAGCGAACCAGGCTTTGACGCGGAATGCAGAGTTTTAGTCTGGATCACTTGGAAGCTCCATCGTTTGTTATATCAGGTTGTGGTTTGCACCTAAATTTCAAGTAAAAATGTGTGGATTGCGCAATCAGAGCACATTTTCCAAATAGTGCTTGCTATTTTCAGTAACATATACAGTAAATTTGCTACCAAACTGGTAATTTGTAGTAAGTTTAAAGTAGAATTTTAGAAAAAAACTTTAAAGTATGATCTACTAGATGGATAAGTCTTGTTTTTTTATTGATGGAGACTTTTTATACTTGACATATTATACAATTAGATTTACCATTTTAAAATTGATAGTGTAAAATGTCACTTTTAAATCTGTAAAATGTGATCTATTTACAATAAAAACATGAATTGAATTTTGAAGGTTGTGTAATATAGGAGACATTTAAATGTTGAAATGTGCTATAATCGAGCACTGTGCTTATACCTTCTGTTTTTTACTTTTTGGATGATATTGAATGTCGAAAAGTGATCTAGAATGTTTTAAAATTATATGGATTTCTGCTCTAGCCGCATCAACTTATGGTAGCAGCTTCTGGCTTGGGGAAAACAGAAGAGAGAAAACATTAGTGTGTGGAAGCCGGGGGTAACAAAAACTAGACAGCTCATTAGCAGCGGCTCGTTATGTAATTATTGAATTACATGATTAGCCACACCCAATAATTATTACATTACTCGGCCGTTAAAACCTCATTAAACATCAGTCCGGCCTACCTCAAGCGTGAATCTAGCGTACGAGTGTTTATTGTACGGAATTCTAAAGGGGGAATATTATATTCTTGAGTTTTGATTAAATATTTAAAAAATTGTCAAAAATATAGAAAATTGTTTTATTTATAATAGTCTTACTCTTATCTACCTTTGGTTTACGGTTTCTCAGTTTAATTAACATAAAAGTTAAAAAATAAATAAAATAAAAATTAATAGAGTCTATAGGCTCCTACCTAGGCAATCACAGAACTGATTTTCAGTGGGGGACATTCAATTTAAAGCAGACCTTACTAAAAATACTCATCACCAATTGATAACCAAATAATAACTTCTTGTAAACCATAATAACCAATTGATAACCATTTGTAAACCACTAATAACCACCAAAGAGGCTTGTGAAATGGATGATAACCAACTGTAAACCATTTAATAACCATTTGATAACCTATTGCAAACCAGAACATCACCAATTGACAACCATGGTTATTATAAATCTTTTAATAACCATTTGATAACCATTTGTAAACCTCAACTAGTAATAACCAAATGGTCACCATGGTTATTAGTTGGTTATTACTTTTTTCTGAGAATCTCATAACCAATACATAACCAAATACAAACCATGGATATTAGTCACCAATTGGCAACCATGGTTATTAATTGGTTTACAATAACATGAAGAACATATACAAGCCTTATCAATATAGGCCCTACTATCAATATATGTTGTTAATTTGATAAAATATATATTTATATGGTCACCTGCAATGCATGCAATTTTAAAATAAAGACAAACACAAAAGCTGTAGGCCTATTTTGCACTGTGTAATAATGGCATAAGCTAGAAAGTCATTATTTTTTGTCAAAATACACAAACCTCTAGGTCTAATTATTTTCTAGCACAGCATAACATTATTAAAATAGTTTATTTCATAAGAATAATTTACTTGTTTAATGATAGCAATTATCGTAAAAATTGGCCCCGACTGGGCTCGAACCCAGAACCTCCGGCTTACATGACCGATGCTCTTCCAATTGAGCTATCAGTTTTGTTTATCATTAAACGAGTAGGCCTATGTCCTGAAAGCAGGCTTGGCTATTGTACCACCTCTGGCCGATAATTTGAAAGTCGAAGAAACATGCCTGAAAAGTTTGCTGAATGAAAGAAGTCCTTTAAAATAACAGGGGGGAAAATGTGAATTTTTTGGGGCGGGACATAACCTCACTACTGGAAATAATTATATTTAGATTTTTAGACAATAGTGTACACATCAAATCTAGTTCAAAATTAAATTTTGAGAATCGGTTTTCTGGACATAGTTTCTAAACACCTTTAGCTAGCTATAGCTAAAATAGTTTTCTGAAAATAACAATTGGTGTACGATTTTTTTGTCAAACGGTACAAATACGAGTTTTTTTTTTCAGTTTTGTACCGTTTGACAAAAAAATCGTACACCACAACTGTTATTTTTAGAAAACTATTTTAGCTATAGCTTAAGTTATAGCTAAAGATGTTTAGAAACTATGTGCAGAAAACCGATTCTCAAAATCAATTTTGAACTAGATTTGTTGTGTACACTATTGTCCCAAAATCGAAATAATTTCCAATAGTGAGGTTATGTCCCGCCCAAAAAAAGTCACAATTTTTTTCTGTTATTTTAAAGGCCTTCTTTCATTCAGCAAACTTTTCAGACATGTTTCTTCGACTTTCAAATTATCGCCCAGAGGTGTTACAATAGCCTTAAAAACTCTTTTCTAATATTTAATTACATAATGGTGAAGATTTTCCTCAAAAGCAATGTCTTAGACACTGTCAAGATCATTCCATAAAACATGGAAAGCTAGCTCTTCATTCTTGCTACAACACAATATTAGTTTGAGAAGAGGTCACAATTCACAAATAAGACAAGCAGATTTCAAGTAAACAACTCATTGTAACATTATACAGAAAAGGTTTTGTTTTTCTGCATTCTGCAGTATACGATACAAGCGCGTGGCCCTATACCTTATGAGCTAGCCTGCGCGCTCACACTGACACAGGTTCCGTGGCCACTTGGAGAGAGCGTCGAGCTATGGAGGAAGGAGTCCAGGGATCGAGTCCGATAGATACCAATAAAATTTAACCGTCTCAAACTTCTTCCATCTAATGTGTATCTGTTACTTAGTAAGTACATGTGTAAATTGAAGTCCTCAAGTCGTTGAAAGTACTTATTTTTAGGAAATTTGATTCCATCTTTTTGGTTATTTGAGTGACTACTAGATCGCGCTGGTGTTCCTTACCGCTGGTTATCAAATGGTTTACAGTTGGTTATCAAATGGTTATTATATATAAACCATGGTTATCAATTGGTTTACAGTTGGTTATCAAATGGTTATTAGTTGGTTATCAAATGGTTATTAGTTGGTTTACAAACTTACTGAGCAGTGGTTTACAAATGGTTATCAATTGATAACCATTTGGTCATATTTTGAAACATTGGTTTACAAATGGTTATTAAAAGGTTACTAAAAGGTTATGTAAACCTTGGTTGCTAAATGGTTATCAATTGGTGACGAATATTTTAAGTAAGGGAGACCAAGCCAATCCTGTAGGCGCCGACACCATCGACGAGCGAACAATGACAAACTACTTTCCAGTTTCACGTAAGGAACTGAGATCTGAAATGTATATAATTTATATTGCTAAGGATATGGTGGCAAATAAAAATTATATGATACTAACAAAATATACAATGTACTCACACAATTTTGCTAAATTCTTAAAAATACTATCATAAAGCATCAAATTTAACACTTAAAAAAAATTTCCCTTTCCTCAATTGCAAAGCGATTACCAACAATGATCATTTACAGAATATGTGTATATTCCCGCAATGGAGACATAAAACTCAAAATATTAGGCTGACGAGTATCTCATCTCAAGTATGTGACAGCGCCAGTGTTTGTTTGCGAAGCGTCGCTGTGAACTTTCTCTTTCTTGCAGGGTGACAAGAAGAAGACACGAGGACAAGTGGCGCGAGATAATGAACCAGGTGTGAGTGAGGTGAAGGCCACTGTGTGTGTCTGTTTGTTGGAAGTGTTAACATTAAAGTGGGGTGCAATCTCCACGAAACCTAAAATATTATCTTTTAATTTTAATAAGAAATCTAGATTTTTTTATGTACGTGGTCTACACTCAAGATATAAAGCCTCACAAAATATGATAATGAATAGTTTCGGATTTCCTTGCAATTCATAGTTTATTTACAAACGTTTCAGACAAATCTCCCTGTCCGTTAAAAAATTATTTACATATTCAAAAAATTATTCATTATGTCAAATAATGTAGTAGAAATATACTTAAAAACATTATGTATATTATAATATACCCTAGAGTCGTTCGGCAAAAACTATTCACACTCAATGTATTACCACAAGGACAAAAAATTACTGAGACCATAAATGTTTGCAGATCAACATTCAAAACATTACAGTGAGGCCTACACAATTGTTTATACAGTTCATCAAACAATAGAGCAGGTAAAGGGGGAGTTAGTTGAAATATCTACGTGGCATTTGACATATACAAACTGCTTTAACGCCCCACCCCCTTAGGAATAGTATTTTTATCCATCCACGAAAAGTAGGCTTTTTAATGTGATATCTTACAAGTCGTCTAATGTTCGTATTCACTGGTGACTCGGATAGCGAAAGTATGCCCCGATAGATAATGATCCATACGAATTGTCCCCCTTAGCAGCCGCTTGCCCTGGAGAATAATGTTTGAATCGAGTTCTGGAGTTATTAACAAAAAATCATGAATAAAAATAAATTTTAAGAAGCTTCGGCATACCGATAATTATTTGAAAATGCTCAATATATAAGTTGAACCGTATAGTCTGTGACGAGGTTGTATATTAAACCTGTGCCTGGCTAAAGCCGATAGAACGTGTTTACAAACATTGTAGCGTAACAGGTGCTCACACGAGGCAGAACACGAGTTTATAGCCAATAAAACCAATCAGTAAGATGAGCTTGATAAGCTGATGATTTATGTCCCTGGTTCGGCTTCTCTCGCCACCTGTGATAACTGAGCGAGACCCTGGCTCACTTTGCTAGTCAAGAGGCGCGTTCCTTCAACATCCTAATACAACTTGGCGTAATGAAAGACATCTGTGCACCCCTATCATATCAGATTTTCAATATTTATCATAGATCAATCAGAAAATGAGAAGTTATTTGGGTGTTTTTTTTTTAACCATTTTGACAGATTCTAAATATTCAAGAAAATCGAATTGATTTTTTGTTTATTTTCTATAATCAATGAATGGATAAGTGATATGATAGATGCCTTCATAATAAATTTGTACACAATTGTATAAACTCACAAATAGATGCGACTAAAATTGCTGAAAATTTGAAAGCGCGTAAATGAGCTCCTCCAAGCATTTTTATTTTACAAGGCTTCAAATCTCTCCGACAATTTCAGGAACACTCACATATGTTTGAAATCTTATATAACTGTGTAAAAATGAATTATAAAGGAACTCATTATAGCACTTCCATAAATTGGTTATAAAAAATAAATAAAAAACAAATTCAGTTTTGTAGTATTTAGAATAACTGTCAAAATGGAAAATACACATGTTCATTATTATCAATTATACCAAGTTTAATTCAGATGTATCTAATGACTTATGGCTGCAGGACAAGGAACGGGCCGAACATCATAATATCAATCCTACTCCCACTTAAAACATATTACCTTAGGAAATAAACAACTCCAGGGACAAGGGGTAATATAAAAGGGGATGAGCAGAAGATCCCGATATCAGTGTAAGTATGTAAGTACATGTCCATGGATTTTAATCAAAAATAAAACAAAAGATAGATATTCATCTAAATTGAAAAATTACATTCAAATTGTTTTTTAAAATGTTAATACTAATCGACAATGGACAAAAGCATCAATAGGCTATTTAAAAGTGTGTAGGCCAATGCTTAATCTGGTATCCAAGAGAGAATCCCAATTTACACTAATGACCTGTTAATATCCATTAAATGCTCCATCAATTAAGTCAAGAGGAAGGACTACCGCCAATATTAAAACCACGCGAAATAAACTTATTTTATAAAAAATGGTTTAGTTAGAACTATATCTGGCATAAAACCTTTTACAAATATTGTAACCAGTAATGATTTTAATCAAGGTTTAAATTAAATTAATGTATTCCGTAATTGAAAACGCTACTGATAACATTATTTGAATAATTTGTCATGCAATGTGTAGTTCTAACGAAACTACGTGAGACCTATTAGCCTTTTTTCGATTTTAAGTTACGGTTTGAGCAGAGATATTACTAAAAAAGGTTATTTCGCGTGGTCTTAATACTGGTGGTGATCCTTGCCCTTAAAAGTAGTGTACATGGCGAGAATCGAACCTAGGTGATCCTACACCATTTCTAAAAAAAATTATGACCTTGTCATTTGAGTTCTTTTGGAGATTGTCGTTTCTAGGTATGTAAAATATTATCCATAACACACATTATTGCCCCCGATTCTGAGTGGGCGAAGAACAGTCAAGATTTGTTCATTTTAATACAGCGAAAGTGTTTCCCACTTATTTTTTTTATTTTATAAAAACCCGGATGCTAAGATTGAGCAATAAAAATAAGGAAATTAATTTTGTTTTTTTATTTATAAAAAGCGTCCTGGGAAAGACACACCGGATGTTCAGCTTTAGTTAGGGTAGTGGAGTAACCAACCCTCCCCCTACAATCCCTCTACTAATCGCCCGGTCAAACATTTGCCGACCTAATGCGTATGCACACTGCACTACCGCATGCACAAAGAGTAATGGCGCCCTAACCTAACCCAACAAAAAACACGGTGGGGGAATTTAATTTAAAATAAACATCTTTGAAGGATGTTTACATTCACGTGCACTTGCTCTGTTCGTTGCCTCGGGAGGCTGGTTGCTTTGTGCCCGATGTGAGAGATGTCTGGCGGGAGAGACGAAACTAAACGACGCCATAACTACAGATGCAACGACACAGGTAAGTATGTCATGATAATTAATTTTTACTTTAATCATATTTTGTTGGCTGAAATGGTTCCATGGTCGTTTTGTTATTTTATATTTTATTTGAATTATAAAAAAGTATTTTGTTCAACTTTTAGCTTGAGAAAGGCTCTTGAAAAAAGCTGAAATATTATCCTAAAAGTTGAACAAAATACATTTTTTACAAGTCAAATAAAATATAAAATAACAAAACGACCATGAAACCATTTAAGGCAACAAAATATGATAAAAGGTAAAAATTAAACATTGCCGGAATCAATTTTGTACATATTCTGCAGAACATTAATAATATGTGAAGATAGAACATTCAAAATCGTCAAAACAACCAGTTTTAGACTATGCATTGGGCCTTCGATTAGGACAAAAAATATTCCATGTTGGTGGACAATGTGCGCTAGTACTCATCGATAAATTAAAATAAAATCGTTTTTAACTAATTTAACAAAAGTTGACTGTTCAGTCCTTCATTTCCGCTTCAGTGACAACTAGGTAAAAATTCAAACACATGTGGTGTCAGACTAGTATCATTCTAGCTATGACTTTCTGAAGGACGTGTTGCTTATTTATTAGATTATTATATTATATTAGATTATTCATTCCCTCTCTCTCAAGAGGGGTTATATCTGTTACCATGTATCGGTCGAATGAATAAATTGAAATTGAAATTGAAATTGAACCTTTTGGTTTTGCCTGTTAATGCTTTTCCTGAGTATCAAGTATGAAAAAAAAATAAATATACTAGCTGACCCGTCGCGCGTTGCTGCGACGTTGTTGTATTGTTGTTGTTGTTGTTGTTGTTGTTGTTGTTGTTGTTGTTGTTGTTGTTGTTGTTGTTGTTGTGCCAGAACCCTTCGCGGGAGTGTACTTCTCCATAAAAAAAATACGTATAATGTGTCAACTTTCATGGTGATATGTCCAACGGTGTCGAAGTCAATTCATTGGTGAGTTCTCTTTGCAGGCACCGATTACCACGTGGAGGAGTTACAACAAAATAGATAGCATAGAAACCTTCGCCGTGAAAAAATACATATATGTGCTAAGTTTCATGGAGATCGGATGAATGGTGTAGTAATGCATAAAGGCTAAACATACAGACATACATTCGTTTTTATGTACATAGATTATTTGTAATTTATTTTTCAAATTTACCTTGTTTTAAACTTCTTTTCCCATATCACAAGCCAATGCTGTTCACTTAACCTGCACATGACACACATCAAACCACACATTGCACTTTATGGCCAATAAACTACAACTTAAAGTAAAATGGTCGTACTGAGCTAAACACTATCCCCACGTACATATCGGCAAACCCAGACGTATCCTAGGGGAGCAATCCCAGACAGAACTCGGCACATCCTGTCTAGGTTACGCCCACCTCCCAAACAGACTAATACACTCCGGGGCAACATGGAACTAATTAGCACAGACGGTTGGGCTACTTCTATTCTCACACGAGATTAATTAGTCGCCATAGACGTTATAAACTGTGAGGGGTGACTTCTCAGTGCAGCTTGCAATCTCTGTCCTCACAGAGTAATAATAATAAGAGTCTGCGGAAGCCGAATGTGCCTATGCTTATAAATAAATAAATAAATAAATTTTAAATTTTATTTAGAGTCTACCCACTCAGTTATAGAACTGATTTTCAGTGGGGGACTTTAAATCAAAGCGACCAAGCCAACCCTGCAGGCCCCGACGCAATCGACGAGTGAGCGATAACCAACCCAAAGATCGATATTTTTAATAAGAAATATATCAATCAGTGGTATGGACAGTGCGAACACCCGCGAATCAACGCCAGAATCAACAAGGCCGATTCAGAACAACTCTGAAATTTATTATGTGCTTCGTTGCTAGGACGGCTCCAAAGTCACCGTTTACAAACTCCTAAGACAAGAACTGATGGACTGAAGTCCAAATCAGAAGTTAAAAAACTTCTGACTTGAGCGGGAATCGAACCCTGGACCTTCTGCATTGGAAGCAGATACGCTAACAACAAGACCAACGAGCCACACTATTATTATTATTATTATTATTATGATACCTGATATCTCCTGTTATATATTATATATGTAGGTACTTTAGATAGAAATAAAAAAGTGACTACACCGGGGATCGAACCGGGACCTTGGCTTTCCGGGCCATGCTCTTACCAACTGAGCTATGCGGCCACCAATTTAATTCTGTCTAATTCTTGGTCTGTTTATACATGGTTAATAACGTATATATATATATTTACGAGTTTTTTCCTAGCAAACTTTGCTAAGTGCGGCCCGAGATAACTTTTAATTAACTCGCTCCCTGCCCCCCCCCCCCCCCCCAAAAAAAAAAAAAAAATTACTCAAACTCTCTTGTTTACCTGTTGGTTTAGAATTTGTTTTAAAACCGGTAGGCACTTCGTTTTTTATACGATTTTCACAATGCGGTCCTTAAAATTGAAAATACGAATATATAATATGTTATAACGTAGGCCTATATATAACTATTAATACAATACAACTATTTAAATCCAAATGTTGGATCTCTCCGCAATATAACTATATTTATCAAAACGAAACTAGAGTAATAGCATTATGAAGTAGTATTTCAACATTATTTATTAAACAAACTGTCTAATTATAGTTTATTCTCTGCATCAGAGATACAATCACGATGAAATATCAAGGATTAAAATACATTTAAGATACGATTAACTGTCGAGATGAAAGCAAAGTTTAATATATCTACATTTTAATACATTTAAACAAGAATGTTTCGAATATTTAATACATTCAAAGTACTTGAAGATATTTAGGATACGAATGTAAGGCATAAAGTTTAGAATAATGTATAAATCTGTCTAGCTGAATGTTGAGTCTTATAACCGAGTTGTGTGAGGCAGCCAGGCGAGTGCGACGTCTAGCAACTTTGAGAGTAGTTGTGTAACAAGGTAAGTACGCCCAGCAGACGGGAACAAGCCCACTACACCATTACCATTATCATGCTCGCAGTGAACCTCGCCATTAGACTCGGCTTCGGTTTCAATCCAGCCGAGGTAGTTTCATCGCTTTGAGGGCAGGTTGGCTTACGTACTGGCTAATGGGACGTGGGGGATTCTATGATATAAAGATGGGATGAGAATACGAACCGATTACTGTCATTTCAGAGAGGAGGATGTTTTATCCGGGTTGTTGGGAATGTATTGGTAACCCACCTGTAAGCAAAGAGAAAAATAATATTTAGTACAAGTCAGAAATTTAAAGAAAAAACGATCGGGATTTGAACCAGGGTCTCCCACACTCCAGGCATAGACACCTATGGGAGTTAAATTGAAATTATTTTGACTAACAGTGTACGTCCAAATAATTTCAATTTCTTAATTATTAAAATGTTTATATTAAGAACAGTGTACGTCCAAATAATTTCAATTTCAATCAATCAATACAACAATCAACAAAACAATACAAAACAATCAATATACCTGTTCAACTAGTTTCAATTTATAACCTATAGGAGTGTTTCCAAAATAACCAAATCGAGAAATAAATGCAAAATTTATAAAGGAAACTTTCATTCAGATGGTTCAATAACAAGAGCCATCCATGTGTATGTATGTAGTCAGTGAAAGAAATATTTGAAAATAAAAGTAGTTTTCAACAATAACACACAGAAAGATAAAGTGTAGAACATATTATTGTGAACAAAATCGGAAGAAAACTTCAACATTCGGGTAGCTTTTGGTGGAGGTGCCGGGTTGAAAGGATTCGCACCACCCCTATAGTAGGCTAGATCAGCAGTCATTGGTCCACTTCCGTGACAATTAGAAGCCATATTGAAATTCCAGTTTACGTGTTAATCAAATGGGAGTGATTTGTAGGTTGACAGGTAAGCATACTAGCCTTTAACATCAAATGATATACTAAATTCCCTTATGCAATAACTTCGTATTGTTTCTGTTTGTTCAATACCATGCTGCACAAGCTAAAACCATATCAAACAATCCCGTAAAATACTTAAATGCATTAAAAAAGCATCAATTAAAACTCCAAATCGCCATCTTGAAATGGGCCGATTGACTCTTCAATTTGCTACGCTCGCGCCTGTGCGGAGGTATAGGAGACTGCTAATCTAGCCTACTATAGGGGTTATATATCTATGATTCGCACATTTGTGTAGGGCTAGCCCCCCCCCCCCCCCCCAGGGCTGCCAAACACATGCTGTCATCCTTGCGACAACTAGTATGTGTCAACACGTTCGGTTTTAACCGTAACACGTGACACGCGCACAGTCGCACGGGCGGGCGAACAGACAGAAGTTACACAAAACAGCTCTTATAATTTAAAAAAAAAATTACTTCCTCGCACACAATAATTATTATTATTATTTATTTTAGAAATTGTACAGATAATCGAACATTAAGGTGCACAACCTCATAGAAAGTTAGAAAAGGGTCATGAGGCCCCAGTCACAAAGTGTCTAACTGCTTAGTTATACCTCTTAAAACCACATTATAAAATACAATAGGAATAAATTAACAAATAATATAAAAAAAATAGTAAAGAGTGAACAATAGATAGTAAAGGGTGAACAAATGACGGTACAATAGCTAAGTAAAGGGTGAACAATGATGGTATGTTACAAATAATATAAAATTAAGTTAACTTAATTAATTAAGTTAATATAAAATTAAGTTTAGTATTCTTATACAGTTGATTTCATCGCTACGATTTTGACAACTTATAAGGGTATACATATTATTGATTTTTATATAAAATGTACATAACCGAACTTAGAATGTTAATCGTTCATAAAGTAAACTTTTATGTGTGGACCTTATTAAAAGTAAGTGTTTATTAATTTCTCAAATTATCCATGCAACTTGATGTGATCAGAAGAGATATATCACTATTCACCATTTCAAAACTATTATCAGAGACCACATGCAACATACTTCCAACCCAACGCCCACATGATCTAGATTCCAAAGTTTCATGATAATAAACATAAATATCCAACCACCTAACTTATTTATAGCAAGGAGTAAATTAATACACTTCCTCCTCCATAATTAGGTCCCGCAATAGCAAAAACTCCCCCCCCCCCTCAAAGACAGGCAGGGATGTGAGCTCGAGTACAGACGTTTTTAATTAAAAACCAAGTACGCTCGTCCAAAGAAGTTAGACACAGGTCAACTGCTTTAGAACCCGACAGTTAATTAGCTACCTAAGAAACTTTATTACACGAGTTCGATAAAACCTTATTTCAGAGATACAAACAACAGGTAGCATTACTTAGTACTTAGTGTACTCGAAACAAGTAATTAGGTTCTAGTAGGAGACGCTGAAGTTGGGACTTTTTCAGGAATTACAACGAAGATGGAATCTTTTATTACTAGGAAAACGCTTAAGTCCCGCCGCGTTGTTGGATGAGCGTAATTGGTGCATTGAGCTGCCATGTGTTATGCGGATTTTCTGTTGTTCTGTGAAAAAATCATTACTAAGTTGAAGATTTTTTTAAAATTAATTTAAATTAAATAAAAAATAAACATTAATTTTCAATTTTTTTAATTAATCGTAATTCTGAAAAAGAAAAAATCGTAAAATTGCGATTTTTCATAACAAATAATTATTCGATTGCGCTCAAATTTCACACGAATATCTTAATTCATAAAATTATGGTTCTGTGAAAAACTCATTAAAATCGAATAAAGCATGTAGGTGTTATAAGTCGAAGAAATTTTTAAAAAATCGAAAAAAAATCGTAAAATTGCGATTTTGATGAGAAATAATTTTTCGATTGCGCTCAAAAACGTGGCAGCTCTAAGTTAAGAGATTTTGAAGGTTTCCAGAAAATTTCATTGCAATTGGAGTATCGGTTTAGCCGGAATCGTGCTGACAAACACACAATAATACAGGGGAAAAAAAGAAAAAAAAAACATTCCGGATTTTTTTCTCCAGTGTAGTGAAATGGAATCTTCGCTTCGCTCGCTACGCTCATCCAAAGAGAGTACAGGACATGCGTTTTAGGCAAATTGCTGTTCGCTCGGCTGACTGACCCCACAGGTGTTTGAAATTTTGTACATATCTCACGAAAGTGGAAATATATGGCTCTTTACAGTAAAAGATTTCTAAAATTAGTTTTGAAAATAATGTATATAAAAAATAAATTAGTTTTCACGAATTTCGATTTTGTTACAAAGTCCAAAATTTACTAAATTCGAGATTTTTTACTGGTTGATTAAGACAAATTTTTGAAAATCTATGACTATATGGCTGTCCATGTATGCTTTATTGACAACTTTGCAAAGTTTCATATACGTCGGGTGCTTCTTGGCCGAGCGAACAGCTTTGCTAACTGCCAAATGTGTCCTGTTCCCCTTAAATCTTCATATATTTTGTGTGGCTCATTGGTATTGTGGTTAGTCTCTGGGTTCGAATAATGCTATAGGAAGACGACGATTTTTAACTTCCTCAATTCTTGGCTTATAAGGTGTAAACGGTGACATTGGAGTCGTCCTAGCAACGAGGCACATAATAAATTATATGGTTGTTCTGAATTAGCCTTGTTGGTTCTGGCGCTGTCCGCGAGTGGAATCGTGTCCAGCTTGATTGATCGGTGTTTCCTACTTAACTCTAGTTGGTCATTATTCGAAATTGTCGCGCCTACATGGTTGCTTTGGTTTATTGGATGAGCGTAGCGAGCGTAGCGAGCGAAGCGAAGATTCCATTCTACTACACTGGAGAAAAAAATCCGGAATGTTTTTTTTTTTCTTTCTTTCTTTCTTTTTTTTTTTTTTGTATTTTTGTCTGTTTGTCCGCACGATTCCGGCTAAACCGATACTCCGATTGAGATGAAATTTTATGGAGGCCTTCGAAATCTCTGAACTTAGAACTGCCACGTTTTTGAGCGCAATCGGAAAATTATTTCTCATGAAAATCGCAATTTTACGATTTTTTTTCGATTTTTTAAAAATTTCTTTGACTTATAACACTACATGCATTATCCGATTTTAATGATTTTTGCACAGAACCTTTATTTTATGAATTTAGATATTCTTGTGAAATTTGAGCGCAATTGAAAAAATATATATCATAAAAATCATTAATTTACGGGTTTTTTCTTTGTTTAAACAATTCTTTGATTATAACCCTACATGCTTTATCCGATTGTAATGATTTTTTCGCAGAACCTTAATTTTTAATTTTATATATTAGTGGTTAAATTTGAGCGCAATCTAGAAATTATTCTTATAAAAATCCTCGCAATTTACGATTTTTTTTAACAATTACGAGTTAATAAATTAAAAAATTAGAAGTTAATTTTAATTTAATTTAATTTAATTTAATTTATTTAAAAAAAATTCAACTTAGTAATGATTTTTCCACAGAACCAACAGAAAATTCGCATAACACATGCAGTCAATGCACCAATTACGCTCATCCAACAACGCGGAGGGACTTAGCGTTTTCCTAGTTATATATTTAATATCCCCCACTAAAGATCTGTGATGTGACTGAGTAGGTAGACTCTAAATAAGAATCTATTTATTTTATTTATAAACTTTGTAAGAGGGTAGGGGTAGTTGACAGTATAAGGTTCCAATTTAATGTTCACGTTATATGAAATTATATTACTCTAACAAAACTTAAACTTCATGAATGTTATTGTTCTAGTTCCGAATAACTCACAAAGTAATTAAGAATTAAACACCTCTTTATATGCAAGTGACGCCGTAAACCTAGTTGGCGGCCATGTTGTCGTCTGTCAGGGTTACCTTCCCTGATCCTATACACACACAGCAGATGACACCGTACAGATAGGCAACGTTCTATAGCTAGATGAACCAATACTATTAATAACATCTCCAAAAAAGAACTAATTTATTATTTATGGCATAATGAGAAGGGCTAAAATATTTTCAAATAGGAGTGTTTGTTATTTTAATATTTTTTTTGAAATCAGATTAAAATCAAATGATTTATTTAATAAAAATCATTGGTTTAAATCTAGCATTTGGATCTCAAGCATAACTCACTTATAACTAACTTTAGACAAAGTTTTCCTAAAAAGAAATGTAATTAGATTTTCTGAAACGCCTCTGAAAGTATTTGATCCGCTCACCAACTATTGTCAAGTTTTGAAAAACTGATATTGTTGATTTAAATCAATAAGAATCTGATTTAAATCAAATAAATAATAAGTTTTGATTTTTTATTAAAATCACATACCAACTTCTAAAACTTATAATAATATTGGATACGAATGGTGTCAGACCTAAACTATTTAAATTACAAATGAAAATACAATAAATTATTGGGGCAAAGTTAATTACTTTTTCGTCCGTCTGTGCGTGCCTCACGTCTCACGATAAAAACCGAACATGACCTCAGATTGATATGCGTTGCTTTTATTGACATCGCCCTTCAACAAGGATGATACAGAATGTTTCTTGTGGCCTTGAGTTCAGGAGAGCAAGGATAGTAGGGATATTTTTCCGTACCCGGCACCTCCACCAAAGTATGATTTCATTTGGCGCCTACAAGGTGGGGCTTGGTCTGCTTTAAATTTAATGTCCCCCACGAAAAATCATTTGTGACTGAGTGGGTAAACTCTAAATACGATTTTAATTTGTATTTATTTAAGTAGCTTATGCTTATCCCTATTTATGGTTCTCCCGCACCGGCTCTTGTATGATGTAAATATCAATTTCCCATTTTATTCTATATTACAGAAGACAAATTATTATATTTTTTAAACTTTAGCGTAGCCGTAGATGATATATTTATAAATCGTACGCTATTTTGAAGTCATCAGCTTCTACAATTTTCCTCATTTTTTCTTCACTTCACAACTGTCACAAACTGTCTAAAATACTAATTATTATTAACATTGAAAAATCGTATTTTTGTGTTATTTGTTATATGTAATAACAACCTTTGTATCTGATATATGAATACGTTGTATATCTCCTTTGACTTTTTAACAAAGAAATTATAAATAATAAAAATAAAAATAAAAAACCAGAATACAAAACAAAATAAGCAAGCAAAGCAAAAAACGACCTAAGTAAATTTTAAAACTATAATCAATTAAAATAATTTCCAGATCAATAAATATAATGGCATACAAAATCTAGGGCCGACTATACGACATCTCCTGCCGAATGCAGCCTCGCGAACAGGCCTAGACCAACTGACTACCCAGTGTTGTACATCTTCTAGTAGTTACGTCATCGCCAGCTCGGTCCGGTCTAAAAACAGCAAACACTGTCTGTCTGACTGATGATTGATAATAGTTTGTTGTGCGCGATGTAGTGGACTCTGGCGGGGACTACAGGAACTAACTATACGCTCTTTGTGCCGGCTTCAATGCTAACGAGCTGCTTTTCATACCTCGGTGATTATACTGATTATTTGATTACACATCTAAGCAATTATTTTTTTCACAAGTGGATAAATTTTCGGGTTTGTTTTTGGAAGAATATTCCAATTGCTATATCAATGTTAAGTTTCGTTGATCGTTCATGAAGGCATCTAAATTGTAATTACCCTCTTTATTTTTCTTCAATTTTGATTTTTAGTCGTTGACAATGAGCACAATATAAATTATTAGATTATTAGAACAGTTAGGTTAATATAGTGAAATACAATGTTGGACTTAAACTTAAGAACAGGTAGAAGTCCAAAAATGAGTTACAAGTGAAGAATTTTGAATAGCGGTCAAGATATTTCAAGACTTTATTTCATTTCAATTGTCACAATAAGAATAGTGGGAATGGAGAGACTTGGTAAACGAGCAGCAGAATATAGAAGAGTAATTAGATGAAGAAGTTGTGTCCAATTCCAATTGGCTCTAAGATAACTAAGAAAGCAAAAGAACACACTCACTGGAGCTCAACCTCAATGTAAATTTGTATGGAAATGTGGAAAAATAATAAAGAACAGTATAGTCCTAAATTTGATATTGATTGTGATTAATATGTAGGATTTTATGGTTAAGATGTAGCAACTTGACACTTGTGGGTGGGTAATTGTATCTGTTGTCAGAGATAAATAATTATATAAATATGATATTTGATAAATTCAGAAATTAGCCAGTTTACCCGCAATCAAATTGTATCTTTCTCTCAAGAGTTGTTCATAGTTTTCATAGTTTTTCAAACCCAAATCCTTCCAGCCGGCTGTGTCTACCCACAACATATTCAACAAGACATGCATCAAACTTGACACATTGCGGCCTACTCGTATTACCGCAGATGCTCGGAGCAATCACAGAAACAAATCCAGTGCGGTTAACATGACAAATGGGCAAGTTTTTGCTGGACAATTCCCATCCACGAGGCCAGCAACTGTCAGGGCATGTCAGACACAGCATAGTCGCCGCATAGATGAGATATCCACGCTTACAAGGACATAACAACAATAAGCATTCAAGACAAATAAAACAATAACTAGGCTCGTGAACTATATCAAACCTAATTCCCAATTTTAGAATCATACAAGCAGTCAGGTTATTGAAAAATTTGATGATTAATAATTATGGATAACATTGTTAATTTAGAAACATTTTGGAATTTTGAGCTTTAATAGGACTTAGGAAAAAGGGTATGAGTCTGAAAACTATTTTCACGCAGCTCTTCTGCTTATTAAAACGATGACTTTGATGATTTCAACGTCACTTATTTGTTTTAAACCATTAGTAAAATAATGGAAGAGTTCGTTTCCTTTCTTATTTTTCAGTTGATAGTTTGTTGAATTATAGTTTGCTAACAATTTGATGTTTAAATGATTGCTGGTAACTGGTATCCAGGAAGCTTTTAAAGTGGTGTTTAGCAACTCAAAGCCTAAGTCTGTCAACAGATAGCGTTGCTAACGTTCTATAAACCCGATGCATTGAGCGCTTCAATCAACGCCATCTATTGACGTAACCTCGAACTAACCTAACTCGTCTTCACAGGCAGGATGTTGGAGTGAACCTGCATTACAAGCATGACATATGATTCTAGGCACACATCCACTCTCTAATAGCACACCGCGAGGTACCGGGGCAAAGAAGTCGAATGCCAAGGACATTGAAAGGAAGGCATTCTTCCTTTCAATGTCCTTGGGTCGCAAGTCACGTCTGTGTGTTGTATTACTTGCGATGCAAGAGGTAACCACATGCCCCCCAGTGCAATACTAACGAGTAAAGAACAATGCAATGAAATGAGGAGTTTACATAACGCAGTCATCTTGTATTCTGGCTTCAATCTTTTGGAGACATCTAACTCTCAATTCTTTACAGTCTGCAACGTTCAGAACGTGAGGTTGCAATCTCTGAGCAGTTTACGTGATTTGGTTTGGTTTTATTTTTATCAAAGTCAAAATGCAGTATTTTTCTGTCTAGGAAAACTGATCTCTTTTCAAGAAGACATGAAAATTTTGCATTTCTCAGATGTTTATCTAGGTATTTTTCAGTCAGTTTAGTTGCGAATGGGATGTCTTAGGACTCAATCCCTTGCATCGAGAGTAACATGCGTTTCAAGCAAATGGCTGTTCGTTCGGCCGACTGACACCACAGGTGTTTGAAAATTTTGAATATGTGTCACGAATGTGGAAATATAACAATTGTTTTAAAGTAATTAATAATTTTTTTTTCACGAATATCTATTTTGTTAAAAAGTCCCAAATTGATTATATCAAAGATTTTTTATGGCTGATTAAGACCAAATTTGTGAAATCTATTACTGTATGGCTGTCCATGTACGCTTTATTGACATAGCTATTTGCTAACTGCCAAATGTGTCCTATTCCCTCTAAGAACACTTAAAACTTTCGGTCAGGATTGAAGGTGGCTGGTGTCGAACTAGCAGCCTCCTGAATTAGAGTATTGTCTCTATCGGTAATCGGTTTTAAATAATTGCTTCCAAAACAATTTTTGTTTGCGCTGTATGAAACAGATTTTTTACTAGCTGTTACTACTACTACAACTACTATTACTACTATTACTAATTAGTTTCACGTGCTTCAGCAAGGCTCTTCGCGGCACAAGATTTACACGGATTTTGAGTGTTTTCGCAATTATATTTGCTAGCGTAAATAAATAAATAAATAAATAAATAAATAAATAAACTAGTTGGATTTAATCATATTTAAAGTTTAATATTTTGTAATTGTGTTTTACATGAGTGCATGTTTCAACCTTCTATCCATAGCACACATTCGCCTTACTATTTTATGTTCATTATATATACAAACGAAAACCCACACAGACAAATAGTCCCATCTATTAATGGATACCCGCATCTTTTCAAAACTCTTTAGAGCTCATTTTTCCGACGATCTTTCTTACATAAATCATAATATTCCAATTTATTTCTCCCTCGTATATTTTCCCTTCATCTTTTTCATCAAATTACGAAAATCAATTTTCCATTATGCCACAAATGTGTCCCCGATCCCTCATACTTTGCTTCGCTTTTTCACCAATCACATTTTACATTTTCTATTTCCAATACACCGAACATTCAACGCTCTTATTATCTTCAGTAACCACGTCTCGCGTGTTACGTATCCCATGACTAACTGAAGGTTTTTCCAAGGTTTTTCCTCAGTCCTCGGGCAAGTGCACTTGCCGATTACACACCTAAATATTCTTCACTCATTCCTTCCTAACTAACCTAAATTACTAATTATTATCTTCTTAGTTCGTAGCCTAAGGACGGATTACGAAATATCTGCACAGCATAGTTATTTTGTTATTTTACATTCTTTTTTTTAGTTTTACCTTCATCCAATTATCACGATTCATGTACAATTTTGCGTGCATAAAAAAAATCCAAAATTTACTAGTTTTTATGACATTACAAAAGTCAAACTTTATTTTGCAAATAGTTTTTTTTTCAATAAGGGATATTGTTATTATTAAAGGTATCTATTAAAAGTTGCTCTGACTTAGTATGTAGTGAGAGGAGAGGGCACATCCAGGGCTAGATGGGCACAAAACATTGCTCACGGATTAAGGTCTGATTGCCAACTAATAGAGCCAGAAGATAAACTTCGGATTGTGAAGAAAAGCTACGTCTATGCTAGTATGCTATTCAACTTTCAGTACTTTTGAATGTGTTTTATGCGTATTTTTTAGAAAACAAATTGTTTATTACTCAACTTATAAAGGACATCCTAGCAAAGATCTAAGCTTAATAAAGAACCTTGTGTAAAGTATTCCTCACTATCTTAAATCGTTCATCCGTCAGATGTATGTTTTAAAGGGGCTAAAAACCCCAAAAATTATTTTTTACCACGTGATCTATAGCACAATACTATACTTAAATGACCGTTTAAAAAATTTTATCTTGTAACTGTGATTTAACACGAATTTTTTAAACTTTTTTGATCCAGAAATTGGCGATAATTGGTGTTTTGGAAAATTTCCTAAATCGGCTTTAACCTGCTTCTTTTTTGGTCCACATAGATACTAGAGCATAGTACCAATCTAAAATGCCCCTTTATAACATCGTGTCTTGAAACTGTGCCCAAATATACCCTCAAACACGCAAAAATATGCATTCCAAAATCACACCCCATCTTGGTAATCAGCATATTTTGACCGAACTACTTGCCCAAATTACAAAACAAAATATAGAGAATTTACAGAAAAGGCTGTCGAGTACGTCAATAATGGCCAATATTTTTTTGGATCAAAATCCTCCAAGGTCACGGGGCATAAAGATCGTCCCCATGTTATTTCTTATGGGAGATTTTTGCCGATGGGACCTAGCTCGAAAAATGTCATGTTTGATAATTTTTTGAGAGGTCATGGTGGCCCCAATAAATTTTCTGTTGCTAAATTCATTACTAGTTAGCCTGATTGAAATATATTTTTTGAGTTTAGCGGTTAAATACCCCTTTAAGACAAATAACGTGGGCAAGACAGGGCTAGCCAGCAGCGGGAGATATCGTGGGTGTGTTTGAGCTGATGGTGTAACACAACAAGTCAAGTGTCCTTGCTTCTTAATGCCGGCAAAATGTTCGCAGGTATTTAGCATTGATACTTGTGAATTGGGTACAGGGTCACAGGTCAATGATACTCAGGGTTCCTGAGTCTTTAGCGCGGGTCAGAGATCAGGGAGAGAAAGATATGCCATGCAACGGAGGTGTCAACAGTTTTGTCCTTCGGGACACGATTTATTACGATTGATATTCGACTGGATATACTACTTTAGCTATAGGGATGCACAACGATAAATAAAAAATGATCGATAATATCGGTAGAAATTATGTCGATTTTTTCAACAGATAGGCGTGATCAAGATTGCATGTCCGAAAATCAATTTTCGGGCACAAATAATGTGAAATTTGTAAGCCTCTGTGACCACGAAATGGTAAATTATTAATTGATTATAATTCAAACAAGACACGAATAAAAAAGAGGAAGGGGGTATGCGATCCGCGTCCATGGAAATATGTTGTTTTTGGGGTTTTTGACATTTTTTCAGTAAACATGTATTGCGATATTATTTTCATTATCGATTTTAGAAATGTTATTGTTGAATATCGACGATCGCGTGTATCCCCAATTGAAGCTGCAAGTGAAAGTTTTTTATAGTCGCGTTGATGGATGGGCGTATTTGGTCTATCTCTCTGCATTCATGCTTCCGAAAAAATAAATTACAATAGAATAATTCAAATGAGAAATATATTTTGATTTGTTGATTAAACACCAAAAAAATTGTTTCCTGAAGATTTCACCAAGATCGGGATGACTATTTGTGTGCATTTTGGAATGCAACAACAATTCGGAACTTATCTACACTGTAAGAAAAGTCCATCATTTAATGGACATTTTAGGTGAGAATCTTACATAAAATAATCTATTCTCCATTAATTTGACGGATCCTTCTTACGTGTTTCCAAAAAAAGGAATCTCTTGGGTAAAACTGAAGCTACACCCTCTGAAAAGAGCGTCCTTATTGGTTGAAACAATTCAAACTGAGAGAGACCCCTGCTGATTGGAGGACCCGTGCCACCGGTCTTCCGTCCCAAGCAGGACGACACACGGCCTCGTACAAAAAAAAACGCTAAAACTGCAGACGCCGGAAACAAGCAACGGAACCCCTAAAATCTAGTCGTTTACATTCTATGTTATTTTGATCTGAATGTTACAGGACTAGGACAATCTTCGTAAATTGATGTAAGAAACATAAAGCTTGTAGTGTTTATATCCATACAACTTAGTTATATTTATTCAGAATATATTATATTGAACAAAAAACATTTCCGAATGCACTAATTTGCATTTGTGCTTGTTGAGTCACCCTGTACGAGCTAGAAACCACCCCTGTACGCAATCTCAGTCTCAGCCTCGCTTTCGTTGAATCCCGTGGTCATTCTTGAGTGTTGTGTGTTAGTGTGAACTGTGATTCAAAAGTGTCAAGACGAGCTCCATGAAAATTCACATCTTCAGGATCGATTTGATTATACTGCTAACTGAATAGGTAAGTCTACTAGAATATATAACGGCCTTCGCCCAATTGTAGCAATTCTAATCGCAAACGTAGTCGGTAAATAATGTAAACTTGCCCTCATCTAAATCGTAATCGGTTTTGATATTCTCTACGATTGCGATTCAGAATGCAATAATTGTGCATTGGGCTTTACTGCCACTTAATTAACTTACAGTGTAAATTATTTATTTTGACAGCACTTTGATAGGTGTGCCTTGTGTTGAACGAGAAAGTTGCTAATAATAATAATTTGTTTGTGCTTTGTGAAATTATTATAATATGCTAACAATATTTTGTTGTTCTGTAGTAGTAGCCTGGCAATACAACTTATGCATTGTAAATCTAAAGATTCCATTACACTTCGAAAACGGAGTAATTTTAAATTTTTAGATGAGGTAAATGTACTTTTATTTTATTTATGATAGCTGCCATAATTTCCACTTTAAACGATTACAACAATACTTTAATCTCACTGTAGGTATATAGTATTATGGATGCGAACTAAATGCAACCAAGAACGTTCTAAACAGGTTTATTTGTATTATCATGTTAACTACATGCAGTCAGTATGACAATGACGTACTGTAGAGAGGTGAGGTATTTTATGTTTAATTACATGTTTTTAATAATAATTATTATTATTGGTTTAGCATATTATAATAACCCCTGTGTTGCTAACTAAATTTTGAAACGTTATATTTAGTTTTATATCTGACACTGAATTAGAATATTTTATTCAAGCACACAACAATAAATTGAAGCTAACTTAAATTTTAAAATATACTATAGTAATAATGAATATACAATACATACTGGGTTGTTTAATTTTACAATAGGAGCAAATCGCCAACACAGAAACATTGTTTATCAATATTATAAATGAACGTCAAATGCGTATAGCATTGTTGTGAGTAAGACGTAGGATAAACAAAAGACAATACTTATTTGTAGCTTATCTAATTTATAATATTTAAACCAGACTCAGCCTACGAATGATAAATGTTTCAGTTTTGGCGATTTGCCCCTATGGTAAAATTAAACAACCCAGTATGTATATTAGATCAGTGTAACTAAAGTAGGTTATATTTTAAAATTGAAGTTAGTTGTTATTTTAATTTTGTTATTTTTCCATGAAATTCTTTAATTTAATTAATTATCCGACACATACAAAAACTTGTAAAAAGCCAGCCAAGCCTTTCACACCTAAAAGGTTTGAGATATACTTAAAGAGCCAAGCGACGTTTCATCCAGCGGTTATGCCCTACAAAGTATTGATATCATTTCGCCCCGTGACTAACGCCAAGCAATGGATTTCAACGTTGTGTTCCTGTACAAAACATAATGAATAGAACATAAATTACAGTCAATTCATATTAATCAAAGAATTCAAATATATAATAAATAACACTAATAAAGCTTGGCGCATTGACAACGGCGAGCGTGCGGCAAGGGTCGAACCTCCGACCAAGAGGTCATCATGCAATATTGACTGTTTGACAAGTACAATACAAACAGTAAAGAAAATATGTGGCTTTGCGGTAGTGGATATCTGTCGAAGACTGTGGAGAGTGGCAAATGCCTAAGCAACGGAGAGCGTGCACAAAGGGTAGAACATTTTTTTCGGCGAGCGTGCGGCAAGGGTCGAACCTCCGACCAAGAGGTCATCATGCAATATTGACTGTTTGACAAGTACAATACAAACAGTAAAGAAAATATGTGGCTTTGCGGTAGTAGATATCTGTCGAAGACTGTGGAGTGTGGCAAATGCCTAAGCAACGGAGAGCGTGCATAAAGGGTAGAAAATTTTTCTCAATGCGCCAAGCTTTATTAGTGTTATTTATTATATATTTGAATTCTTTGATTAATATGAATTGACTGTAATTTATGTTCTATTCATTATGTTTTGTACAGGAACACAACGTTGAAATCCATTGCTTGGCGTTAGTCACGGGGCGAAATGATATCAATACTTTGTAGGGCATAACCGCTGGATGAAACGTCGCTTGGCTCTTTAAGTATATCTCAAACCTTTTAGGTGTGAAAGGCTTGGCTGGCTTTTTACAAGTTTTTGTATGTGTCGGATTTCAATACTTTTCTAAGTTTGGCGCTATAGCTATTAGTTGTTATAGATATAATAAATTCATCGTTAGTAACCCATAACTTAAAACAAGGTTAAATGCTAAATATTTCCTCCGCCACTCGCGCAAATTAAATTTTGGTTGCATTGTTATATTTAATAATTCGTCCACCACTAGCACTCACGACATACGCCAGATATATTATATTGCCGAAAAGTCATATTTTCTAATTGCTGTTGAAGTAAATTTAAATTATTGTACTTGTCACCGGTATTGACCACCTCTTCTTAGGAGGTCCGACCCTTGCCGCACGCTCTTCGTTGCGTAGGCATTTACCACCATAGAGAAATAAAGCGTTTACCACCACCCAACACTTTTCGACAGATGCCTGGCTCGCCGTCTGAGCAATGGTCTGCGACATCGTTGTATATCTTTCTTAAAACTATTAACGAAACACTTAAGAGAGAGAGAGAGAGAGAGAGAGAGAGAGAGAGAGAGAGAGAGAGAGCGAGAGCGAGAGAGACGAACAGATGTAAACGACACGCACGCATACTCCCCGCGGCTCCGCTACACATTTTACTTGACGGTGTTAATCTTTGAAATATAACTAAGAACAAGAAGTTTAATACATGACTTTTGGCTTTTAAGACTAACCTTAACACGCAGTATATCTATTTTATCTTCACTTTTACGTATATATAACAATAATTTATACGTACAATTATTAATATGAAATTGCCAATTTGCATGACTCCCCGTTAACATTTTACACTTTTTTTTCTAAAGGTTTGCGAAGAACTCGTAGTTCAATAGCCATGCAAAGTTTAAATGGTGTACATTCACCCGTTCGTGCACAATCGTTGCTTATGTTAAATTGGCGAATTATACAGTAGTAGTAACTAACATACTGAAAGTGATTTTAAGCATGTTTCAACCCACGTTTTCGCCCAGAAAGGATGGTCTCACCCCAACCAAATTTAATATATGTTGTCAAGTACCCAAACCCCCCCGATTAAGACAGTTTTTAACTTCATGTCACATCCCGTGTTGCCTGTGCGATGCCCCGAAAACGGCCCAACTCTGTCTGCAGTATACGGTGCCTTGAGTGTTCTAGCGCACGCTTGCTTGGCTGCGGTGCACTAGCGTGCACCTAAATTATTATAAAATTAATTAATGTAATTCTTAATTAGTTACAATATTAGCTTTTCGGTATTTTTGTACGTCAGAGACAGTGGGAGGATGGGTTACGCCCAAATAGATGCTGGGGTACTTAGAAATACTATGCACAATATTTTTAGGGTGGACTTGTTTGACCAAATATGTGAGAGAAGACAACCGCACAAGCCCCCCGCGGCCCGTGGATGTGCCTTGTTGTTCACCCTGTCCTTCGCGTCTTTGGTCAATGGTTTACAGCACTTCTCATTCAAAGATTAGTTTATGACTGAAAAAAACATTGAGCCATACCAATCGTCGAAAAAAAAATAGAACGTGTAGGCTTGCAAGTTGTTCGATTATCGAAATAAATGGGTTCAAATCGTTGAGGGCGGGCCGGGCCGGGTAGTGTCGTGACCCTGTGTTGGAACTTACGCGATTGAAGAAATTACAATAATGTGATAATGGGTTAGCTACTAAAACTCATTGGTGACTGTTCTGTAAGTTGATCTTTGTTTTGTTTACAACTTACTGAACATTTTGTTTCTTATTTCAGGAAACCCAGATCCGAAATTATTGAGGGTGCGAGCCAACAAGACATTACGCCACATTCGATTCGTTAACGCCCTTTAGGTAAGCATTAGTGCATAAAAACTCTAATTCCTCGCTGCAGTCGGAAGCATGCACAAACAATTCACATACACAGCGCGACGTAATATCAATTCGTTGTTTTTTCAGCAACTTCAGTTTTCGCACTTTGCAGCCTAGAAGTTTTGACAATCGAGCCTTTCTCTACATTCGACTTATCTTCAACTACGAGCCAAATATTACGATGATTCGCGTAGAGGTAAGAATTATTGTTATTGTTATTGTTCAGTTATTATTGTTTGTATCTAATGTATATTTGAATTTCTAATGTATGTATGTGTGTATGTTGTATGTGTGTGTGCTTAACATAGATCACTGTGAAACTTTTTAATGAGTAATAATTGCCGGTAATGAGAAGTGAAGCCACGACCTCCTGAAATTAGTCTTTTGCTATCCAAGTGCTGAGCGACATGAATGGTTGTGGAGATGTTTAGTTGATAGCACTTACCTTTACCTCCTACTGTATATAGTAAAGTAACAGAGTTCCTACAAGGTGTACCATCCTTTCGAAGTAGTTCCACATTTATTTACAGTATAACACAGTGTATAAAATCGCAATCTTTTGTAATGTACAGTGAATATATTAATATTAATTTTCACACGCAACAACGTTAATTATTAGAATACAACATCTTTCTTGTGTTCACCTCAGTCACGGCTTGGTCCGAGCATGACCTATCTACCTACGTAAGGTTCACACTTCACAACGACGCATTGCTGGAGAGAGGTTGTTTCTGACTGACTGACTGACTGACTGACTCCGACTCAGAGTCTGACTGACAGAACACTTTTCTACCGAGACAGTTAAGGGTGCGGGAGGTCATAAAGCAATAAACCGACCCTATTAAAGCGTAGTGTGTTTACACTGACCATCAATGCTATACTTTACGTCAGTGCGTTTTCCTAACTTCTTTTGACCAGGGGGAAAGAATGAATACAGTATCCTCAAGTTGAGCAAGTCATTTAGTTTCTTCCTCGACCCCAGGTGGGAAAAAATATACAATGCACGTGCCATGAATGAAGGACATGTGGCTAATCATCTCACACAAATAACTTAGGTTGTCGCACTGTATTTGTTGGATTGCGTTCTACTTAAAACCTATATTAAAAGAAATATTGGTATAAAAGCACAGTTCAACCACAGTGAAATTACAATGATTTAAAATAGTAAAACCGTTTGGTATACATGGTAATCATGAACAAAAACGTCCATGTTGGACACTCACTCACCAGTCACCACATTGTATGTTATGTTCATAATTGATTGATAATAAATAAATAATACTTTTTTTACAGGCGCAGTGATTCGCAACCCTCCTATCCATTCATGCTACAAGGCAGTTTTCAAAGAAACGAAGAGTAATTCATAACACAGTTTTTTCACATTCTTATTTCATGAAGTGCAACGAATAAATTCAATTCTTTCTCGACGAGTGTTATAAAATTGTAATTAACTTTTTTAAGTTTTATTTATTTTGTATACAGCACTTTATAAAATTGGACTTTATTTTTACATTGTAAATACCATTAATTTTTGTATTCTCAATAAATATTAAAAATGTATAATTCTTAATTGTATTCTTTCTCCATTTATTTATGGACAACTTCCTTTCAGTAAAAAAATGAGACCTCCATTATTTAATGTATTATCCATTTATTTGCAAAAATTAAAACTCCATTATTTTATATTTTTCTCCATTAATTAAAAGAAATGTCCGTTCTCTTTGAAAAATGGAAACTCAATTTTTAAATGGAGAATCCATTTATTTAGACAAAACTTCGTTATGTAAAAAAATGGAAACTCCATTATTTTATGTAAGACTCAATGATCCAAAGTTTCTCTGCTTTTCTCCATTATTTAATGGAAAATTTTCTAACAGTGTAGGTATCGGCCAGGTGGTAGGCCTACAGTCTGCTAAGGCGCCCACCCGGAAATTGAAAACCCAGGTTCAAATCCCGGTCGTGTTGGATTCTGTGATTTCTGGATTGTATTATTATCAATTCCACCTATGGGAGTGTTTCCCTACCAACCAAACCGATAAATTTCCCAACGTAGCTATATTGTATTATTATCATTTCCACCTATGGGAGTGTTTCCCTACAAACCAAATCGAAAAATTTCCCAACGTTGCTATATCGAATTTCACGACGATTCTAAAATTTAGACCAATCTTTCGAACTCAAGTTTATTGCAGTAATTTCACATCCGCGCTGGCGAAATAAAACGGAAACATCTCAACGATTCTTCAAAGCCTCGTTTGAAACCAGCTCTTAAACTTGGCAGGGTTCGTCGCGTAAACACTTTTTTGGGTCAACGTTTCAGGCCCAAACTGACAGAAGGGCCAACGTTTTTACCACGCACAATAACTTCGACCTAAAAGAATAGTGTTTATTTTTGTGCCCGCGCGATTTCTACCATTTCGTTCCGTTCGCGAATAATTTATTTTTAATGTTTTAGGACAGGAGCATCGCCAATGAGCTTCAAGATTTAGGCCAGAGATCTGTGAGGGTGAGAGAGCAAAGTCGCTCGAAAACTTAAAGAGGGGAAAACTTAAATCAAATGCGCGCGCTCAGATGTTGACGATTTCTGCTCAACGGTTGGTAATATACTTATCAAATTTTGCATTATTGTTTTTAAAAAAAAATTGTATTGATATCTACACTTTGTTCGGAGGAGGGTATGGGGGCGAATAGTAGGGTAATCAAAAGTAGAAAATTTTTATTACCAGTTAAGAGGGCACTTCCCGGCAAGAATTAACCACAAAACATTGCTCACAGAAAAAGTCTGATCGACAAAACTAATAGAGCCAAGAGACTTAAGAAAACTCTATAAATTGTAAAGGAAAGCTACTTTGCTCCATGTTATCAATTTTCAGTACCTGAGAATGAGTTTTCTTGTGAATTTCAAAACAAAAAAACATTTTTGACGCTCTTCTACTAATTTTGTATGTATTTGTATAGTAAATAAATTGTATATAATATTATATTTAAAAGGACATACAAGCATTGATCTAAGCTTAATAAACACAACATCGTGTGAAGTATATTGATTAATGATCGTATAATCGTTAATCAGCGAAATCTTTTTTGCAAGAGGATGTTTTAAATGAAATAAGATGAGCAAGATCTAAATATCTTCTTAATAATATAACATGAAAATATTGATCGGAATATAGCGTCAAAGTTGCAGAACGAGTGTTACAAACACACTGACGATCAATAAAAACTCTCAGATTTATTGGATTGAAATCTGCAGTTTTCTGCTCGTCAATTGTTGTCAGCTGTTGTGACATTGACGTGTGACCTTGAGCATATTTTCTTGCAAGTTGTCACGGTGACAGTGACAGCTGACCCGGCCGCTAATGAGATCCCAAGGTCTTTATTAGGAGCACTTGTTTTTAGAGTACGCTCGGCTACAAACACAGTTTGTACTCTGGATCCAGTTTAAATAACAACTATATGCAGGGCAAACTACGAACAGTGATGAAATAATGTAGCAAAATTAAGTGATGTCTAAAATTAAGAATGTCGTAAAACATATCTATCGGTTTCAACTAAACTATCATGAAACGTAACTTTGTCAGACACTTAAAAATTTAAAAATTCTTGCATAACCGGCCCAGGGTGCAATGCATGCCCCTCAGCAGGTGTCTTGCTATATTGAAGTTAGGACAATTATTGTGAAGGGATGTCCGAGGGCTGATTAAGACGAATCCCTTGCATTTGCATTAACGACTGAGGAAAACCTCGTGAAAAATCTTCAGTCAGGATTGCCGGTCTCGACGGGATTTGAACCCGGGACCTCCCGCTAACACTGTCGCATTATTATATAAAAGAAACTAGTACAGGTATTTAAAGTTTCAAATAGTATTTTTGGACGTCGCATTGTATTTTTGTTTTTTTAAATATATTTTCTAATTTATTTTTTTAATTTTTGCAATATATTCAAATAATACCAGTGTGCATTCCAAGATTAATATTCTAAACTGTCGGTTTTGTTAGACATTTACTTCACACAATTCACTTTTACTAGGATAATTTTGGGAGTTTCCCCGGATATGTTCATTGAAATGAAACTGTTTTCTTCTGTTTATTCAAGACATCGCAAATATTTAAGTGTTTCGCTTTCACACGAAGTTCAAACGAATTGTGTAAGATATTTTGAAGCCTACATTACTAACTACTGGTAGTGAACAACAACATTAACGTGCGGGTATGACAAAGTAAATGTTCTACAATAATCACACGAATAACATGTTTGCCTCATCTCTTAAACTCTAAATGAGATACCTACTAGATTATACGAATATATTGAGACAATACAATTCAAGAATGTATTAGCAACGGAAAGTATATCAATATTTGTTATGATGATGTACTCACTTTTGGGAAACTATCAAAATAAAATAAAATTGTTATCTAAATTACTATCCATTGTTGTTGCAATACTATTACAAACTTTTGTTTGTGTTTTTGGTGCTGTATAATCATTCTGCTCTTCCCTCTTGGTGGAGGTGCCAGGTTTATATAAACACCTGTTGTATGGAACTAGCCCAGCCCCTTGACTAGCAGTGTCATCAAAATCATTTTGTACACCTGTCGTAGAAGGGAACATCAAACTAAATGAACGCATGTCAATCGGGGGTCATGTTGGGATTTAGTAGTGAGATGTGACAAGACGGACGGACAGAAAAGTTATGCATATATAATATATGCAGATATTACAAGTATGCGTGTAATAATAACGCAGGGAATTTCTTTAGTTCTAATGTGTCAAATTGTTTCGAATTTCCTTGGAAAATGTGTGAATATAATTGATGAAAAGAAAATTTCAAATATATCTGCAAAGATTTTTTGCTCCTCCAGAAATATCATAGAATCGATCGTTTCAAATCACAGGTAACATCAGATACATTTTTTATATAAGTGTAAAGATTCAATCAATATATAAAAAAAAAACTCAAAATCAAAAATATCTTCATTCATTTACTTTATTTTACTTTACAAGTCACTAATTATTAATAATTTTGTCTCTTCACATAGACACACATCATAATACACATAAGCCATGGTACTCTCCTAAATAAGGATTTCGAACAGAGTTCGTATGAAGCGAAGGTGACAATATATATTTCAAGTACGCATGACATACGGTCGCCAGACACGACGATAATTAGATTTAAAGCATGAGTTGATACTGATGGAGGATGAAAACAGTTTCTAATTCGATTCGTTTAGATTGACACGATTGTGCGCACAATGATTTCATTTACACTTGATGGACAGATGGAGATTGTGTTCATTTCAAATTATGTAAAGTCATCTCATTGACAAAACTCGAGAGTATTGCGGGGAAGTTTGTTAATTCTGCTTTTATGGAGTTAGACGAAGTACAAGGCTATTATTAATTAATACTACTTCATTAGAGGTCGCTATTATTATTATATTATATTATATTATATTATATTATATATATTATATTATAATATTATATTATATTATATTTTTTATATTATATTGGTACACACGAGGTAGCTTTTCGATCTTGCATTAAAATATATGTATACAAATATGGTATAGAATTTAAAAAATTACTAAATCCCAAGAAAAGTCTTTGAAGCAGAGGAAGAAGTTAAAAGAAAAGTAGGAAGACCGAGAGAAAGATGGGGAAGATTGATCGAAGGAGACGTTGTAGAGCGAGGTGAATCGTGGAACCAGGTGATGGAATTGAAGCTGTGGGAGGACAGGAAAGAGTGGGGAAAATTGGTGGAGAAGCAGATGCAGGATGAAGATGACGATGAAGATGTTGATGATGAAGAAACGCTGAGCCAGGCAATCTCGGCAAATAATTGTTTCGTGCCCTAGATATCGGTGTGAAGAACACCACTCAACCTGACATTGTTGGAATTGAGTTTTGATTATTATTATACGACATTTTTTTAAACTACGATTTAATTTTAATTTCTAATTTAGTTATATCTATGTATAGTTCAAATTTATGTTTTTAATTAATGTATATTAGTTAATGCTTCTAACATCTCTGTGCCTAGTTAGCATTAGTAGTCCCACCTTTCAGAACGTAATATTCCATTCTCTCACAAAGGAAAGCTAACTTGCGAAGCGGGAAGTTCAACCAGATGATTGATCACAACTGGAGGTGTAATGTCCCCACCTATAACAGCCAGTGAGTGTGAACATGTTGTGTGAGATCAAGTAGGGTTTCTCACGCCAATAGACTCGTACTACCCACTGGAAACTACATGCATTAACATTCGAACACTTGGCGAGCAATTAGCAAGCGTGTTGCATCGATCAGCTGTCAAAGAATACTGAGATATGATCAGAGTTTACCACTGGTCCAAGGAATACGGAAACTTCAATGTAGATATGGAAAGATTATATATTGGTAAGGAAATATATATCGCAAAAAAATGTAGTGCATATAAAGTTATTGCTAGATAGGTCTGTTATTAAAGAAAAATTCTGTTAGAATCTAGGTTATTTCGATAAAATAAAATAAAAAAAATAAATTGTATTTAGAGTCTACCCACTCAGTTATATAACTGATTTTCAGTGGGGGACAGTAAATCAAAGCGACCAATCCAACTCTAGGCCCCGACTAATAAGTCGATTTGATTAACTCATTGTCGAGGTTTCGGGACCGCTGTGGCTCGCATCCTCAGACGACTCAGTTTTTCAGTCGACTTGAGGATGGGATACAGAACGGTCCAGAAAAAAAATAACCGAACCCAGTATTGTTATTAATTTAAATTCTGATAACTTCGGGCCATGTGTTTTTGCCTTATGCGAGATTCGAACCCTGTACATAGCCATATGCTTCCAACAAGCGCCCAATGTATGAGCCACGCGGACGGCTATACCTGTAAGGTAGGCCTACAAAGTAAAGCGCAGACGTATAACCAACGCCCTCGTGTAAACCCGTTTACCCGCGATTTATTCGACCAACAACTTCACGTGAAACTGCATAGCCAATAAACTCAATCACAATGAAACTGTGTGTCGCAACCACGTGACCAGGCGTGACCTTGACAGCGAGGAAACTGTCAATCAGGTGACCTTCAGACTCCGCTGGTCAGGCAACAGAAAATCTATAATTCATTGGTCGCTTCCGTCAATTCAATAAGAGTCTGACTGATGTCGCACACGTAGGCATTGTCATTTAGGAAATTAGTAAATATGTTTTTCTTTGGAAATCAGTTTGGTTTCCAGGGACAATGTTGTTAGCCTCTTCACAGGTGAACAGTGGGAGCTTGGAACCATGGAACAGCTACTGAATGTAGTAATAGAATTTAATAATAATGTTTCGTAGGAAGCCTGCCCAGGGCGCAATGTATGCCCCTCTTCAGATGTCTTTAGGTATATAGCTCTATTGGAGTAAGGACAATTGTGAATGGTCCGAGGGCTGTTCACAAGGACTCAATCCGGATTTGAAACCAAGACATCCCGAATTAGTTTCGACACTATCGGTATTGGAGATGTAGAATCTCTGGGTTGTGTATTATTAACACGCACGAGCGAAGATACTTAATCAACATATCAGATTGAAGAAAAGAATACACAAATTCAATCTTCACCACAATCAAATCTTTAGAGGTGTGGAGTCCAGAAGAATGTCAATTTCTTAAATGCTAGCACCGCTAAAAGGCCAAAAGGGTAACCAAAAACATTAGGCCCTATGTAGGTAAAGGCCTATCTTCTTTGTTTTGTTATTCTGTTTTTGTTTAAAAAAATAACGCATGCCAATAAGATATCGTTTGCAGATTTATTTAAGAGTGATATACGCACAGACGGATGGACATCCAGAAAAGTGATGCGTTTTGGGCAAGTCTATTTTATTTTAATGTAGACAAAAGAGCAAAGTAGTAGTAGACTTACGGAATGGCGGAGATATAGTTCGGGTTGAGAATGGGAAGCTGATGAACATCAAGAGGAGAAGAAAGAAGAGGCAAGTGTATTAAACATAGTCGAGAAAAAAGATGATGACGAATCTATTGTCACAATTACAATTTGATTAAACTCAAAAGTGAGATCAATGCAGGTATAGGTTAGATTTGATGAATAGGTACTGGATGGAATTTTTGGTGCATGTTGTTTGGCTTGTTGAGTTGTGAATGCCAACTATCATTTGGGAAGAGGAACTATTTCTAAGTGTAAGATACTCGAAAAGCTTGATACAAATGGAATAAATATATTCCAAAAATATTTAATACACCATACTGAAATAAAAGGGAATTGAAATCTCTGATGTATCTATCTAATAATGAGAATGCCTATATTATTGACTATCTTTTTACCGACAGGGGAATCCCTAGACCCAAATATGATTTCTAAAGAATGCAGTAAAGACGTCTGAAAAGTAAGTAGAATGTAAGAGGGCTTAATAAAAGAGCGGATTATTTTTTTGAAATTTTTGTGACGGGACATAACCTCAGAATCATCAATTATATTCATATTACTGGAATCAGTTGTTCAAGTTCAAATTGAATTTTTAGCAGCGGTTTTTTGTATATTATTTATACACTCCTTTATCTACAACCTAAATATAAGTATTATTGGTTTTATATGATTTCAGGCGTTGCACGATTTTTTCCGTTAAACGGTACAAAATTTGAAATTGTACCAGTAGGCGAAAAAAAATTGTGCAACGCAATCCTTTTATTTAGGTTGTAGATAAAGGAAACCATATAATCAAAAATCCTTTTATTTAGGTTTAGATAAAGGAGTGTAGAAATAATATACAAAAAACCGCTGCTAAAAATTAAATTTTGAACTTGAGCAACTGATTCCAGTAATTTGAATACAATTGTTGATTCTGAGGTTATGTCCCGTCAAAAAATTTCAAAAAAATAATCCGCTCTTTTATTAAGCCCCTCTTACATTCTACTTACTTTTCAGACGTCTTTACTGCATTCTTTAGAAATCATATTTGGGTCTAGGGATTCCCCTTAAGCGCGCGACTCTGATTCGGGAGGTAGCAGGTTCAAATCCCATCGAGACCGGCAATCCTGACTGAAGGTTTTTCCCGAGGTTTTCCTCAGTCGTTAATGCGAAAGCAAGGGATTGAGTCCTCTTAAACAGCCCTCAGACATCCCTTCACAATTGTCCTAGCTCCAAAATACCATGTTAGACCTTGTGCACCCTGGGCAGGTTTCCCACGAAAAATTATTAATTACCATCTTTACAGCATGTTTTTAACATGATGGAAATATATATGATCAATTAGAAACAAGTGAACTTTTGCCATACAAAGCTCCCCTTATAAAAGATATCCGAATCAGATCCATCTTACAAGATACTTCATTAAATGGTAAAACCAAAACTCGAGACGCTAATGGTTTCCACGTACTTTTCTTACCACGATGACATTCAAAATTTAAAAATGATTATGTATTGGGGTATTGTTGTTACTTTTTTCTATTTTTTATTTAAATTTTAAAATGGTTTGCTGAATTATAACTTTCTGATGAATAAAAAAAACGCACGTAAACCCGGTTTCGTTTTGGGGTTTATTTTAGAGTGATATGCACAGAGGGATGGACGTCCAAAAAGTGTTTCGTATTTGGCAAGTCTATTTTAGGGGATACGAAGCAAAGATTTAAAATTTCACCGACCCCCAAAAAAATTTAGCTCCGTTAATTTTTTTTTTTTGTTTGTTTGTTTGTTTTTTGTGTTTTTCCGTCTGTTTGTTCGCTCTCTCCCGGCAAACGCATATGCGATTTTGATAAAAATTTGAAAACGACCTTCGTTTTTCTAAACTTAGCTTGCCACGTTTTTTGGGTAAAATCGAAAAAATTTTCCCTCTGAATATCGTATTTTTTCGTTTTTTTTTCGTTTTTAGTGCGATATTTTGGGGTCCTTTGGGCCAAAATTCTGCCCAAACGGGGGGGGGTCTAAAACTTTTAAAATTTCCATGGACATTAGGTATGGTGATTTCTTGCTTTCTGAAAAAAGTTGAAAAGTTAGCCAGAATCGGGGAAATAAAGCTTTTAATATACGTTTTTTGACTTTTTTGGGGGGGCGATATTTTCGTGCCATTAGGCCCAATTCTGACCAAACGGTGGGCTACAACGTTCATATTTACATCCTAAAGGTTTTATGTAGTATACCTTTTGAAATAAAAGTGGAAAATTTAGCCAGAAATCCATGAAATAAAGCTTTTAATACATTTTTTACGGTATAATCGAATTGCCCAAGTAAACAAAAGAAACTTACAACGTCCTACAATGCGTAGGCAGCAAACAAAGCTCTTGCAAAAGAAGATATCTTTAAACTAATCCTTGAAAGGCATCACCATCAAATCCGATACTTTACTTGTACCTTGTGTAAGCAAATAAATATTATAGACTTTTTGTAATGTAGATGATAGAGTCCGTTGATAATAAAGCTGATAACATCAAGAGTATATATAAGGGCAAGTGTATTAACATAGTCAGAAAAAATATGATGACGAATCTATTGTCCAATAAAATTTGATTAACTCAAAGCATCATGCAGTATCAGTAAATTTTATTATAGTTACTGGATGGAATTTTTGTAAATGTTGTTTGCTAGTAGAGTTGTGCATGCCAATATCTTTTTGAAAATGGAACTATTTCAAAGTGAATCTCGAATACATTAGATTTTGTTACAAAATGAAAAAAATTTCGAAAAAATATTTAATAACTTCAACCATACTTAAATAAAGGAATTAATTCCATTTTACTGATATCGTTGAAATCAAGTGGTTGGCTTGAGCGAGCTTGACTCTGATTCGGGAGGTCCCGGATTCAAATCCCGTCGAGACCGCAATCACTGATGGAGTTTAGTCCCCGAGGTTTTACCTCAGGGCGATTATGCGAACGCAAGGGATTGATCCCTCAGCCCTCAGACATCCCTTCACAATTGTCCTAGCTCCAAAATACCATGTTAGACCTTGTGCACCCTGGGCAGGTTTCCCACGAAAAATTATTAATTACCATCTTTACAGCAAGGTGTTTTAACATAAAGATATATATATAACGATCAATTAGAAACAAGTGAACTTTTGCCATACAAAGCTCCACTTATAAAAGATATCCGAATCAGATCCATCTTACAAGATACTTCATTAAATGGTAAAACCAAAACTCGAGACCCTAATGGTTTCCACGTACTTTTCCCACCACAATGACATTCAAATTTCCAACCATCCACAAACTTCCGAAAGGAAATTATAATTTGCATTCGTTTTTTCTTCTCGAGCATCATGCAGAACTCTTGATGAAAGAAACATTAAACGCAACACTGATTCAAAGAGGAGAATGGGGAAGGGGAAGGGGAAGGAGGGGTTGATTATGTTGCTAATGAGCTTTTGAGTGAATCTCCACAGTGTGTTGTGTGTGGGCAGTCTTGCAAACGAAACGACTCAGACTCCCACAAGAAATACTTCATCTTTTTGCAGTGACGTCACCAACACCTGCCATGTGGCAAGATGGAAAACAAAAGAAGGTGCATTGAGGCATTCACAAAGACGAGGTTTAATTAACGATAGTTGCTGAGATTTGGCAGAGAAGATGTGAGCAAAACTTTGCAAAGTAGACTTCTGGGTTTCCAAGAAGTGTCGTCTCTGACAATGTCCCTCGTTTCAACCGGCTTTAGAACACAACAACGAGTCGAAGCACCTACACGTGCGCGCGGCAACTATAAAACAAATTGCTTCTTGCAAGACACTCATGTGATTATCCAAGGTTGGGTAGGAAACATGAAACTATAGCTTGTGCTTACAATCATAAATGTTTACGACCATCAACAGAGTATCTCAAAGTCTCCAAGAACAATTCGACATAAACACGTCAAATACGTTTTCTGCAATTGAACAATATCTCTAAACCATTTTTCTTAATTAGTTCTTAGCATTTTTGTAGACATCTCTTTTAAAAAAAAAAAAGTTCGTAAACGATAGAAAACTTAACAAACTTTTATATAAAACCAACTAGATAATGTTCAATGCCACACTCATCTACTTTTATAGCCCTATTACATTTCATTGTTTAGGAAAGAGTAGCTGAATAAAGTCCATACATTTACGTTTAAATTTAACCTATTCCACTTTGAGTAGCAATGTAATAGTACATTTATTGGCGCATTGGTTCTTCTCAAAGTAAACATAATCAGATATTGCTGCAATTGAACTTCGGTCATCAAAAGCATGGAAACTGATGTATATAAGCTATAAAAGTAAAGTTTAATGCCCACACCGACATTTCATAATGAAAACAAATATTGAAATCACAACACTATCTTGAGTCAACTATAGTTCTTTACTCACTACAGGCTTTGCTTTGCTTGCCACACTTGCCACGTCAAGCAATAAAATACCTATAACCGCTATATTAAAAGACACGTTGACAACTACACAATAGTTTTAATATTGCAATATATTCAAGTTTTTTATACGTTTGACAAATTATGTAAATTAATGTCCAAGAAAGTTATGATGAGGTGAAGAAGGCGAAGATAATAAATTAGTTTAACCTCACATATTATTATATTCGCGTGGGTTGTTGCACGTTCCGAACAGACATGAGTGCAAATAAGAAATATGTCTCACTTTCAATGATGCCTTATACGTGAAGCTGTGAGATAAATCACTGTGGGCGAGCGCAGCGGAACGTATTATGCACAGTCAGGTGCGATGACGACTCTTGCGACAGATGGACTTGTTCGAGAGGATTTCACATTGAGATCGTGCAAGGAAAGAGTCTTGGGTTTTACACAAGTAGTGACCATTACACTATACAATACGGTGACTTCTCCATAGCTAGCCACAAACATGCACTTTAAATCACTGCTCTTACATTATATTGCTTAGAATGTGATGATGATGATTGAGGATGATTTTGTTGCTTTAAATGGTGAGTGGTGATGGATGTGGGTGAAGGACAATTACAAAAACCCATGCCTTATGCGGGATTCGAACCCACGTCCTCGTAGAGCTATTCGTTTCGGACCGTGCGCCGAAATCGTTTTTTTGTTGTTGCAAAATACGAAATTTTCAACTGGATCTTCTACATTTTTCTACATGACATAGAATATAATTGTGTTACTATTGAAATGTTTTATCGAATGCAAAGCATCGTGACTGCGTAAAAAAGACCGTGTTCGCACTGACCTATGAGAAACTGATGGCATCGCATTATGAAGCCTCGGCTAATGACCCTGATCTGTTTCATCAATCAACCTCAGATAACACGTAACCGACGTTCGGATACAAGACTACCTATCAATCAGGGATCACTGCTAGGGATTGATAGAAAACCTCCCTGGTTCCTATCAATCATCAACCCCCTCCCGAGGGAGAATCTGCTCTCGCTGAGGCAGTTCACACCCTAGTGGCTTGAATGTCTTGTGACGTGTGAGGTTCTAGCGTGCACACTTGCACTGACAGTTGTAGGGGGGGGGGGGGGCGGATATTCGGAAATATTACACACGGGGAGAAGTAGCACCGCCTTTGCTACTTGATTTTAGTTTCGTGGTGTGTTAGGCGTAGCAGGCTGTGTTCTAAACTTATTTACCGACTCTGTTCCCTGCCATTTATTAAATAAATAAATTGTATTTAGAGTCAACCCACTCAGTTATAGTCTATAGAACTGATTTTCTGTGGAGGACAGTAAATCAAAGCGACCAAGCCAACCCTGTAGGCCCCGACGCAATCGACGAGTGAGCAATAACCAACCAAAGATCGATATTTTTAATAGGAAATGTAGCAATCAGTGGTATGGACAGTGCGAACACTCGCGTATCAACGCCAGAATCAACAAGGCCGATTCAGAACAACTCTGAATTTATTATGTGCTTCATTGCTAGGACGGCTCCAAAGTCATCGGGATTTATTATATAACTGTTACTGAACCAATTCAAAACAACAACAATAACAATGTGGTAATAAATAACGTTCCCCCAAGTTATCGCACGCGTAATTTGCCCAAACTTATTTACACTCAAAATATTGAGTGACATCATAGCATTATGTAATTTATTTTTTGTTGGTATAGGCCCAATTTGAAAATAATTAGAATCGACTTAGGTTTTGAACGTCTTTGTAACAAAAAAAGTCGGATGTAATATCAAACGTTCAAATTCAGAAGAACCATTTGAATTTGGTAACTCTTATGTGTATATTTTGGGGGAATGGTGGAGGTGCCGGTCTAGGATTTACGTACTTTATTGGTGGAGGTGCCGGTCTAGGATTTACGTACTTTATTGGTGGAGGTGCCGGTCCAGGATTTACGTACTTTATTGGTGGAGGTGCCGGTCTAGGATTTACTTTATTGGTGGAGGTGCCGGTCTAGGATTTACGTACTTTATTGGTGGAGGTGCCGGTCTAGACAATTGACAACATACAATACCATTCAATGAAAATTTTAAAAATCCATACAATAGAATTTAAAAGCACACTCGCGAGTGAACGATTCTCTGCAATGATGACACCGCACTTCCCTTTCCCCCTCCTTCCCCTCCCTACCCACCACAACTCAATCTCTAGGTGAGAAAGAGTCCTCCCAAAGGTGTATCATGCCATTCTTTCAATAAGAGCTCGGTGTGATGTGAACCAACAAGAGTGCACAAAAGTAAGCAAGTGTAATACATTCCACAGAAGATCAGAAGATCAGACAATACAAAATGAATTGAGAGGAGATTATTATTATATTCTTTACAAGTTTAATTAATTATTTTAACAGCAGACTACCCAACTGTCATAACCTCTACCCGCACTACCCTAATTTGAAAGTTGATTAAAACCAAGACTTATGAACCGAAGACAGATAAGAATTTATTTCTGAATTGTAGTAAATATAAAAAAAAAAACAATTACACCCACGGGAGTGTTTCCCGATTAACCAAATCGAGAAAGAAAGTACATGATATGGATTTGTGACTCAAATTTTGATGACAATTGCCATCACAAAACTAAATGTCCAGTAAAGATAACCAATAATTGTCCGACGCCATTTTGTTTGCCACGTGTGTGTTCACGTGTGCTTTGTCTTCCGCAGGCCACCGTGGGTCAGGAACTTTCTAGCCTCTTGTTAATATCACTACACGGATATAGATTGAAATGTAACCGCGCGACTCTGGTTCGGGTTAACCCGGGTTCGAGTCCCATCGAAACCGGAAATACTGACAAAGATTTTCCGAGGTTTTCCTCAGTCGTTCACGTAAATGCAAGGGATTGCATCTCTTCACAATTGTCCTTACTTAAAAATACGTTGTAAATATGAAACTAGTAGAACAGGTAGAGTGATTATTAAAATGAAATTATTGGACATACACTGTTCTTGTAAGAAATACTTTTTTTTAAAGTATTTCTTACAAGAACAGTGTATGTCCAATAATTTCATTTTAATAAAAATACGTAGTTAAGGGGCATACGTAGCACCCTATTCCAGGTTTCCCAAGAAATAATTATTATTATTATTATTATTGCGACAAATCTAAACAGCAAATCAGAGTAAACGCTGCAACGAGCCATTCTGTTGTGTGTTTACATGTTTACAACTGAAGCTATGGCTACTATCTGCCACCGACAACATTAATAACTCATCATATATTGTCACAACTCACGACACACTTGTTTATATAGTCGACAGTAATTTTATTGCCCGAACGTAGATAATGTTAAGTGGAAACGTGCTAACAAATATAAACCACAACGAAAAACCACAACAACTACATAAAATAATAAATACGGTCCCGTTAGGGTTGGCGCATCATAACTTAAGGAACGACTACCGCCAATATTAAAACCACGTGAAATAACCTTATTTTAGTAATAACTCACATAACGCTACACAAAAACGAAAAAGTGGATAATAAGTCCCATATGGTTTAGTTAGAACTATATCTGGCATAAAACCTTTTACAAATATTGTAACCAGTAATGATTTTAATCAAGGTTTAAATTAAATAAATGTATACCGTATTAAAAACGCTACTGATTACAATATTTGAATAATATTTATGCAGGGTGTAGTTCTAACGTAACTGCGTGAGACCTATTAGTTCTTTTTTCGATTTTACGTTACAGTTTGAGAGATATTACTAAAATAAGGTTATTTCGCATGGTTTTAATACTGGTGGTGATCCTTGCCCTTAAAAAGTTGGGGCTACTCCGATATTTACAAAATGTCCAGGGAACCTTCGGAATCTCCAAACTTACATATTCAACGTTTGTGTGTAAAAATCAAAAAGTTCTTACTCGTGAATATCGCACTTTAAAAAAAGGGAATCAGGAAAACAATTATTATTGGCAGTTGCAAATAGCTGTTCGCTCGGCAATGCAGTAACCGACGAATATGAAACTTTGCAAAGTTGTCAATAAGCATACATGGACAATCTTGCAGTCGTAGATATTATCAATGTTTTGCGTTAATCAACCAGAAAAAATCACGAATATGATAAATTTGGGTAGTATTAACAAAATCCAAAATCCAAAATAGTGAAAATCAGCTACTTTAAACAAATTGTCAAACAATTTTTTGAAAAAGTGCTACCCTAGAGCCCTCCATTTTTACTTCCGTGACAATTAACCGTACAAAATTTCAGGCAGGCAGTCGAGCTAACAGGAATTTGCCAAAAACGCATGTCCTACATCATCCGAAATACACTCATCCATCAACGCGACCGAGGAAGCGTTTACGAATCTGCCGAATTAAATTAAACATCGTTTAAGATTACAATTAACATAATGTGAAGTTATAACCTATAATCATGAATAGATTAGTTCTGTATGTTTATAGTACTAATGTACCACGTTGAGGCTGTCCAGGCGCGCGTCTCGCGAGCGTTCATCTGGCTAAGTGCTTACGTCATCAGCAGTATAAATACCAGTTATTGTCATCAGTAATATTTGAGAGTGGCTTGAGGTCAACTGTCTGTTTGTTTGTTTGTTTGGCGACACTTACGAGTGATTTAGTTCCACCCGAGAGATAAACTAGTACACTGTAATATCGACTGAAAGGTGTCGGGCGTTCACAACTTACATTGTTTGTTTTTAGAATGGATGGGCGTAACATTGGGGCGAGCCCTGGTAACAAGACTCGAACGAAGTATCTCCTAGTAATGTTGAAACATGTTTAGGCCTTGGTGCTTAAAATCAATTATTCCTTCATGTGTAATACCGAAGCTAGTGCAGACAGCCACCATTACATTTCCTCTGTCGTATGTAAATTACATACGCGTACTTAGGTAATTAGTAATTCGCATGTTTCCTACTGAAGGGTACAATGGTATCTACTATCTAGGTAGACTTTATCTAGGAATATGTTTGCGTATGTCCTATATTATGAGAACTGCATATTTTAAATTAAATCTAGTGGCAGAAGAAAACATTGACAAGATTTTTAGTCAGTATTTCCGGATCGTAATTCGTAACATATACCCTAGGTGTATTCCGTTTAGTATTGAACAAATCAAACTGTGAAATCATCGAGATTTATGTTTTTTATAAAGAGTTCAAGATGTTTGTACTGTGTATAAAAATACAAAACGTATAAACATCCTAAATTTGACTTTTATACCTTTACTTTTCACGCCACGAATAAGAGAAAAGGGGAGGCAGACATTCATCCGATTTCAGATGTTAAGCAGTTCCATAACATACGTAAGAACGAAATAGGTTAGGCGCCGATCATTGTACGTTTCATAAACAGAAATTAAAAAATAAAACATGTTCATGCATTTGCATTATCAGACTGAATTACGATTAAAAAGGAAATAATCTAATGACACACACCAATTACTCAAAGTTGTATCCTAATTTAATGACTACGTTGTGTTTTGTTACCTTTACTGTTTGTTTTAAATTGAATTTGAGTTTGTTAAATATTTATGCTTTTGCAAATAAACGCTTGATAATAATTTAAGTCTGCGGGAATAGGATCGTGTAGAACATCAAATCAGTTGCCCACAACGTCTGATGCACTCTTAGACTTAGAGAACAAATAGTCTAGAATTTTCTCAAAGTTTTGACAGAAACTGTCGAGAGGTTCTCTCAGCTTCCTCGTTGATGTGTCCTATCCTCACCAGACGAGCGTGTCAGCTCAGCCTCGTAGCTAAATAAATAAAATAAATTTTTATTTAGAGTCTGCCCACTCAGTTATATAACTGATTTTCAGTGGGGGACAGTAAATCAAAGCGACCAAGCCAACCCTGTAGGCCCCGACGCAATCGACGAGTGAGCGATAACCAACCAAAGATCGATATTTTTAATAGGAAATATAGCAATCAGTGGTATGGACAGTGCGAACACCCGCGAATCAACGCCAGAATCAACAAGGCCGATTCAGAACAACTCTGAAATTTATTATGTGCTTCGTTGCTAGGACGGCTCCAAAGTCACCGTTTACAAACTCCTAAGACAAGAACTGATGGACTTAAGTCCAAATCAGAAGGTAAAAAACTTCTGCCTATGGCGGGAATCGAACCCTGGACCTTCTGCATTGGAAGCAGATACGCTAACAACAAGACCAACGAGCCACACAAAAGACCAACGAGCCACTATATCCATGAGTTAGTGGAAGTTTATCATCACTATTCACTAACCACTGAGCCAGGAAGACTGACATAGTCTCGGAGAATGTGTAAATAATGACGGAGAACTACTTTGAATATTGATTCAATCTAGAGGTCACTCCCAGAGAAACTTATCGTCAACTACTTAGATTTTTATGGATTCCGTCTCTCTAATCCATGAATATAATGTTGTTGTTGTTTTTCTTTTTTTTCTTGTTATAACGTTTGATGTACGATTATTTTCGTCCACCGGTTCAAAACTTTTACATTATTTCAGAAAATTATTATTATTATTACTCGTAGCAGAGACAAAGGTGTGTTGAAACAATAAACAAATCATTGCTCAAAATTAAGTATTCGACGTAGAACTTTACTTTTCTTATTGACCCAAAATTTGCATATAATGGCCAAAATTGTCCTGTCCAATTTTTTTCTTTTTATTCAAGTTCCTCTTTCATTCAATCAACTTTCAGCCATTTTCCATTGACTTTCAAAATATCGGTAAGAATATACTAATGCTTTTGAACCCAGTCAATTCACTCAATCTCCTACCCACATGTGCTATCTTCATGTAGCCTACACTAATGTGCAACGTCTTGTTATATTTGACAACTCTGACCCCTGTCAACGAGCCAATCAAGCCAACACTCCTCCCACCATCTGACCTTGTAGGGGAGATGTTTTGTAAACGGCGTGTAAATGTGTGTCATATCAATGTTCGCTGATTGCTGATTACAAAGTAGGGCAAATGAAACTTCATATCCTACCAACCTAGCCGCACCACACAACATTACCACGATCCAGACTATATTACTATCAAACACTGACCCGGATAATACTGAAATCCCTGTGCGATCACATTACCCTGGAACTATTGGAGGGTTTTGAGTACAGAGTAATGTTTAGAACAATTAAAAACAGTAGTTTTATCTGATTTCATTATCGGAAAAACTTCAATATAGTAGAATCTGAAACGAGTTTAATCGTTATTTTCCTCTTGGGAATTAATGAGAAAACATTAAACATTGATTGCGCAAATGAATTGAATAAAGTGGATGTTGAAGTATTGTAATGATAATAAGTGATACATTGAATGTGGGAGAAGTAAATAGGTAATCAGAGAGTCAATAGCTTTTAATTGTACAATCAATTATTGAAGTAAATAGGTAGAGTTTCAATGGCATTTCATTATTGTAGAATCAATTATTAATTAAATCGAGTGGAATGTATACGGGAGGTTTAAACACAAGGCCCGACAGGGTGATTAAGATGTATTTACTTATTTTTAGAATAGTCGTGATTGTTAAAGGTGGATCATTTAGCAAATCAACTAGTTTTTATTTATTTTAATGTAAAAGTATCTTGCTTTATAACAGTTTAAGTTTTTTCGCCAATAAAGATAAAAAATAAACCATACACGTCTTATGGTTATCTGCATACACACAATTATGTGTACTCCATTTCCTACCCTATTGGCCTATAAATCTTTACTTCAAATTTATTATTGTCATTCAACTGTATTTTGTTTAAATTAATTAATTTTTAAATATTCACATATATTTTTATACACAATGTTTAATTATAAAATAATATCAAAAGGTTTTTCTGAGAGGTATGTATCCATTTATATATTCTGCAATGCACATGAATTTAATGTTCTTCGTTGTAAATAACTTATCCAACTAAAGAATTTATACATTCATCAATAACTAATAAAATAATAACACCTACTCAAATTCATTTTATAATCCCTGTCATTATCTTTAGAAAAGTCTGATTGTCATTGTCGTCGTGGCGGTAATGAAAGGGATTCGAGCAGATAGTGTTGACAACAGAGAGGAAATCGTGTTGGTTTGGTTACCTAAGAGATTTCAAAGTCAAGTGCGGCTGTTATTTCTGTCGGATGCCCTCAAAGGTAAATACCACTATCATCCTAAGATAACACATTGTTGTACGGGAAACAGCTACGCGCGTGGGGTACAAGGACCACGTTTACTAGGGCCTAACTAACTCGTCTCCCAAACCTAACAATTCCCAGAAGTTACATTATTAATATATTACAATATATAAGCTCGAACTGTCTCACAAACAATTCCCAGAAGTTACATTTATTAATATATTGCAATATATAAGCTCTAACTCGACTCGTCTCCCAAACAATTCCCATTAATTTATATCACAATATATAAGCTCGCTTCTATGTAATAACAGTTGCGTTTAGAATCTAAACTCAATAGTTGTATTCACTTATGGCATTGCGCAGTGGCGTAAGTACGATGGTAAGGAGGGGGGGGGGGCGTGGTGGCCACAATTTTGTGGCAAGACTTTCTAATGTGACTACAAAACCGACCATCTTCACAGTTTATAAAATATCGACGAAATCACGCTAAAACAAAGTAAAATACCACCATTTGCAATGTTAAACAAAAAAAAATCAGGGGCTGTGCTCCCCAAATACGGGGGGAAGTGAAGGAATTTACCCCGCCTTCCACTTTATTATTTTTTCCTGTGCCCCCTCCCCCCCCCCTTTCAGAATGTTAAACATCTACTTCACCGTGCATCACCACGGCAACAACCGACAAAATAGTTGCAGTAAGTATATGACCTATAGTCCTATAGTCTAGGGTGTGCTGACTTGTTGTGTGGCTAGTTGTGCAGAAGCCAAAAAAAGCTCATCATTCACCCCATTCAAAACTCCCCCCTCCTCCCCCCCCCCCAAATTCGTTTGCGGTGGCACATACTGTCCGAAGCGTGTGGCTCTACGAGGACGTAAGTTCGAATTCCACATAAGGCAATGTTCTTTTGTAATTGTTCATCATCGTCATCTATCACCACTCATCGTCTCGAATAGCCTTCAAAACTCATCATCAATAGTCCTTACGGGCACGCGCCTGTCCCCTACCAAACGATGATCGTCTACATGAACCTCGTTGCACAATCGTGCAGCCGTATGAATGGCGTTGCACAAGGCGTTGCACAAGTAAGTGAAATGCGCTGACTGCGCAGAGTGTCAGGTGGAATGTGTGGTCAGTACTGCGCGCTATCACTGCGCGTTGCATCGTGCGTGCGCACGCACAACGTCTATCCCACGCTTATGCCTCCTCAGACTTCAGTTATCATTCACGAGTCAAGTTATAGACACTCTCTTCTTTCCTGCTTGCATTCATGTATGTTGCATAAACTAGGACGCTTCGCGAACGCTTTGTTCCAGTCGCGTTGATGGATGAGCTTTTATGGTTGATCATTGGCCCAAATATCAAGAAAATATCGTATTAAAAATAGGGAAAAAATCGTAAAAGTACGATTTCTATGAGAAAAATTTCTTTAAATGATTCAAAAAATCATAAAATATAACATTTCAGTAATTTTAAATGTTCCCATAAAGTTTCATCAAGATCGGAGTAGCCATTTGCCAAATATCACGAAAATATCTCATAAACAATCGAAAAAAAACGTAAAAGTACGATAATCATAAGAATTATTTTATCGATTGTACCCAAAAACGTGGCAAGTCTAAGTTCAGAGATTTCGAAGGTCCCCTTAAATTTTCATCGAGATCGCATGTGCCGTTTGCCCTGGGAGGGTCAGTGAAATTGAAGTCTTCGCTTTGCTCATCCAATAAATTCGTATTTAGAGTCTACCCACTCAAACTGATTTTCAGTTGGTTGGGGCCATGTAAAGCTGACCAAGCCAACCCTGTAGCATGAAAACAACTAGGTACTTTTTTAATCCAGCTCTAAATTGCTCAATTCGAGGTTCCTGGGTTCGACTCTAGTTCGGATGGTGAAATGTTGATTGGATTTAAACTAATGAACTTCTACATCGTAAATTAATAACTGTGGTTTTTACACTAAACTCCTTCAAACTTTGATCTCCTAACTAGTTACATATTTTCAATGGAATGTTAACCTCAATATTCCTCGTCGAATAATTATAAAGTTTTCATCATGGAAGTAAAGTCATATCCAGTAAGAAAACTTGTCGCACAGAAAACAGATCCATTACTAATATCCCGGGAAATACTGCTTTCAATTTAAGATAACCCTTCAAAGTTTGTCAGTAGTTATCTTCTTGTTTTAGTACGTGCTTAAAGCTAAAGATAAGAGTCTCGTGGACTTGCAAAGTTCTTCGCGTAATGATTTTATACTTCGGCTATGCCCTGGGAATGATAGTTTGGCGTGGAATATGAGATGAGCTCAGGAATGTAATTATTTTATAACATGAACGTCGTTTTTAAATGTTATATTACAGTAAAAAAATAAACTTTTGTAGGAAACTTGCCCAGGGTGCAATTCATGCCCCTCTTCAGGTGTCAAACTAGGTATGTTGCGGATAGGATATTGTGAAGGGATATCCGAGGGCTGAGGAAAACCTCGGAAAAATCCTTCAGTCAGGATTGCCGGTCTCGACAGGATTCGAACCCGGGACCTCCCGAATCAGAGTTGAGCCAACACTATAGTTTGATGCACTGAAACAGACGATCTCATGATGTGATCAATCTTTAACCAGTCACGAGCATTTTTTGGTAGTAAGTTCTCTTTGAAATTATATATTTTTATCTGTGACATTTAAATAAGGCTGGTCTAGACAATATCATTCAATTATCGAGATATCGAAATGTTACTATTTCTGCAAACGAATTATGAAGTAACAAAGTAGGCCTACTTGTGTGGATAATCACTAATTGTTGGCGTTTTCAAGACTCGCGTTAAAAGACCCGGCACCTCCACCATAAAAATTTTTGTCACGTAAACCGAAATTTCAAGAAATAGATTGACTTTTCTTAGGTAGGCCCTGGGATTAACGTCATTTAGGGCTAGCACATTTACATTTCCAAAAACAAGTATCCTCGTTCTAGTTTTCGATTTTTTTTTTCAAATATTGATATAGAAAATATTCCCACATAGGCCTATATATCCTAAATTTGAATACATATTTAGGGCCTACTGAGAAATAGGAAATTACGTGTTTCTGTTGATATATTTATAATTTTGTTACGAAAAGCTAAGTCTGAGTAGCAAATCAGTGAAAAAATGTAATTTTCTATTTAGTTATGGCCAAAATCATTGAATTATTGTGAACATAGTACATTTTTTTTGAAGAGGTGTCCCCTCTCATATTTATTGTCAGTGTGTTATTGTATAATGTAAAGTACTTCAACAAAAACGTATTTATGAACATTCAGTGAGAGGGATTAGTTATTTCTTTGTTATGCTCAAAAGCATATTCATTATTTCGTTTTTAGCGGATAAAAGTACATTTTTATCATAAATATCTACCACCAATAAGCCTTTTTGCAATGAAATTCTCTTTTTTCAGCACTAGTCCTTTATTCGATTTATTTTAGATATATATTTTTATAAGGGTATAACCCGTCTGTCTATTGTGTGTTAATCCTGGTTATTAGCCCCGTCAATCACAGAGGCCCCTGCTGTGGCCGACAATAGGGCTTAGATTCGCGTGGGCGGACCTCCCACGCACACGTTGTACGGATATAACATCAATCAAATGAAACCGTTCAATGCGTAATGTTCGTCCCAGGATCGAGGCGAGATATTTGTGACATCTCACTCCGATATAACGATATTTATTCAAGTCTGCGAGCTGGATTACAAAATGAGTAGCCTAAGGTAATGAATTGTGATGAATAAACAAAACAATTGGTGACTACAACAAAAACATATGATTTTCGTAAGAACCTAGAAAAGAGACTGTTGGATGAGCTCGAGTAGTGGTGGCGTTTCGAGGGGCTAGGGGTAACTTGCCCCCCCTCCCCCCCCCGAAATGGCTTGTCCGCCTAGGCGTCAAAATAGCTGCCGCACGCGTAATATTACTAAAATTAAATCATCAAATCAAAAATTTATTTTTGGTCATTTCTTAGGATTCAATTTAATCCCTTGAGTTGCCATTTTTCAGTTTAATAAAACATGACGAAATTAAGTTACTGTAGTGTGGTAAAAAACAATCGACTTCGGCGAAAGGGCTTCCGGCGGCTGAGGCTTCGCCCCAGACCCCGGCTACCCGCCACTGCTTCCCCCCTCAGTTTATTATCTTGCCCCTCGGCCCCCTCCCCCCCATTATTTTTTGTCTTGCGCCGCCACTGAGCTCGGTTAAACCAAGCTTTGAAGCTGAATGCTAGATCTTTGGATACTATATCGTTTCCCCCAGTCAGCCATGTCACAAGATGTAGGCCTACTCGCTTTAATCAAGCAATTACAAAATAATAATTAACAAATACTAAAACTGTTTACTCATTAAACATCATAAAGGTTTTTGTAAACAAAAGAAGAGTTGTGAATGAGGAAAAAATTACCTAACAATGTGGTTAAAAATGAGAAGAATGTGTACTTCATACCGAATCGCTCGTTATATTAAAAATACTCGCATTCTGTAATAGTGTACGAAAATGCTAAAATAGTCAAAAATACAATATGTTGCGTCAAAAAATAATAAACACAGTAAAAGTAGGCATGTGGCTAAATATTTTAAAAAAAAAACATATTTAAAAGAAACTGAATTTAGGTTTCGAGAACAATTTCAACAGAACTTTAACATTGAAATAGTTTTTCATGACGTCACGTCGCCAACACATACCGACCAATCCAGATAACCCAACTAGAAGAATGTTATCGTCCGAAGTCATTAAAGCCAGGGTCGGTAACCTGATGACACTAGATCACTCTAATCACCAACTGATAAAAATCCGTATTTATGTATTTTTTTCTCTCTCTCTCTTTCTAAAAACCTAAATGCGCCATTGAGCCACGACCTTGAACCGGGCAAATGAACTCATTAGTCGAGTAAGAGTCGTGAGGGGGAAGGAGAGGGGGGTATTATACGAGCAAGGTGTTATTATATAAACCGACGCGGATTGCAGCAGGTTGTTAAATATGGCGACACTATCACAGGTAACGCACGAGGATTGCAGTATGACAGGCCTGGGTTCGTTCCTGGATGCTCGGAATAGAATTTTAAATATATTTTAAAGCAGTACAATGTTCAGAAGTAACCTTACCGCGGCTGCTCGCATCGACACCCCGGGAATTAGTGGCCAATCAGCGGTCGGCATTTTTAATCGATGGTCGCTGATTGGGCAAGATTCACCCGCCAATTTCATCAGCATCGGCTAACAACGATCTTCCATTGTAAAATTCCAAGAGACTATTTTTTTTTGTCATATTTAAAAACCACTAACCGTTTATCTATCTGACTGTTCAATGTTGATAGGTGATTACTAATGAATGATAGGCCTACATAATAACAGTAAATATGAGGAAAAACATTTAAACACAACATCATACAAACTGCTGAAAAGATGCGAGTAAATATAGACGAATAGGACGTTGTAGCATTTTTATTTTATACCTCGTTCAAACTGCAAATAAAGTGTAAGAAGGATTTTCACTTTTATGAACAAGAATTCACAGTGACAGAGAATCGAACGCGCGACCTCTAGCAATCAACAACAATAATTTATCCACCATGTTTTAAACGAGTTACACCAGACATCACATGTATATACACACACACGCGCTAACAAGGAAAAACACATTAAACACAATACCCACAATAATTATTACAAAAGCAATGGTGAGTTGCGCATGAAAGAACTACTAACGAACAGTGCTGTTTGTACAGATGCCGAGAGGCGTCATTATCGCGATTACACCAGCTACCCCGGGTGTAGTATCTGGGGCAAGCAAACAAACACAACCACCAGACCTGAAGTGCCCAAACAAAAGCGATGCTGGAATTAATTGTGCATTTAACGACCTCGCAAATAGTATGTGCAATTACTGGCTAGATTCATAATGATCTACCTTTGTACGTGTAATTGTAATGGGGGTAAATGATAAACGAGTACCTTCATTACGGGTTGTTGTTTTGTATGTTCTATGTATAAAAGAACAATGGGCCGAAAATTGAACCTTGTGGTACACCAAACGTGACAGAGACGATATGAGATGAAAGTATTGGGATAAATCGTCAGTGGTGGCTCATATGGTTGGGGGAGGGGTGACTGTAGGGACGTGGGTTAGAATCCCGATCAAGGCGGGGATTGGAGCAATTCTCCACATCGATTACTGTAGTTAGAACAGAAGTAAGACTCATTCTAAACCTATACAAACACAAGTCCCCCATAGAAAATTAGTTCTCTGTGACATATGTAAGTGGGGAGACACTAAGAACGAAATTTTATTTTGGAAAGATTGAGGGAAGAAAATAAAATATGGCAAAAAGTAGTGGATGTTGAGGAAGAAGAAAGTGAAGAGGGAGAGTTAGGAAGATAATACAGAGGAAGAGAAAATGGGGGAGCTTCAGGAATGACTAGCGCGCTTCGATAAACCCAGGGGACCAGAAATGTGGTGGGACACCCCCCACCCCACCCGACTTCAAAGTTGGAAATAGAGTTAGAAATTGATTTCTTTATTTCAAGTTTGAACGGAATTCGAACTCTAATCCCCTTTCACTAGATACGTATTCGTCTAAATCATCTCCCAACCAATGTTCACGGTTGTTCTGATAAGACTTGTTGATTCTAGAGTCGCCCACAGGTGAATAGTTCCGGTCGCTATTTCTTATTTCAAATAGAGCTTACCAATCTCTGGGAAGTCACTGTCTGCTCGTTGATGATGTCAATTTAAAAAAAAACTCATCCACTGGAAATCAGTGGGCAGCATTATTCCGATTCACATGATTTTTTTTATAAATAGTTTTTCAAACTTTTTATTTTTAGCACCTTTTTTGGCCAGCGACGAAACATAGTCGTGAAAATATCTGAATGGGTTCCAAGTTAAAACGCCTTGCCCAACCGATAATTGTTATTCTACATACTCCCAATCGTGTCAACGCCTACACTAGTTCCACTGTAAACAAGCAGATAGCAATAACCTCTGGTCTTATCACTGATAACACGACTGATAACCGTGTTTTACCTCCAAACAAGGGCAATAGACTACACAAAGGTGAAGATATCCATTAATTAGGATTACACCTCTGACTCTGGGGGAAATAGCAGGTTGAGAAATGTAAACTCAGCTATGCGCAACTGTATTTCAGTACATTGCGTAAGAGTAGTTAAATAATAATAATAAAATAATAAAGTTAATTGGGTTACTGGGATGGCCTAGACACGTGGTAAGATTTTCGGTGAAAATAATCTAGCTACATCAGATAAAAGAAAATATGGTAAAAAAAAGGGGGGGCGTTGTATGTTGTATGGAACACGTTAGTGACCCTCGTAATGTAACTAGGGTGCAAGGATAGATGGGAGAAAATGCCCAAGAGTAGTAAGTATTGGGACAAATCTCAATGTATACTTAGGAAAACCTTCAGTCACGATTGAAATGTCTGGGGTCGAACTAGTGTCCAGCAGAAGTCAAATCGTGATTAAGCGATGAGCTACCTCTATCGGTGAATTGGATAAGACTGAAACTAGTCCAAAGATAGAAGTAGCCTATGCGTGACGCGAGGTTCAACCCCGCCACCAGCAATCCTGACCGAAAGATTCTTTACATATTTTATACCGTTCTAGCAATAGAACATTTCCCTTCATAAGTGCCCATAGATATACCCTTCTCCTAATTATTCACCCGAAACTTACAAAATATCACGATGAACTGATGTGCACCCTCCAGCTTGTATTTTTTGTCTTCTATACAGTTCGTAATGATTTTTTTAAATATGTAGTTTTAAATTTTAGCCAGTCGGGTTCAATACCCATTATCAGGGCCGTATTACCCAATAGGCACACTAGGCACGTGCCTAGGGCGCCAAGAGACTGGGGGGCGCCTGCGCCCCCCAGTCTTTTAGCGTGATGTAAGCCCAAATTAAAAAAATATATTTGAATTAATGACTGGGAGATTGCAAGATTGATTAAAGGGGCTAAAAACCCCAAAAATTATTTTTTACCACGTGATCTATAGCACAATACTACACTTAAATGACCGTTCAAAAAATTATAACTTGTAACTGTGATTTAACACGATTTTTTAAATTTTTTTGATCCAGAAATTGGCGAAAATTGGTGTTTTTGGAAAAATTCCTAAATCGTCTTTAACCTGCTTCTTTTTTGGTCCACGTAGATACTAGAGCATAGTACCAATCTAAAATGCCCCTTAATAACATCGTGTCTTGAAACTATGCCCAAATATACCCTCAAACACGCAAAAATATGCATTCCAAAATCACACCCCATCTTGGTAATCAGCATATTTTGACCGAACTACTTGCCCAAATTACAAAACAAAATATAGAGAATTTACAGAAAAGGCTGTCGAGTACGTCAATAATGGCCAATATTTTTTTGTATCAAAATCCTCCAAGGTCACGGGACATAAAAATCGTCCCATGTTATTTCTTATGGGAGATTTTTGCCGATGGGACCTAGCTCGAAAAATGTCATGTTTGACAATTTTTTGGGAGGTCATATGGTGGCCCCAATAATTTTTCTGTTAATTGCTAAATTCATTACTAGTTAGCCTGAATGAAATATATTTTTTGAGTTTAGCAGTTAAATACCCCTTTAATTCAAAACATTGCATAAAACTGACTTTGCACTCATTTGCAGTTTGTTCTGCCCCCCGCGACTGCTACAAAAATTGAGTTTAACACTATGCTGAAAAGTTTCCACGTTAGCATTGCTTAGGGAGCACAGGGCAATGTCATTGTCACAGGTTGGCCTATTGTAAACCGAACTCATCTAGTGAGACTGTGGCGATCGCCGTACATGATTTCATTGATTTGGACAGAACCCCCACAAGAAGTGATTTAACGAAACCGTCTACTTACAACTACTACTAAACTCAAAACTGTCACAACGTCGCTGAAAAATCCGTAAGTGAACGTTATCCAGCGACGTGGGTAATCGGTGATTTACTCATAGATTACATTGCTAAACACAGCATTATCAAAACATTGACGGTGATTTAACGGGTTCACTTCGTCTTTACTCGGACAAAAATCGATATTTTAATAAAACTTGTTACATCGAGAATGTCAATGGCGAAGTTGTGTACCGCCATCTGGGTGACATACTCGCCCTCCCAAGGTACAGTGTTTTGCACCCATTGTCAACTTTTTGGTGGAAAGTCACAATCTCACACGGATATAATGATATGGAAAAATGCTGGCAATAGGTTTCGAGAGCATGAAACGTCCAAAGAACACAGAACAATTATATGTTCATTGTTCTAACATTATAGCTAGAACCAAAACAATGCAAAGAATTGATACTAAATTAAAAGTGCAGTTGTCAACTGAAATAAAATATTGGCGAGATATATCGAGTCGCATTGTTGCCGTAGTTGAGTTCTTAGCATCACGAGGGCTAGCGTTCATAGTGATAACGAAAAAGTAGAATCGGCTGGAAATTACAATTACCTAGGGTCTCTAGAACTCGTTGCGGTTTCGCAAGACGTAAAAGCGCGTAAGCGCGTGCAGTACAAACGATTCGGCGACTTCGGGTCCATGTCCAGTCCAATGTAGGACTAGGCCTATAGCTATTGCTAGAAAACATTATTTGTGAAATGAGAAAACATTGCATTGTATGCACACAATAAACATAACGATATTTGGATTCCATAGTTGCGTGGGGGGGGGGGGGGGGGGCGACCTAAAAATTTGTGCCTATGTTCTCATTATTAGTTAAAACGGCCCTGCCCATTATCGGTTATCTTGACTGAAACTTTGAAGGGCTGTGATCATATCCCCCCCCCCCCCGCAACTATATTATCGTACCCTACACCAATAGGCCTAAGTCACCCGGGTCCGGATCTACAAAGAGGAGTTAAACAAAAACGGAGTTAATTTTAGGAGTTAGCCGGACTAAACTCCCATTTAGATATCCAGAAAAGGGAGTTCGCATTTTTCTGGGTTAATTAACTCTAAAATGTAACCTCTTGCTATTTATTAGGAGTTAAATTTTTACTCTTTTAAAATAACTAAATTTCCCGAAGAGGGGCAGTGTCCCTGGGTAGGTACCCTTGATTCTCCAGTTCCCAAAATGTCGCAAGACGACGATAATGGTAATAATGTATACGCCTTGTCTTGTGTAGAATCGGCGTTAGTTTGTCTTCTAATTGGGCCACCTTAATCTCCATTACTAATTAAGCCCCCAGGTGCAGAGCCCAGACTGTGGATCCAATTAGTGATTATTTATAGGTGTTGTAACAATAGCAGGACCATCTGAGGGCATCGCAAACAACGACTTGAAAGTGAAGTGAAACATTCACGAGGCTACGTCGTTTGTTTGCCTCGTGTCACATTCATGATGGGGGGGGGGGGTGACACGTTTGCCGAAACTTCTAATTGATTGGGGGGTAAGTATACGAGAGAAGAAAAACAAGAAGGGAAATTGATACAAATTTTGAAAGGGAAGATATAAGAAATTCGTTCGTCAGACTGAAGAAAACTCACATAATTGTTTGAATGGTATTACGTAGGCTATATATAGGCCTCCCACCTTTTAAATGTAATTTCAAGATGTACCAAAAAAACTCCCTCGACCTACCCTTGCCTTAGTTTGAAAACTAATAATTTAAAAAAATGAATGACCTTAAAAATGAGGTTTATTTATAATAGGCCTATGCCTTCCTTTGAAAACTGAACAAAATATTGTATTAAGTTAGGCCTACTTTTCAGTTTCCAGGTTTAATTATATAAACCTAAACCTCTTTCCAGACCTTAGTATGACAATGAAATGAGGGATAGCCCTCAATTTACTTACATTCTGCGTAGAAATCAAACAATGACCCAGCTGGGTAACTTTATACATATAAATACTATTAAATTACTGTACAGACTTGGATTAATTTGTAAATGATATTAAAATATATAAAGGGATGTTAAAACACATACAATGCACACAGAATGTACCTTTGCTACCTCTAGCTACATTGCCCCCCCCCCCCCCCCCCCGAGGATAACGCCTTGCGCACATTATCTTATATAACACCCTCATTAATAAGCCTAATTACTCCCGCACTAAGGCAGGTGTAATGACAAAGTTTAATCAGTAATTATTACCTGACGGCAGCTAACACCTCGCTTCATGGAGGGATGGAACGTTATTATAATTCTTATTTATTACAAACCACGTAAAAGTGAAATAAGCTAATGTTTTAGAACGTATATCTAAGGATTATACGATAGTAAATTTTAATGGCAATTTTTAATATGTTTTCACAAAAAAAATTAGATTTATTAGACTACTAAAACATTTTGTATAATTAATAAATTAAAAAAAATGCATTGTACAAACAATATGCTAATAAAAGCTTTGCATATTTTTTCGATAACTTAGAATTATATATGTAAATAAAACAACCCAAATATAAATTATAACATACCAAGTATTGAATGTTTGAATGTGTATAAAAGAAACGAATTCCCAGCTGTGTAAATTTAGATAGAATATACATATAACTTAGTGCAATAGAGACTTTGAGTAAATAAACTATGTTCTCAAGAATTATCGAAGGGATGTAAAGCAGAGTACAAATACTTGCATTATACACAGCACAGCACAGGTAAAGCAAATAGCGTCTGGTAAACTGCTGATACTCGGTTTAATGTTTGCATACAATTAGGAGAACTACCATTCAGGTTTACAGAGAGCATGTATTAACTAAGTGTGACCTATTTGAGACAGACAACACAAACTTACAAGTTAATAATATTAGTGTAGCATTCCTTTGAATCTAAGAGAACATAAACCTTTTTTTTAAAATGTAGAAGATACTTTGTATCTATTAAAGATCATTATCGAAATACATTTTTTTTAGCAATTATCAAAACTTACATAAAAGAAATGTAGTTAATTAAACTTCCCAAAAGTTAAGTAGGAGAAAATTTATCCAAAACCAGGGAATGCTATATTGTTTTTGAAATTGATGGTTATAATAATTCAGTGAGTGATACCATTTTTAATAGGATAGATAATAGGACATGCGTTTAATACAATTTTTTGTAGTTGTCAAGGAAGCGGAAACATAGGGTTCTACGGTAACACTTTTCAAGAAATTATTTTAAAATAATTATAAAAAATTACATTGATTTTCAGTTTTTTTTTATTTTCTTTAAGTCTAAAAATGACCACATTTGTGGATTCATCCTGGCCGAGCGAATAGCTATGTGCCAACTGTCAACATGGACACTGTGAAATGTATACATTAGCGTGGTAAAATTGACAATTGAAAGTTTGTATGTGAAATCGTTTGCATTATTGAAGCGAAGCGTTTAAACTCCAAGTTGAATTTGTGTCTGTCACTTATCTCCATCCATACTGTTTCGTCTTATCAATGTTGACTTAAAAGTCGTAGAGTTTATCTTGGCAGGGTTAGGATATCTATTGGCAAGTGAATTCACTAAGTGATTAATCTGGCTTCACTTTTCACGAGGGGACAATACGTCACCAGTATTTCTGATTGTAGAAAGTACTGGTAGAAGGTTCATCAAGGTAATTCTAGTGTACTATTTCGGAAAATAACAGGTACTTCATCTCACAACTGAGAACCGAAAATCGTAAATTTAAAAAAAAATGTAACGACAATATTACTAGAAAACATTGTTATTGTAGTAGTTTTATTTGTTATTTTTTATTTTTTTCTCCTATGAATTTATTATTGTAGACTAATTTGTGTTAGTTTTAATGAAAGCGTCAGGCTTAACTTGCTATGCCTATGCTGCTTGCTAAATTTTAACTTTAGAACAAATAACAAAAGAATAAAAGCAATTATGTGTATTTTAAAATGCTAATACAAAAGAGCTGTAAAATGAACTTGATTCAGCACAGATCGAACTGTAACCATGTATAAAACCCACATCCCTGGCTGTCTATGGTTTGGACCTGCATTCCCACCGTCGTTAATGGGTCAAACTCTAAGAAACGTGAAAAACTTTAAAAGAACTGCCGAATAAAAGTTTCGTGCGTTGGGATTACCTTCTGGGGACGTGTTACATAAGCGAGGTGAAGTTTTCTGCCTGACCTGTTGGCAATCGAGTTCGACTAATCGAATCTAATCGAGAGAAAGTGTTCTTCTGTGACACGAGGCGAGGCGAGAGTGAGAGAGTGGGGCGGAGGTGGAATCCAAGATGGAGCACGGCAAACAAACTAACTTACTAACTTACTAACGGGACTCTGGTCCGGTGCCGGCAGTGCGTCACACATAAGAAACCTACAGTGTAGGCCTAGGACCTACATCTTTTAAAGTTATGTACTTTGCTACTTTTCGCATTAAAATCACGCAGTTAGGCCAAAGACGTAGGACGAAACACTGAATGTAATTTTTAGTAGTGATAGAAAAGATTTTAAATTAAAACCTTCCCTCAAAGAAATTTTATTAGACAACTCCACGACAAACGATAACGTTATTAATTTCTTAGGTAAAGTAAACCTTTGAAATTCAATTTGAAATTCATATTTATTTAGCAATCAGAAAATTCGATGGGCACTGATAACTTTACTGTTTTGTGCCCTAAAACCCCAATAACTAACTAACTAATTTTTTCCTTCTTTGACTTTATATGATCAATCTATGTTTTTGTTCAAATTGGTATTTTACTAAGCTCAAACATTTTTTTTTTTTTTATGATGGAATATGAGCTAATTCCGATATTCTTGAAATGGCTATAGGCCTACATAGAGTTAAATTGCATAAATTTAGAAATAGGCCCTAAAGCATCTTCTAAATTCATCTTCATTGATCGGTGTTTCCTACTTAAATATGACGGTCCTTAGTTGGTCATTGTTGCTCGTCGATAGTGTCGGCGCCTACAGTGTTGGCTTGGTCTGATTTAAATTGAATGCCCCCACTGAAAATCAGTTATGTGACTGAGTGGGTAGACTCTAAATACGAATTTATTCATTTATTTAATGTGTGTTGGCTTTTGTCCTGAAGTTTCTTACAAATGTTAATTAAATCTTAAAAACTTTTAAAGATGCAGCTGAGAATGTCATAATATAATTATCTTACATCATTAAAAATGAAAATATAAAAGCGACAATTGCGCTCTAAATTTACAAAATATCAAAGAATCTTTCCGATCGTCTTTTGTATCAGAAAAAAACACCTTACACAAATCTTCTCTCAGCAATTATATTTTTATTAAATTAATCCGTGCACTGATGTGTAAATAATATCCTATAATCTAAAACTGTTTCAAAATTGTCTCCCAGAAAATTACTTTTCAAAGGGGTGTATAGTCTTTTTAGATTGAGATTTTATTCCAATGCAGAAGACTTTAAAATTATGCAATTTTCAAATTAACGTAACCCAATTTTGTGAATAATAATTAATTAACGATGTCGAAAGAAGAACGAATAATTAGACATTTTCCGTAATGATGTTAATTAATTTCTCCAACTGATCATACATTGGACTCGACCTAATTGCGATTCTGGAGACGAGACTAGACAGATGAAGACATAACGTGCTTCCTGACCTATAAGCCAGAGCTGTTAAGATTAGGCCACAGCTGATGCAAAACAAGTGCAGACTTTGCCGGCTAATGTGGTGACTTTTTCATAGTATAATCATCAATGATATTTAACATCTATAGTAGGCTAGATCCCCAGTCATTGGTCCACTGGCGTGAAAATTAGAAGCCATCTTGAATAGGTCAGTTTGTATGTTAAAGTAGGTTGTAGTAATTTGTAGCCCAAATATTTTTCAAGATGGCCGTCAGGTTGACAGGTGAGCATATTAGCCATTAACACCAAATGATTACTAAATTCCCTTATGCAAAACCAAATCTTATTGTTTCTGTTTGTGCATTCCCATGCTGCACAAGCTAAAACCATATCAAAACAATTCAGAAAAATACTTAATCGCATCTAAAACATAATGTAAAGTATAAATTGAAACGCCAAATCGCCATTTTGAATAGGTCAGATTGACGCTTCAATTTGGTAAGATCGCGCCTGTGAGGACGTATTTGAGACTGGGGATCTAGCCTACGATAAACGTTAAATATCATTGATAATCATGGACTTCAATCTGGTAGGCCTATAATGATGATGTCCCTGGCAAATTTTTGAAAAGTACCCTAAAATAAGAAACTTTGGAAAGCTAAGAGGAGCAATTTACCTACCTTTTTTAAATTTCTCAGACAATTTTAGTCACACATGATTGAAATTTTACATAATAGCTGCACAACGCGACGAATATAAACATTCCTAATCCCTACACATACAGCTAAATAAAATAAATAAAATCGTATTTAGAGTCTATACCCATGGTACAAGGATATCTCTGTGTGGCAAGGAAGAATATCATTGGATCATGGTCTATACCCACTCAGTCACATAACTGACTTTTAGTGGGGCACATTTAATGTAGACTAAGCCAACCCTGTAGGCACCGACACCATCGACGAACGTACAATGACCAACTAGAGATCGGCATATTTAAGTATAGAAAACACCGATCAATCCAGCTGGACACGATTCCACCCGCAGACAGCACCCGAAACAACAAGGCTAATTCGGAATAACCTTGGAATTTATTACGTGCCTCGTTGCTAGGACGGCTCCTAAGTCACCGTTTACACAAGAACTGATGGACTTACGTCCAAATCAGAAGTTAAAAACTATATAATGAAAGCATGCATGCCCCATGCTCATCTAGCGCGCCCTACAACAAGTACAACTATTAAAAAGAAATACATTATTTATATTGCCAGTACTTGGCACTGCCGTGGTGTTTATTCTACCAGTAAGGTAAGGTAAGGTAGTAACGGACCAGTCCAGTAGCCTAGACTACAATAGGCTGCTTGCTCACATGAATATCCTTATAAAGGCGTCTACTTGTTTCTAAATGGAATATATTCCACTTTACATACGGCAGACTACCTTATTACCATAGCTATTGGAATTAACATAGTACTGCGCGGTACTGCGTTTACAGGCGCGACATTGTTGGAGATTTGCTTGCGAGGTGTATGCACTGCCTCCTAGATGAGCCGCGAGTAGCATCTAGGAGGCAGTGGGTGTGTATGCACTGCCTCCTAGATGAGCCGCGAGTAGCATCTAGGAGGCAGTGGGTGTGTATGCAAATACGAGGTTCTCAGTGGCGTTGAGAGAAGGTTTAGGGTTCACAGTGGCGGAATGAGTTACGTTCGGTTAGTTGTTCCATATTTGAATCACTAAAATACTTCTGAGATATAAAGAGCAAATGTTTTAAAAGGAAACGTTTTGAAAGGAGTGCTTTCAAAACTTAGTTATTGGCAAGTCAATGTCTGTAACCCACTGTGTGGTGTAGCCTACATATAAAGTTGTTAAATAAAGTTGTTTTATTATAAGATTTAATGTAAAATGGCTAATCAAAAATAAATGAATACATAAATTAATTAAATATTCACATGGAAAAAACTACATAGTATGGGATTAGCAATGAATTTTTTTTTTACTTTTTACATAATAATATCTTCTGGTAGTTATTTCGATTACGACGATGGACACTGTTAACTCTTGTGATTTGTAATTGACAGGTTAAAACTGTGTTGAAACTTACCCGTGGGTTAATTAAGAGTAAATTAATTATACATAAATCCTGCCTCAGATAAGTTGATTTCAAAACTTCAGTTTGGGGTGGCTGGAGTGTAGGGCCTATCAGAACTTCTGAAGGATAAATAGTTAGATCGTACAACCGTGCCTTGTTGTCTACATCTAAACTCAATCTCAAGCTGGAAACTACTTCCAGTAGGCCCTACACTCATCAGGCTTCGCCCACGGTGAAGTAGTTCCCTCCCGATACTGAGAATAAGCATGGGCTTCAGGGGTTGCATGCACCCGTGTCATACAACGAATCCTTACTAACTCGGGCAAATAGTCTGGTTTGTGTTTACAGTCGTAATCTGCTTAGGAACCCGCCGTCTGTGAATACACTCTACTTTGTAATACACACCCTTCGACACGTACACCCTCGATCAGAAGTAAATCAAGGGCTGGGTGTAGTAGAAACAACTAGACCCCTTGATTTACTTGTGGCACATGGTCTACACACAATGGACCCTGTGACGAAAACCTTCATTTTACGTTCAAGTTTTTCTAGAATGGTGGCCAATGATGTAATTTTGTATTTTAAATAAAATGAAGTGTAATAATTGTAAATTTCGTTTATTTATGTAGGATATTATTTTATTTGTATCATGCAGGCCTAATAAAGTGTGAGAAGACTTACTTTTGGACTCGAGGGCGAAACATGTAGTATGTATCGGCCGGTAGGACTACCTTGTTTGTTTTTTTATGAAAATAAAATAATATGGAAAACGAAAAAAAGACAAATAAAGTGTTTGTTTTAAAAAAGGTAGCCTAAGTACCAACCAAGGAGAAAGGGGAGTATTAAAAGCGAATGCACTAGATTAGACAAAACATAAATTTCATCTTGTGAACTTGAATGATACACGAAAATCTAAGATATTAAATTTTTAGGAACATAACCACTGGAAAACACAAGTGTCAGCTGTTACAATAATGTAGAAATCCAATGAGTACATAAACATGATTGGAAATGACAATTACTTAAACGAAAACGACGTTTCTCGCTATTAAATTTAAACAACCATAATAACAGTTAACTAATGCAATAAACATTCCCGTGCAGATAGAACTAAACTAGATGTAGTTATTGATTACGAAACGCGCTCAAACCTTGGCAAACGAACAGTAATTATTAAACTAGGTACTAGTACAGTAAAACAAACAAAAACTGCAAGTGCTCGGCTAGGCTTTCCACAAAGTTAGTAATTATAATAAAAATGATAATAATGAATTCATCTTTGCATACCTAGCAGACCCGTTGCTATGGTAACAGAGCGTAACGATCACCCAGGCCTAGGTTGTCTGTCTGTCTGCTGTCTGTCTACATCTTGTTGTTATGGGTCACGTCAACTTGCCAGGGCTTTTTTGTACAACAGTTGTTTGTAATAATGTTTTCTCTAAAGACAAATTTATTTATTTTATTTATTAAACCGTCATTATGTATTTATGAAACACTATACCTTATCAACTTTTCACCAGTTTTGTATTTTATAACCTCATTTTTCCCCCTTCATTCATCTTGGGCTTTTAGCCGTTTTTTATATATATATTCTTTTGTTATTCAATTTTTTCTTGTTTGTATTTGTTGTAACATTTTAATTTTATCATATAGGTATTTAATGATTTGTATGTGGAACGTATTTTGTATTGTTTTGAATAGTATATTTTAATTGTTTTGTTTTAGTTATACCTTCTCGACATCATTTTGTTTTAATTGACTGCGGCACTATCGTGGAGGGCATGGGATTGAGAGGTAACAAGAGAGTCAAAATCAAATAATAATCCCTGGCCTCATGCTGTCTCTCTCTACGACCCCCCCCCCCCCCCCCCCCCCCCCTCCCCGATCATAAACCCCTTGCTTGAGATGCTGTGTACTCCAGATAAATTTCAAAATTGTCATAAATTTTAGTTTGTATAAACTATAAAGTCTTGGCAAAAACCTCTAAAAAGAGTTCAATGGCAACTCCTTAATTTCAACAACTAATTCTCGTCTCGTCCTCCCAAACTATCTTTATCTCCCACTTGGCAATATCCATATCACTGCCCAGTGTGGTTCAGTTCCCATTCATATTTGCGATAGGGTCGAAACCTTAGCACTTTGGAGCTAAACTTTCTTATCGTCAATTACGACACAAGTCCTATTTTTTACACTTTGTCTTTAGCCTCGTGCTAAGTTCATGGGACGATAGCGGGAATGTTATCACAGTATTATTGGAAGACTAGGCCTACAGACTTACAGACCCGGTTAGTATGAACAAACATCAACTCTTTAGGCCTAGGCCTAGGTTACTTAGCCTGAGAGATTAAATTGATTTGATAGCAACAACTTGGAGCCTAGTCTCTACGAAATATATCTATGCATTGAGTTAATTATTATCTTACTAGGAAAACGCTAAAGTCCCGCCGCGTTGATGGATGAGCTTTTTAAAATTTTTAGTTTGCGTGGGATATCTTTACTTTTGCAAGTGCTTTGTTTTGCTGCCTACGCATTGTAGGTTGTTGTCAAGTTTCTATTTACCTGTCAATTGGTATTATTTACCGTAAAAAACGTATATTAAAAGCTGTATTTCTATGGATTCTGGCGAACTTTTTCAACTTTTTCTTTCAAAAGGTACTTTATTAGGACCATAACCTTAATGTACATGTATAATATGAACGTTGTAGCCCCACCCGTTTGGTCAGAATCGGCCCAAATGTGACGAAAATATCGCACTAAAAATCGAAAAAAATCGTAAAAGTACGATATTCATGAGAAATATTTCTTCGATTGTACAGCAGGGTCATATATAAATCAAGAGGTCTGAAAGATACCTCTTTCACCGACATCTCGTGGTCAACTCTTGGTGCCATTATTTATATCGCCCTGTGAACTGCATTATCGATCGATGGAAGTTCCCTAGACTATTTGATGTTATTAATATTATTTAGGAGGCTTTGAAAGACTCTTGGTCAACAAAATAGTCAATATCTAGAAGGCAGTCAGCAGAAATATACAATTTTATCAAAACAAAAGCATAAAACAAACTTTGGTGGTTTTCAAATAAGACTTGACAGCTAAGATAGAATTATTTGAAATAAGCTAGAAACTAAGGCAAATATAAGAAGAAAGGCATAGTCTTAATGCTATGCCTAGGCCAAGGTATCGATATATAATGCTCTCTTTACGTTCCATGTTATATTTCTTCTAGGCTTGATAGTTTCTCTGGTGAATAGAGAATTTTCCTTTGACATTATCAGCCATGTTTCTTATTTATGTCGATAATGCAGTTCACAGGGCGATATAAATAATGACACCAAGAGTTGACCACGAGATGTCGGTGAAAGAGGTATCTTTCAGACCTCTTGATTTATATATGACCCTGACTGTACCCAAACATGTGGCAAGTCTAAGTTCAGAGATTTCGAAGGTCCTGTCAAATTTTCATCAAGATCGGATATGCCGTTTGCCTGGTAGAGAGTTAACAAACAGACAGAAAAACAAACAAACAAAAAAAAACAAAAAAAAAACACCCGAGCTAAATTTTTTGGGGGTCAGTGAAATTGAAGTCTTCGCTTCGCTCATCCAATTATTTATTATTATATTATCCAGAGCAAATAGAAGTCATCAGTCAGCGCATTCGGTGTAGCGCGCAAAGCATTGTGGGAGCTGCAATATGCTCGGGTGTGTGGAGGACTACGTCACCCATACTGACACACAGTCCGCCACACACCCGAGGTAAATTAATCAGATTCGTGTTGCCATGGATCAATATTGACAAGAGTGAGCTAAAGGTGAGGCCGTGATCATAATAATTATACAGAAATGCGTAAAAATAGCATTACAATTCAGAATTTATACTCGGCATTTATTTTGTAACATTTAGGCCTAGAATTTTGTAGCATATTTTTTCTTTCCGCCAAAGCCCTAAATAATGGGGAGTTTCTTGCACTTCTATTTGGAAACAATGAATAATAGGAACGTTTAAATTCAATATAGGCACAAACACTCCACTTTAGAATTCAATGCTAAAATTAATAGTTCCCAATATGTATGGAAAAACATTATTTTTAGTAAAATTAGCATTTTGTAGCGCTTTACAAATATATGTGCCATAGTTTTAGCATCAAAATCATAAAACGCTCAAAAACAAACGAAGCATAATTATCTCTAATGATAACCCAAATTAATCATATTCGTGTTTTAATGGATTTAATAATCAACCAGAGTTGATACTAACATGCAAGAATTCTTCAACCCAAATAACAATCGCAATTTCAACACCTCAATCAGGCATCGCTTATCCAACAAAACAACTTATACGATAAGAGAATCTGTCGAGTAATGGAACGAAAAAAAAGTAAGTGCAACGTTTTCAGTTTGCGTAAAACACCTTACTGAACCGGATATGTACCTTAAAAACTATGCATCATCTATAAAATAATTACAATAATCTGGACATTGTTTTACCTGATGTTCTGCTGGTGAAATCCACAGTTGCACCAAGCCAAGTTAAACGCAAAGAAGAATATCCACACTCACTTTCACAAACTTAAAGAAACGAAAATAAACACACACAAAAATCAATAAAAATAATTATTAATAACAGTATTTTTTTTAAATTTTAACACGTACTAAAACAAAACACAAAAATCCGTGGTTTTTAAACGTTTTTAACACGAGTAGTTTTTGTCGAGGGGGGGGGGATAGTTTTGATGTTTTAACGTCGCACAATGTGTGATGGTCCGGGGGAGGTAGATGTGATTCCAGTTCCCCCCACCGCTTCGCCGCTCTTCACAGACATCGCAACAATGGGCGTCACCTAGAAACAGAAAGAAATACATTGTTAGAGGAGGAACAATGGGGAAGGTTAGTGAGGAGCCTTGGAGGTTTTCTGAAAGGAATCTGGTTTCGACATTCTGACGTCTGTGGGGGGAGGGGGGGGGGGGCACACATGTCTCGGAGGGGTAACGCACTTCTAAATATAGCTTCGTGATTCTGTGAAAGGGTAGAGCTCAGGGCTCAAAAAAACTAACCAGACCATGTCAGGTGAGGCTTTAAACTTTTTAAATACCCCGAATTAATCAGATTGTAGTTTTGAACATATATTTCTTTAATTTATTTTTGTAGATGTTTCAATACAACATTAGGCCTTCTGCAATTTGCATCAATCAGTCACACAAAAAAAACTATTTCAACGTAAAAATGTAAAAATAAGTGCAATTTTACAAAATGTTTTAAGCACATCTCGTTTCTGTGGGAATAGAAAAATCTTAAAAATCTTTCACAAAATATTACATGAAAATGAAATAACATTTGTAACATTTATTTTCACATTTTAGATATTGGAAATTGGCTGGAGTAAACATAGAATTTGTGTAGGGGTTACAAGAGTTGCGTACGCAGGAATACATTTCGGAGGGGGGGGGGGGGGGGGGGCACTGCCAAGAGTAAGATATAAACCACAAACGACGCAATGAGGGGGGGGGGTGGGGGCAACATTAGCGCCGCAGGCAATTTCCTTTTTAAATGCGTATTTTTTTTATTTTTTTGAAGTGGTTTTTATTTGTTTTAAAATAAATAAATAAATGTGCTTTACTGAACGGAGAAGGAAAAGAGAAGTCATTTTTTTGCAGAATATAAGAATAGGCCTATATGGGATTTCGGGGAGGGGGCACCCCCCCCCCCCCCCCCCACACACACACACACCTACACACATCCCCTGGATACGCCACTGGTCACAAGTTAATCACGAAACTGTATGAAATTATTCAAATGTGTACCAAGAAAGAACCCCACCAATAACAACCACTTCTTCCCCTCAGACACAGCCGCGCCCACGTGGTTTATTGCTTGACCACAGGCGGCGCGCGCGACGCTTCTCGCCTGCGTTTATATCAATTACCAATGCAGAGAGGAATTATCTTTATCCCACTTTTAAACGCCATCTTGCCCTAGTCGGGATATCTTGATCAACGGAGGGTTTTCAAGTAGGGATGTTTTAGTGGTGGTGTAAATGACAAGACATAAACATACAAAATAATTGTTTTTAGTAGGACTATGTTGTAAATTATTGAAAGCAGATTGAAAGCAGATAGCTACTTTAACCACGAAAAATATATAACGATAGCTTGGACTTGGGTCTTATTATATAGGTCTCCTAAATCAAACTGCCTCTAAAACGCGTCAAAGTTAGGTCATAATGCGCCACTTTTAGGGGACATATATGGGAAGGAGGGACATACTGGTCAGAACCAGCCACCGGTAGGGGGAGGAAAGGGGGAGTTCTCACGTCGTGGTCGTCATCGTCTTGGTCATTGTTTGTGTTATCATGGTCGTCGTCAAGGGAAGGGGGAGAGGTCCCGGACGACAGCCAGAGCTCGCCTCTAATCTCGGGTAATTACAGTAACATACTCCCTAACTGATGTTTGAGAGGTGGACTTGGTCTCTTTCCTCGCCTATTACGCTTAGCAGAGCCAAGCTCTGGGCCTAGTTCTACCCCGGGCCCAGACGTGATGTGTGTGTTTTGTAATAAACAACGATATTATCATGTGGGTAGTGCGGGACATCAAAGTCCAACTCGCAACCTTCTCGTGGTTTGGCCCGTGAGTAGGGGAGTTTCACTCCCTGAAACTAATGGCGAGCTCTGGGTCGTCGTCGGGGAACTTTCCCCTTCCCTTTGACTACCTCCCCGACGGCGACGACAATGACACAACATGGACGGACGATGATACAGACGAAGACGACCACGACGTGGGGGAACCCCTGCCCTCCCCATATGCTTGGAGCTGGTTCTGACCAGCACAGGCCTATCCACCCCTTGTCCCCCCGCGTCGCCCCTTACGATCCTCCCCTTGGAAAGAAGTATACATGGCGGTTACTCACATTTATAGAAATTGTTTTATCTTGGAGGCGCTAGTAATTTTGCCTTAAACTACTAATATTAATAATACGTGGGTAGTGCCAGGGTGAAGGCGACGCTCACCGGCTGAGTGGCCTACACAAGCTGACTAACAGCTAGGGTATATTCAGTAGTTGGACAGGCGACAAAACTATAATTTCGCCAGGCTGGCTGCCAATACACGTGCCTCTCATACTTTGCAGAATACAAGCTGTACACATAAATAAACTTCTCTTCACTCACAGATTTTAGCATAATAATAAACATTTTATGTTTCATTTTAGTGTTATTTTTTATTATTTTTATTTTTCCTATATTGATGTTAATATATATGTTTTATTATTGTACTGCTTTTTTTATTTTGTGAACAATTAAGTAATCCTAGTTTTACGTAAATACTTCTCCTTAGTAAATTAGGTTTGACTTTAATTACTGAATAAGACATACGTTAAATTTCCTCATAAAATGGAAAAATACGTTTAAAATAAAGCTTAGTTTTTTTCAGTATGGATTGTAATCTAGAAGGATTGATTGGTGATCAATTTATAGCGATTATTTCTCCTCCCTCCCCCTATGAACTATGAACCACCCTTATAATGCTGAAGAAGGCAATCAATATGGGCCCATTGGATAGGGAGAATTGCCAATCTTAACAGGCTAATTTGGGGGAATGACCCTGACTGTATGATAGCGACCGATGAAGTAATTTGACCTGTAGCGTGAGTAAAAACTGAGATCAATGCCAAATAATGGATGGTTATAAAAAAAGGCGCTGTGTCATTCAATAATCTTTTACTAGAGACTCCCATGGGCTGTATCCCACACAATTCATATGGGCATAGGCTTATACCACTGCCTCCTAGATGTTCGTCGTGGCTCCTCGTTGACGAACATCTAGGAGGCAGTGGCTTATACATTCTAAGGTCACATTTTACTTCAATCAATGTTGATATCGCCCACTTGACGATGATTTTTGTTGCTCAACAGCGATTCGACTGAACTAGGTTTGAAATCTGAATGAAATTAACATGGGATCGCTACAATTCAAGCCGAAAATGATATTTCGGACTTTTCAAACTACGCCTACATTTTTCTATCGATCATATTGTTTGTGCCTAGTCAGAAAGATGATACCAATACTCGTTCATGGCTTTTTTTTTTTCTTCAAATTTTGGCCCCGTTTAACCACACAAAATTTTTAATATGGACCCAAATTTGCAATGTTGTATGGACTTTGAGGGCTTGCACGATAAAGGGTCTACGAGAAATAAGTATTTTACTAATAAGTTATTACTTATTTGTCTGTGTGTGAAAACAGAGCAAGAAAATGTTTATTTCCCTCCGTGTATAACTTGAAATAATTCCTCTGTTGAAAGTAAGGCGAGAACATAGGCAAAGACCATCTCGCGAACATCAGTAAGTGGGACGTGGGAGGTATATATACTTCCCAAAACTAGAGGCGAGCTCTGGCGGTCGTCGTCGGGAACCCTCCCCATCCCCTCGACGACGACATGAGAAACTCCATCTTCCCTCCCTTCCCTATGGCTGGATCAGGATTCACCAGTTATAGGGAATGTCCAAAGGCGAATTATTTTATAGTCGACCCCAACATTCACCATGTGACCGAGGAAAATCTTCAAGTCCGGATTGCCCGTGGTGGGTATCGAACCTGAAACCTTACACACTGGTCTCGCGCGTAACCCAGGAGCACTGCCAGGAGCTTAGTGGTGGGAATTTTGGCCCGAACGGCCCGAAAGTCCGCGGCATCTTTTCCACCGACTTTCGGCAGCGGATCTTGGCTGTACACCGCCCAATATATTATCTAGGTACACGAACGGTAACTATTACAATTAAGAAATCGTACTATCATGTCTAAAACGATGCCGGCAAGCGCAAGGCTTCGAAAAAACCCTGCTTTCGGGCTGACTTTCGGGTCATCTTTCGGACAGTTTTGGGCGACCCATAGCCGGTCATTACTACGTCCCGCACTTTGCAGGTTAGGGGGTTAGGTTAAAGGGTAGGGTCCTCGAGCGAACCCGTCCAGTAGTAATGTCCCGCTGGGGTAAAATATTCCATTACACCGGGACGCATTTATTTTTTTTTAAATTCGCATCTGTCGCCGCAGTTGACTCTATCTCTAGGGACCGACAGTGTTGGCTCGACTCTGATTCGGGAGGTCTCGGGTTCGATTCCCGTAGAGACCGGCAATCCTGACTGAAGGTTTTTTCCGAGGTTTTCCTCAGTCGTTAATGCGAATGCAAGGGATTGAGTCCTCTTAAATAGCCCTCGGACATCCCTTCACAATTGTCTATCCGCAATATACCTAGTTAGTCACCTGAAGAGGGTCACACCGGTTAAATCTGATGTGTATGTACCCTACAGCGGGCAACCTACAAATTTTTTTTTTTTTTTTTATCTCTAGGAGATGTAGCCCATGCAGTTGCTTCCCACATCACATCACATCACCTGACGTCAGGCTTTTAAATTCACTTGTCGTGGGCGCTGAGTGACACCCACTGACACCCAGGGAAGCCTAGGTTGAAATGTTTAATGTTGGACCTTGAAGAATAATTTATCGCGCACGCGCAGTGGAGAGACAGACATTATGGAAATAAACACACAGTTCGTAACCCGGGTACGTCATAGTACAACGCCGACAAGCAGCATGCAGCACGGAGTGAAGGACACTCAAGTACAGCCAGACAGAGAGGTGGCAACAGTGGCCCGCGCGGCAGTACGTTCAGAGGTCCTGGGTTCAATCCAGTCGAGACCGGCAATCTTGACTTGAATCCCCTACACAGCCTTCGGATATGCCCCTAACTTCAATAGGCCTACTCGCTCCAACATACCTAGTTAGACACCAACTGGATTGGATTGGATTGGATATTGCCTTACGTCTCATATTTATGCAACTTGGCTAATCGAGACGAAGGGGGGGACGTAAGGGCCGCCGCGGGGGGACAAGGGGTGGACAAACCTGTGCTGGTCAGAACCAGCCACAAGCGTATGGGGAGCGCAGGGGTTCCCCCACGTAGTGGTCTTCTCCGTCTATGTCATCGCGTTTCATATTCGTCGCCGTCGGGAGTTGTCAAGGGTAAGGGAGGCGAAAGTCCCCCGGGGACGAACCCGAGCTCGCCCAATTAGTTCAGGGAAGGAGAAACGTCCCCAAATCACGGCAACCCGAGAAGGTTGCGATTGAATTTGATAGTGAGGACGCACCTACCCCGAACCCACACGGCGCACATCACGCACTAACCAGAAAGCCAGTGTTAGCGATATAACCACCAACTCAAAGCGTGAGTGGTGTAGGTCAGGAATGCTTGGGTTGTGCACCCCTGCTCACCTACCTACCTGCCCAAGCGAGGAAGGGGAGGGGGTGAAAGGGGTAGCAACCGGAACGAGCCACCTGCCAACCAGTCCCGTTATATTCGAACAAGACATTTTTTAAAATTTCGCGCGATGACCTTGCGCCTGACATATTTAGGTCAGCTGGTATAACTAGACAAACTGCCCACCCGGGTAGTGCCGTGTTTGTAAGGGATGATGGGCGATCTATTCAGGGTGTCTGTAGTTTGACAGGTTAGGGATTCATCATAAGGGTGGTCAATCTATTGTTACAACAGGGTGAAGATCGTATCATGGGAGACAGTTCCGTTATTTCTTCCTCTTCACATTCACAAATGTTTTCTGTTCGAGACTGTTGGGTGAGCTCGGGCTTATCTATGTCTGGAAACTTTTTGACCATGCACAGATTTTCAACTCAAAAGTTTTAGCATTTACAGTCTACACATTCGGTCACATAAACGATTTTCAGTGTGGGAATTTAATTTATAAAAACACAAAGTGGGCGCCGACGTCAACGTCGAGCGACGGGCAACACCGATCAATCGAGCTGGACACGATTCTAGGTCCGCAGATGACGCCAGAATCAACCAGGTTGATTCCGAACCAGATAAGAATGTATTGTGCTTCGTTGCTAGGACGGCTCCGAAGTCACCGTTTACAAATTCCCAAGCCAAGGAGTGATGAATTGGAATCCATACATCAGAAGTTAAGAATCTTCCGCGTGAAGCGGGATTTGAACCAGACTTCTGTAATGGAGCTCTAACCCCAAGACCAACGAACCACACAACATCATAATATGCACGTGGCTCCTAAAGTACATTTCCAGAATTAGTATTTTAATATAACACGCAGTAAATATGCAGTAAAATATACAAAAAAATATAGCAGGGTGGCGTAGAAAACATTTATTAATTATAAGTCAACTTCTAGTTGTTATTTGCAATAATCATATGTGCAAAAGCTTAGTTACAATAATCAGTATGAATAATTATAATGTGTTAAATCTGTCAGATTGGTGGGCCTAATTCTGTTACCGTGGAATTGCCCTTATATGAAAATGTGGAAATGTTGGTCTTGTTGTTAGCGTATCTGCTTCCAATGCAGAAGGTCCAGGGTTCGAATCCCGCTAAAGTCAGAAGTTTTTTACTTTCTGATTTGGACTTAAGTCCATTAGTTCTTGTCTTAGGAGTTTGTAAACGGTGACTTTGGAGCCGTCCTAGCAACGAAGCACATAATAAATTCAGAGTTGTGCTGAATCGGCCTTGTTGATTCTGGCGTTGATTCGCGGGTGTTCGCACTGTCCATACCACTGATTGCTATATTTCCTATTAAAAATAACGATCTTTGGTTGGTTATCGCTCACTCGCCGATTGCGTCGGGGCCTACAGGGTTGGCTTAGTCGCTTTGATTTAAAGTCCCCACTGAAAATCAGTTATATAACTGAGTGGGTAGACTCTAAATACAATTTATTTATTTATTATTTATTTATTTATTTGCAGAGCCTAGCACATAAAAGTCCTAAAGAACCTGCTGTAAAGTTTCAATATAAGGGGGGGGGGGGGCAGAGGAGAAAACACGTGGTCGAAGTGTATGCAAAATTTTTGGTTTTTAAGTGGACGACCATATTATAATGTTTGAATGGACAGTTTTCTCACTGGTAAAATAAACAATTGCGATACAAAACAAAACATACAGAAATAAGTTCAGATACTGAGTTACTGTTAGTGTTGACGTTCCCACTAGTTTACTTTAGATAGTAATGATTAATCAACAAATCAAAAAATCTGTTCTTAGCCAAGTTAATAATCAAAAAACGCAAATTAGATTCTTTGGTGTTGAATGATGGGATAACCTTGGAAGTTAGAAGTGAGTCAAGTCTTCAATTTCGCTAATGAGAAGTGTATGAAATCCACCATTTTCAGTTTACATCCTTAAATCCTTTACCCAACGTGTTTGGTGATTTGAAAATCCTTAATTTCACGCACGAATTAATGATATTTTGCTTTTTTAAACTTCCACTATTGTAAAACTTCGCTTATTAAAATGTCTTCTTTTCACAACGAATTCAATAGTAGATCTGCAAAATCGAAAAAGTTCCGTAATCCCTTTTCAAGACCCCTTTTACTTTCAATTCAACCAGTTTTTTATAAAAAGTTTTACATTATATAAAAGAAAAACTAATCAAAGCATAACAAAGTTTTTCGAATATAAATTTTATTGAATTCTTGATTTTCTTCGTAATTTTATGAAATTAATTGTTCTGTCCCAAGTTTAGTAAATTTTAACATTTCTTTGATCAAAGATATTTTGATCTGTGAACATAAAAGCAAGTGATACTGATGGTATGTTTTAATTAAGTCTATCTAGAAAGAAAGGTAACTTAAAAGTTTTGAGTTTGTTAATAATGAACCGTTCTTTTTGGGAGTGAAACACTTTGATAGACACAAACAAATAAAACGAAATGTTGACGAGAACAAATATCCTCTGATGTAGTTGGAGGGGGGAGGGGGTAAAGTTAATTACCTTCCCAGCTTCTAGTAAGCTTTGCCAAAAACGCGCAAACAGATCTCGTAATAAAATAATGTAATTGCAACTTTAAAAAACAAAAGTGTTTTATTTTTTGGCAGGCAGAACGTCAGGTTTTTAGTCTGCTACATATTTAGTTATTAATATGTATTTTTATCTAATAAGTAAGAAGTACAGTCAGAATAAGTCAGAACTCAGAATTATGATGGCATATTACCCAAGGCATAGTTCGTTAATTTCACGAGATGTAGTTGTAGAGTACCCTTATCCGCCTTTTGCCTTTCAATTTGTCTAACTTTATAATTAATGTCATGTTCTCTTTTTGTCTTTCATGTACTGTTTAACTTGTAAATCTGTAATCACTGTGTCAGGCTACAGAAGGCCACACTTGCCCTGCATTAGCCTTCCTGCCCTATGGGCAGGTAAAATACAATAAATTAATTATGCCTATATTGACTATATAGGGCTACAATATAAGTACTAGGAAAACGCTAAAGTCCCGCCGCGTTGATGGATGAGCGTTTTTTTTGTAAGTTTTTTTTTGCGTTTTGTACGTTTGTTTGCACTTTTCCTTTGCAAGTGCATTTTGAATGCATTGTGGAGGTGATTGTTGTCAAGTTTCTATTGTTATTTGTTAATTGGTATTATAAACTTCAAAAAACTCATATTAAAACCTTTATTTCTGTAGATTCTGACTAATTTTTTTCAACTTTTTCTTTCAAAAGGTACTACATCACCATAACCTTAATGTCCATGTGAAATCTGAACGTTGTAGCCCTACCCGTTTGGTCAGAATCGGCCCAAATGTGACGAAAATATCGCACTAAAAATTGAAAAACTAATATTAAAACCTTTATTTCTATGGATTCTAGCTAACTTTTTCAACTTTTTCTTTCAAAAGGTACTACATCACCATAATCTTAATGTCCATGTGAAATATGAACGTTCTAGCCCCACCCGTTTGGTCAGAATCGGCCCAAATGTCACGAAAATATCGCACTAAAAATCGAAAAAAATCGTAAAAGTACGATATTCATGAGAAATATTTCTTCGATTGTACCCAAAAACAATACACCTCTAAGTTCAGGGAAAACGAAGGTCCGGTCAAATTTTCATCAAGATCGCATATGCCGTTTGCCCGGAATCGAGCGAACAAACAGACGGAAAAACAAAAAGAAAAAAAAAAAAAAAAAAAAAAAAAAAAACACCCGAGCTAAATTTTTTGGGGGGTCAGTGAAATTGAAGTCTTCGCTTCCGCTCGCTACGCTCATCCAATTAAATTTCATGTGTATGATTTTATTCCCCATTTTTTTGAAATGTTGGGACATGTTTTTCAATGTTAGGCCTATGCATAAATAAATTCGTATTTGTAGTCTACCCACTCAGTCACATAACTGATTTTTGGGGGACTTTAATTCGGTGTCCATGTTGTACAATAGAGTTTTGTTTTGTGGAGTTTGAGTTTACCTGATTTGTGAAAAGCCAAGTGTGCCCAATTCTTTCTCAAAAAATATAAAATAACATTCGCCAGCTCTCCTCTACGTATGCCCATGAATAAGCAGCATATCCAATAATGCGTTCCCTGTGCACGTCTTATATAAACTTTTCTACCCTCATTGCAGCACTCAGCGAGGGGTAGGTTTCACTATGCGGGGCAGAAACTAAGGGTGGATCCAAAATAAGGGTCGCGGGGAACAAGTTTTGAGCGCCGAGTTTCCTCAAACGCCATTTTGGAAATCGATAATAGAGGGAGCGCCTCCAAAATTAGTGATTTCGTTGGTTGTGTGAGGGGGGGGGGGCAGAACCTTGGCGTGATGTAGACTTAACCAACACAAACAATGTGTATATATGCATGTGTGGTCTTTTGTGTGTCTCGTTGGTCTTGTAGTTAGCCTACCTGCTTCCAATGCAGAAAGTCCAGGATTCTTTTCCTGCAAAAGTCGGAAGTTTTTTAACTTCTGATTTGGACTTAAGTCCATCAGTTCTTGTCTTAGGAATTTGTAAACGATGACTTTGGAGCCGTCCTAGCAACGAGGCACATAATAAATTCAAAGTTGTTCTGAATCGGCCTTGTTAATTCTGGCGTTGATCCGCGGGTGTTCGCACTGTCCATACCACTGATTGCTATATTTCCTATTAAAAAAGAATCGATCTTTGGTTGGTTATCGCTCACTCGTCGATTGCGTCGGGGCCTACAGGGTTGGCTTGGTCGCTTTGATTTACTGTCCCCCACTGAAAATCTGTTATTTGACTGAGTAGGTAGACTCTAAATACGAATGTATTTATTTATTTTTATTTATGTTTAAAGGCCTATTTATCTAGAATTAGTAGCAACACTTGTCATGTATTATTCTTCGAGACTGCGCTATAATGACTTCTGGAAAGTTCTCTGTGGATAAAGACGCTCAGCTCTCTAAGCTAATGGCTATAGTTTCAATGTGTGGATAAGTAAAGTGTCGAAACTCTGTTTTCAGAGGTCTCTAGTTCAACACTCAACACATGTAATGTGATTGTGTGAATCAAAATAACAGGTCAATTGGGTTGTGGATTTGAGGTAGGAAGCTAAATGGAGAGCAAAATATAATAAAATAATATAAAATAAATAAATATAGAGGTAGACAGAAGAAAACTTGGACTGGAAAGACCTCACCATTTTTGACTCGTAATTACATTTGCCCTCAAGGGGGCTCACGGCAAGAGAGGGGGGGGCAAGGGGGCAAGGAAGCCCATCGAGCAGCCTTGCCCTCAGGCCTGTGAATTTCTAGCTACGCCACTGGTAAACAATATAGGCCTAGGCCACAGGTACATAAAGATTATTATAATGTAATAGCTGACCTTAAAACAAACAATAAGTTTATTATTGGAAATGAACCAATTATCTCTCAATAATTATCATTTACTAGGAAAACGCTCAAGTCCCGCCGGCGTTGATGGATGAGCGTAGTTTTTTTAAAACGAAAAAAAGCATAAAATTGCGATTTTTTAATAGATAATTTTCGATCACGCTCAAATTTCACACGAATATAATAATTCATAAAATTAAGGTTATGTGAAAAAATCATTACAATGGGAAAAAGCATGTAGGTGTTATAAGTCGAAGAATTTATTTAAAAATCGAAAAAATTCGTAAAATTGCGATTTTCATGAGAAATAATTTTTCGATCGATTTTTCCCTCCGTGCAGTTCTTTGTTCAGAGATTGTATAGACCTCCATAAAATTTCATCGCAATTGGAGTTATGGTTTAGCCGGAATCGTGTTCACAGACACACAAAAATACAAAAAAAAAGAAAGAAAGAAAGGAAAAAAAAAAACATTCCGGATTTTTTTCTCCAGTGTAGTGAAATGGAATCTTCGCTTCGCTCGCTACGCTCGCTACGCTCATCCAAATAATTCACATCCAATACCAAAATTAGTCTAGCAATAAAGGTCTATAATGTCCTCATCCCCATGTGAGGGATGGTGATCAATACAGATTGTGTTTTCTGTCCAAATATTCAACGATACATAAAGAAACTAATTTAAATAAGGTGTCGGGAATCGAACTTGCAGCCTCCAGAATGTGAGTCTTGCTTGTTAACTCTTATCTGTCCACAGGTGACTCCTACACTCATCTCTAGCATCTCCACTAAGTGCTGTATCTTCAGAATAGGCCCTACCTACCAGTTAGCCCTGACTTGTCAACTTTCTACGGGAAATAACGCCCGACCAGAGGCAAGATGGCTTCCTCATAGCTTATAGCTACGACGTGCAGTGCATGTAATAACTGGGGCGGAAGTCCTAGGCAGGGACTTGGATTAGAACACGCCGCTGTCAAATTACCTTACTTCAATTTGAAACACCCCCTGTTCGCTGTTACTTCAGTAATTTCAACTTCCTACATTCTATCTCCAGCTAATAGTAATGTTTATTAGTGTTTTGAGCTCTGTTGAAACTTACATTTTGACCGAAATAAATTCACCCATAAATACAACATATTATCAATATCATTACATTCAACTCACCAATTCGAATCTCATTCGCTCATTCAAGGACATTCTCTTTAGTTTAACAGTGAGGTTATGATCCCTGTGTACAGACGCGTAGGAACCTTATTTCTAAGGGGGGGAGGGTCATAATCAGATAAGAGTGTAGCTAACCCCTTAGGGGGTCTGGGGCCTAGCCCCCCAGCCATCTTAGACAAATTATAAATATTAACAGTTGTGAAATGTGAAACAGTTCTTTTGATGGGGGTGCCACCGTGCCAGGGTGAAAAGTAAGGGGGTCAATCCCCCCATTCATACGCGCCTGCCTATGTATGATTGGCTTCCACAATGAGTACTTCAAGTCATATTGTTCAACGTTTTACCAATGAACACCAATAAAACCAGTCAATATACGAGCTTTGAACCCACATCTCTCAGTTTAGACCCTCACAGCCCTTGCAATTCTCCGCCGACAACTGGAAGTCTCTTTTTTTAATTTGGATTAAGGGTGTGTCAACCGTTAGGTCATAATGCACCACTCTATTATCCAAGGGGATATGGGGAGGTAAGTACCATGCCAGGCACGGGTAGGGGTACGGGGAGAAAGGGGGGGGGGGTTCTCACAATCTCACGTCGTGGTCATTATCTTGTCATCGTTCGTGTAGTCATGGACATCGTCACCTTGGAGGTCCTCAAGAGAAGGGAGAGAGGTCCCCGACGAAAGCAGTAACTTCTTCCGGTCTCGAGTCTCGAACCCACAACCTCTCTCAACCAAACCCCTGAAAGTAACGTGACATCGGAGCGGACAAGGTTTCACTGAATCCAGACCCGAGAAGAGAACCATATGATGTAAACCTAGACCCCTCCCCCCCTCGACCCCCTACTGCCCCCACCGCCAGCGCCCGGCGACCCCAAAACTCAAACCGCGGCATAGGAGGCTGACCCACTTTCATGTTGCGCCTGAGTCCTACTACGCGAGCAGAGAAACTCGACTGCTTCAAGAGTTGCATTACGGTAGCCGGGCGGTAGGTAGTTCACACTATAAAGCCAAACCAAAGCTAGGCTGTACACAGAATCTGCTCCCACAATCTCTTTTATTGTTTTCGATTTTGTGCATTTTTATCGACCCACCCTGGGCCACGAATGAACCGACGGGGCTTACTCGGAAGGTCCCGGGTTCAAATCCCGTCGAGACCGGCAATCCTGACTGAAGGTTTGTCTCCGAGGTTTTCCTTGGTCATTATTGCGAATGCTGGGAAACGGAGATCCCTTCACAATAATTGTCCTATCCGCAAAATACATATAAATTTTGCACCCTGGGCAGGCTTCCAAAAAAAATTGAACTATTATGGTCCGCGAATGAAAGGGACTCAGTCAGCAACGTGGACAGCCTATAGCTGAAGACTGTAGTCAGTTATACCACAATAACAGAAGATTCATGGATAAACTTTTTTTAGTAAGGATGCCCGCAGTAGGGTTTTCACATCAGATTTACCGTCCTCTTCAGGTGACAAACTAGAATTGGACTATTTCTAAAATAATGAATGAATAAGAAGGATCGATTCGTTACATCAACTGTGTAACGCTAGGTGGGTGTAACCTGTACATTACATATTGTGTAAGTAGTAACTACTTTACAGAAATCCTGATAAAAAATAATGAGTGGGTGGACGCTTGACGGTATTTTTCGGGGGGGGGGGGGTATAAAAGTCAAAATGATAGAATCAGAGAGGAAACGGTGACTTTGGAGCCGTCCTAGCAACGAGGCAGCGGGGTGGAATCGTGTCCAGCTTGATTGATCGGTGTTTCCTACGGTATCTAGTCGGTCATTGTTCGCTCGTCGATGGTGTCGGCGCGGGCGCCTACAGGGTTGGCTTGGTCTGCTTCAAATGTAATGTCCCCCCCCCCCCCCGAAAATGAGTTGTGTGACTGAGTGGGTAGACTCTAAAAACGAATTTATTTAACCTGAGCATCAGTTTGGAAATGGGGACGTATTTAAAAACTAAAATTTATAATAAAATAACAACCCATTCAGGTAAAACAAATGTTCAATCTACAAGTTTGGTCATTGTGCTTTTTATTGTGATCAAGTTCAACCGACAGTGTTGGCTCGAGCGCTAAACGCAAGACTGACTCGGGAGATACCGGGTTCGAATCCCGTCGAGACCAGCAATCCTGACTGAACATTTTCCCCTCGATTTTCCTCTATCTTTCATGATTCAGCCCTCGGACGTCCCTTCACAAATTGTCCCATCTCCAATATATCTAGTTGGACACCAGCAGAGGAGCATTGGAAGGTATAATTTAGTTTTTTTTCGGCTAGGATACAACGCCGCGTGCAGCGTGCTAGCAATTACTATATTGGGTTATCACTGTCCGGTAGTACTGCAGAATGCATCACAGTAAAGTAATGCAACCGTGGCGCCGGAGGTGCATTTTAATTGGGGGGCGATAAGAAATTTGTATAACTGCCCGTGAAACAATAGTTTCGGAAAAAGTATATGGTGGTATTTTACTAGAATCGATAATATATAAAATTGTGAAGATCCATAGGGTATATTGTCTATTTACAAAATCTATTGTCACTAATTAATTCACCTATGCTCTTGTTTGATATTGAGGGGGGATAGACTTGCCCCCCCCTCCCTGGCGAGTGGTGCCACCACTGCCTCATCACTGCCCCTCGCGCCTAGACTGAAGCTAAAGGGCTGTCTGTCTAGCCTCGCCCTGCAGTACAAACTCCAGAGTGTGATAGTGGTTTGATAGGATGGACGACTTTCGCCAGACTGTCGGACGTCATTGCGTTGCGCACCCGGGCATTACTACACCTTTCATACCTGGATAACGCGTACAAGTGTGAGTGATTTACCTTCATCAGAAACTTTATTATTGTTGTTTTATTACTTACAACTGTGTGAGAATTCTGTGAAATAGTAAACTACACATTCATATTCGGATAAATTGCCGCAGTTACTACCGTGCTGGTAGGTAAGTAATGAACAGTGTAACCTAAATGTACTCCCTACTTGCTAATCAACCATGCAATTATCCCCTCGTTGTAAGGCTTCAGTCGGACCGGTTCGGTTGGAAGTTCATTTTTGTTACAAACCAGCTATATGTTGACAAAAAAATATTTTACTTTGGTAGGCCCATCAGACACTAATATTAAAATAATTATTGTAAAATGGCGAAATATAAAGGAAACAATTGGCTTATTGAGTTGTTGAGCATTGGTAGATTCTCCTATAACCAGAGATAGGTATATGTGTTGTGATGGTGAAAATATAAAGCTAGTTTCGTTGTTTTATGCACAAAGGAGTTGAAAATAATTCGGAATTTTGTCGAAAGTGGTAGGTAGCCCTATATTTTTTTTCCCACTGAGTTTTTGAGTCTTGAAAGGACTTACAGATTGCAATGAAATGTAGTATGAAGCGTCAGGTACCTATTTTCTTATGATAATGAATGCTTTTATTTTGCCCAAATGTGGTAATAATTTTTCAAATTTTTGGTTCTAATCGGCGTAGATTTTGTTTTTACCATAAATACCTAGCCCTGATACATTTCGCCATTGTCCATAATAAATATTGTTTAAATTCATCATCAAATATCAACACTTATCCCTAATAGAAAGAATGAGACTTTGAGGAACCAACGCCTTCCAAGTACAACCAGCTCATGCACACATGTCGTCAGAGAACGGCCACCGTGCCAAAAGAAACAGCTCTTTCTCTCCCTCTGTACTTGTCAAGTCCACAACCAACTCCTAGCAGAGTGGAATCTGCACCCAGCCTAGAAACTCTTTCTAATCGATCAATGGACGTCGGAGCTGGCACAACGCCGGCTTATATTTAAATACGATGCATGTCAAGACTCAAGACTCAGGACTCGGGACTCGAGAAGACGAAGACGAATGACCGAACTAGAATAATTGTCGCCATGGGAAACTCTCTCGGGGTGCAAAAGAATATTTAGAAACAAGCTAATTTATTATAATATCATGGACTTAGAATACTACGCCATTTAATGGCGTTCCTGTAAATTTCCATGGTAATATCATTCACAATATTTCGTTTTTATGTTCTTGATTTTTTCCGTCATCTCACAAAATTGCATTTGCATAGCAGCCAAGTCTGTTCATATTCACACACAAATCACATATTTTTATAGTACAAGTTTGTTGAAAACATTTGGCATTTGCAACAAGATTACAATCAACAAAAGGGCGTGCATATTTCAAAGTTTAAAGCATAATTTTGTGTATGAATTCGCAAATTTTGGCAAGGAAATGCTTTTAAGTTTTTTTTTTAATTAAGGGCGCGTCAACCGTTAGATCATATCACTCTAGCCTAGCGGATGGGGAGGGAACTAACTGAAGGGATTCTCAGTTGTTGACATCGTCTTTGTCATCGTTCGTGTTATCATGGTCGTCGTCGTCGGGCAGGTCGTCAAGGGAAGGGGGGAGAGGTCCCCGATGACGACTGCCAGAGCTCGCCTCTAGTTTTGGGGAGCAACTACTATTAGCTGATGTTTGCGAGATGGACTTTCTCTATTTTAGTGTCTCTTACGATAGCAGAGCCATGCTCTATGACGAATTCTACCCCGGGCCAAGACGGGGGTGCAAATGAAGACGAACCATAGCTCGGTATTTAAAATAGGAACCAGCGACCAATGCTTGGGCACAATTCACCCGCGGGCGATGACGGAATCAACCTGGCTATGGGAACAACTTTGTCCCAACGCCACCAATCACCATTTACTCATATCTAGAGAAAAGCTTTTTTAACGTTTTTGGTTATTTTATGCTAAATCGGTGACGTCAACATATTTTGTTTAACGTTACAAAATGCTAATTTTCCTAAAAAACCATGTTTTCCATATACTGTTGAGACATGTTTATAACAATGTGTTCTAACGTTTTATTCATGTGGCTATATTGAATTGAAATCTTCCTATAATTCATCGTTTACCAGAGAAGTGCAAGAAACACACCACATTTGGGGTTTTGGTAAAAGGAAAAAATATCACTATGGAAAATGCTAAATTTGAAGAAATGTAATGCTAAATATTCTAAATTGGAAATGGCTATGGTTAAATGCTGACCCCACACATGCAAGTAAGGGATTGATGGACGAGTATTCTGGCAAATGTAAGTTACTTGTGTAAACAGCTCCCGTTGAGCGTCTCCCAACAACACCAGAAGAACCGCGTGAAGCGATGAAACTCCAAGGACAACCGAGACAAGACAGACTAACATGGCCTAGGAACCTTGGACCTCAATCCTAGCTGGTCATTAACGAGTTTTTACGCCATTTCCCAGTACGTACTTCCCATAGACGAACATAATTACCAGGTCCCGGTCATTAAAGTGAACTACTGTGCGCTGCACAACTAAATACATGGCAGGTGTTTTACATGGGTTTAAACTTGAATACAACATAATATATGCAAGTAAAAAGAGTAGGTTCTAGTACCGCGGTGTTCGCACTAGCCAATGTCCAATACCACTAGATAGTTCTAAAAATATGATCTTGTTGGTGGTTATCGCTCACTCGTCGTTTGCGTCGGGGCCTACAAGGTTTGGTCTTGGTCGTCTTGGTTTACGTCCCCCAACTAAAGTCAGTATGGACATGAGGGTAGACTCTAATAGGGTTTTTGTTATTTATTTATTTATTTAAATGTTTGCTATATCTCGAATACAAAATATTATTTAAATATATATATAAGATGTTCTCTTAGACTTAGTTTTAAATCGGCTAAAAAGCTAGCCCTGAGTAGGACCCCCACATAAATTCGAGAGAATTTCAATGGCGTCTACTACTAAGAGTTTCTGATGTTTAGGGTCTACCCCAGCTAAACACAATACTCATTCATATATACAGAGGCGTAACGAAGGGGGGTGGATCAGGGGGAGGGGGGATACTAAATAACACTATGTAGCCTACTATGTGGCATACTACATGTGGGCCTACATATGACAAGATTTTGTAAACTGACAGTATAGATCTTCAAAATTTGATAAATTAACGACAATAGCCTAGCATTCTAAAAACTAGTAAAATGTAACTAGGTGCAATGTAAGAAATCATTTTTTTCTGGGGCTGTGCGCCCTTACCCGCACTAGCTGGAGGGCATCCCCCTCCCCACAGACCCCCATTGTACCAGGATATGTACTTTTCCCGAAATGATAGTCTTGTGGGCAGTTCAACAAATTTCCTAATATAAACTCCGAAATTCATCCCCACCTCGATCCCCACATATACGCACATGCATATATATTTACGTTATGACTGAAATGTGAACCAAAGAACGATATAAATTATAAATTCGTAAACTACACTCCCTAGCCTAGCTCCCTAGCCAAAGTAAAATGTCCGATGCTGGCGGAATCGTCAGTTGAATCCTGACCAATCACAGATCGGTATTTTAAATGGTGGTCGCTGATTGGCCAAAATACACCCTACAATGAAGTCAGTGTCAGCAAATCTACTTCGAAACAACTTTATCAAACTCAATTAAAGTAGGCCTACATTATTTGCTGACCACTTAGTTTCTAGGCCTACTCTATAATCCCAACACCAATTCTTTCCTCAGTCTTTCCTCAGCCAACACTCTTTCCTCAGTCATTCTCCACACATTCAAAGCACCGTAACTATCCCACACTCTACTTCCTCTTCCTCAATCAATCAACATCATTTCCACACGAATCGCTTTTCTTTTCTCCCCAAAGGAAACTTCCAATTCTCTGAAATCTGAATGCTCATGACAATACACCATTGATTCTATGCCTAACCTCTTTACCAAACGTACATAATTGTACTCGACTATTTTTACTAGAATCCCCTTTCTACGACATGAACAAACGCCATAAATAAAACCTTGGTCCAGTCCATAGACCCAACCATTTCAATTTCTTCTCCGGAAAGTTGGCATCCTCTACGAACCCCACCATAAAACACAATGCCCGCCTACGTCAGGGCTCAAATTGAAAAGAGATGGAACATTAATCAAGTAGGCTCCATTGATTGAACAAAGACACGGCCAGTAAGATTGATTACCAGTGAAGCTCCGACAAGTTGGCCTAGGCCTCAAGGGCGGGCCGGCCGAACTAACTCACTGCCTACTTGATTGGGAGTGAATCGTGTTCATTAGAGGGCACAAACATACAGGAGGCTGTGAGTGGGAGTGGAAGAGTAACCACTGTTCTTGCCCTTGAACCAACTTACCGATGAAAATATTCAAGAATGTATTTGATCAAGTCAAATATCTTTGTAATTTTCTCTGTCCATCAAAATCTCTTCGAAAAATAAACAAAAATGACCTTTGTTTAAAAAAAAGTTAACCACAATAACGGTGTTTATTTTCTGCTTCCCAAGGCAAAATGCATGATAATTTTTTTGAGTTTATACAAACCGGCCTTCATTATGGGGGGCCCATGAGAGACTTTCAATAAAATAATTCAAACTTTTACGTGTTCTCTTAATTGTAGAGGGGTTGGTTTACCCTGGGCAGATAATAAAATAGAATAATTAATGAAAAGCCTAAGTATTCGAAATAAAATAACGGTCTTTTAAGTGAATCGTAAAAAAATATTAAAAAATATTAGCGCAATTAAAGTACGAAATGGGCATAGTTTTAATGTTCGATAAATCAGCCACTTGTTTAGTCAACGTGCAAACTTTAGTAGATAATTTTAAGAAATAAAAAATTCCCCTTCCTGCAGTAATGCCCCATCCAGAACCCACGAATAATTATTATGCACACGCAAATATATTATAATGTCTGCGACTTAGAATTAGAGGAGAGTTCCAAAGAAGTTGGAGGCAAAGAAATTAACATGCCTATCTCGATTGTGCGCTCGCTCCTTCATGGCAGGCAAATTACTTAGCTTGTTTTGAGAAACTTCTCATTGGCCAACACTTCTAACCTTCTTCTACCAGAAGACGCCTGGGGAGCGAGCCAGCCGCGTTGGGAGGGAGGGAGGGAGTCAGTCAAATGGGAGGGAGATAGTCAGTTGGGATGGAGTCAATTCAGTTGGAAGGGAATAGGTCTAAGTCAGTCGCGTTAGGAGCGAGATCAGAGTACATTTATTTATTTTATTTTATTTATTTATTTTACGTCTATCCTATTTAGTTATAAAAACTGATTTACAAAAGAGGACAACAAATATTGAAAAAAATCTTCCAAATATTGTTTTATAGTTTTTCTAGTAACTGACCGTAAAGGTTAATTTAATTAATTTAATTAAAATTTAATTGGTGTAATTTGATTTGTTTAGTTGGCATGTTATATTTGTTTTAAAGCCCATTCGTGTGTCTTGTTTCAACTGTCATTAAAAAACCTGATGTAGGAGGTGATTAACCTTTGAAATATCGTAATCTTGTTTTATTTGAGTAGTGATAGTCCAAAAAACATCATGATCTTTTAAAAACCAAACCTAAATCTAAAATTGTTTACCTTGTAATATTACCAAAAGAGTGTTTTCTTTAGTAATTTCCAAAGTCAACTATGTTAGAACCTTACAAAGTTAGAAAGAATTACAGAGAGTAGATTAAAAAGAGTAATTTCATAGGGCTAGCAGACTAACGAAACCCATGGGCGAACACCAGTTAGGATTGCCGGTAACCGGAATGATCCGGGGACCTACTGAATCAGACCTTGTCTTCCCGCTCCGAGCTTGAGCTATCACATTGGTACCAACATGTCCGAGGTGGCTGTAATAGGCCCAAGTGTTACCAACAAAACCAACCAAACCTGATCCGCTCGTGATCTCACCTTCTTCAACAACTTTCCATTTACCAGAAAACCGTCATTAATCGCCGATGAGTTATTTATGTAACGCGATACAAGATGTGGAGATGTTATCCATGCAGGAGATAATGTGGACTCGATGGCGCTAGGGGCAAAGCGTGAGGACCTCGTTGCTCTTGTGGCTAGAGACTCTGCTTCCAATACAGAGGGACCAGGGTCGTTTCCCGTTTTAGACAAAGTTTTTTAACTTGTAGACTTAGGCCTAAATCAGTTCTGGCTTAGGAATGTGTAAACGGTGACTTTGAAGCCGTATAGCAACAAGGCACAGGTTGTTCCGAATCAGCCTGGTTGATTCTGACGCTGTCCGAGGGTGGAATCGTGTCCAGCTTTATTGACCGGTGTTTCCCTACTTAAATATGCGGTTGTCGTCATTGTTCGCTCGTCGATAGTGTCGGCGCCTACATGGTGGGCTTGGTCTGCTTTAAATTAATTTCCCCTATGAAAATCAGTTGTATGACTGAGTAGGTAGACACTATACGACTTTTGATGTATTTATATATTTATTTACTAGAGAGCAACGCATAGTTGGACGTGGCAACAGATAATGATGATGAGAAAGCCTAGATAAGTTACTACATGAGAGTGGCCATACGGTGATAAAAAGACGCCATGTTTTTGCCAAACCATTTTCAGCTGACTTGAAAAACAAATGTGGACTATTACTTTCTGATGTCCGTTTCAAGCCACATTTGTTTACTTTACTGCAGACAGTTGACGCAGCTAACAAATGGTTTGGCAAAACATGGCGGTCTTTTATCACTGTGTGAGCCACTCTCAGGCAGTAACTTATCAATGCTGTCTAAAGTGTATAATCCTTGAGTTACAAATGACCATCCGCGGACGAGACGAGATCGGTCGTCCCGTCTATTGTCTGCATTTTTCCCTTTCCACCTTTTTTGGCGTGACGAATTTGGGAAACGAACAGTTTTTTTTCCACCTGCCTCCGCACATTTCAAATCTATTGTGATAAAAATAATTTATTCAGCGAAAAATTTTTTTTATAATTGCATGTATTTAAAACGTGGTTCAAATGTGTAGCTTGAGTTATGAAATGTGTTTTTTTTCCTAGTGTCTACGATCAAAAATGACTGAAATATTAAAGATTTCTTTTTATTATTAAAATATATTATAGAAGCATTATCCGTAACTCAGTCAGTTTTTATCGTAGAATTTCGTCCAAAAAAAAAGACATTCAAGACGCACGCTTCATATTTTAACAACGTTATTAGATATTTGCAATTAAACAAAAAATCAATAAATAAATAGAACAGGAAGAGAAACAGCAGGTAGAAGACCCTCAGCTTCTAGGATGGTCTATTTTACGACTTCACGCGGCAACCCTTAGCAGCTGCCTCATATCCATCCGACGCGTCGTCGATGGTCACTTTGTATCTCAAGGATAAATAAACTTAGTCCCTATGTCATTTCAACGACTCGAGGTACATACAATTACACTGATCTTTACAATAGGTACCTGTATTTAGTTCGTGATATTTCAACCTTTCTAATTTGAAAATAATTTTTTAATTTTATGCATTTTAAATAGATTTGGTTAAATTGATTTTCATTGTGATATTGTAAAAAAAAAAAAAAAATGGTGGAAATGTCACTAAATAATCACTTATTAATCACTTTTACAATATTTAAAATACCGGTACCCCTACCTAGAAAAAAGAGAAATGTCCCGAATTAAATATTGTAAACGAGCAGTGAATGTTCAAAACCAGTTATTTAAACAAGTTGGATACGATTCTTGCACGTGGGTGGCTCCAGCAAGAACCTTATTGGCTCCCTGAACTCGGCCATCTTGTGTGTTCCACACCCACAAACCCTCACCCCTATTCGATCCCCTCTAGTTCAAGTAATAAATATCACTTCACACATAAAAACCACCATCTAACCCCGTTCATCACACGAGAGCCGTCTTAAAAGAAAACGCTTCAGAGCTGTCCCTAAAAAACTATCAGGCTTTTCAAATTCCTTATTGGATAAAAAAAGACAGGGTCATTAACCAGATTTAAAATATCATAACGACCGGAGTTTTTGTTGGTGATCTGAGAGTGTGATTATAGTCTAAGTATGCGGTTGCTTAGCAGAGCTTGGATAATATTATGGAAGGTTTATAAGGACAGAAGTGGCTCAATATAGCGCGAGGGAATAATAAATCGGGAGGTCTGTTGAACTGTTCTTCGAATCACACACCAAAAATCTTGGCTAGAGGGATTTCCTAAGTTTTTTCAGACGAAAGCCGCGATTTAATCCTCAATTCTATCAACGCCTACAAGTTGAATACTCTCGGCACCTCCCACGTCCTCTCCTGGCTGGCTGTATCAGGATTCCTTCCTGATCTTCCTGATTCAGGAAGATAATTGCAAGTTGCAACACATATTAGCTATTAAATATTGCTCTGGGCAAGTAAGACATAATGGGCGCTACGATTTATTGACAAAATTACGAAATTACATAATAAAAATCAACGGACTGGGATGACCTTGAAAAATAACAGTGCCGCTTTTAAATAGGCTCGAAGTTCAAGATCACGGGTTCAAATCCCGGTTTAGACAAAAGTTTTAAATGTCTTACGGTGACTTAGAACCGTCCTAGCAAAGAAGCACACAATAATCAAGCTCCGAATGCAAATCTAAATGGTCAGTAGACTCAATAATACAAATTTATTTATCTGTTTTTGGCCGGGAGCTTTGTTTCTAATCAAATCCATTGTTTTGTTTAGCACACATTTACGGGAATTTCCTCGGCTTTCTCATCATTATCAAAGACAATCAACATCATCATTAGCTGCAATAAACGTAAGGTAAAACCCAAATAGCATAACAGGTAGGCCTAGGCCTAGCTAATGTATAATATTCGAGCAAGAATAATAGGCTAACATTCCTGCAGTGATAAATAGGCCATACTACCACGGAAAACTTTGGCACTCTAACTACCGGTATTAGGAAACTTCAATTCAAACTAAAATAATTATCATAACAAAACAGTGCGTATAGGGCCTACATGCTCAATACATAACAGGTGGATCGACACTCGACAGTGTTGGCTCGTTCGCTAAGCGCTCGACTCTGATTCGGGAGCACCCGACAATCCTGACTGAAGTTTTTTCCGAGGTTTTCCTCATTAGGGGTTGAGTCCTCTTAAATAGCCCTCGGACATCCCTTCACAATTGTCCTATCCGCAAAAAATGCCACACCGGTTAAATCTGATGCATATTCCCTACAGCGGGCATCATACAAAATGTATTTATTTATAAGAGGTGAATAATATTGGATAGAGGGAGTGAACGAGTGTGCTAACCAACTGCTAGTAAAGACAAACAAATCTACAAAAGTCCGTACAAAAAATACAAAAGTTTGTGCTGGTTTCGAATCCACGTCTCATAGGCCTAATCAAATTAAACAAACATCAGCATGTTGATTCATTTCACAAACAATCTAAAAGATTTAGGTTTTACCAGGGTATCCTCAGTCATAACTCAGTCATTAGTAAATGGAATTAGGGATTAAGTCTTTGTTTTCCTCAGTCTTACTCTTAATGACTTAATGCGAATGCAAAGGATTGAGTCCTGTCAAACAGCCCTCGGACATCCCTTCACAATTTTATCCTAGGGCCTCGAACTCCAATGTACCATTGCACCCAGGGCAAGGTTGCCCACGAGAATTTGTGTTTATTGAGTGTTAGGAACAAGACCCAATTAAGACTGACAAGTCTCACTTACACAATTACCAAGGCTGAAGAAATAATTACTATTATTTTGAAGTTGTACATGGGCAAAACATAAGATACAACTCCATAGAAAGCTAGAAAGGACAATAAGGGTAGCAAAGTTGTAGGCTACCTACAATTGTACTAGGTTATAAGCGAAGCCTACTAGAACAATAATGGGCAGTATTGCAGTGGCGGTCACTATTTCAGGGTCTGACCTTGTCAAAGAATGGGCTGTCAAAGACTAGCCTACCTCAAATAATCAACAGCTGTCCCAGTAGCTAATTTGAAAGTCGTGGCGCAGGTGTGAAGTGTGAACCGCTTGAGAGAAGGGCCCGGGTTCTAACCCCGCATAGAGGCATTTATTTTAATAAAATCTCGAATCATCCATAAATATAACGTTCAGATGTAAAAAAGTGCAACAGCCTGATTTGAGTGTGGGTATATTAGAATGTAGGCTAAAGACCTCTATAGCCTTGTTTGATGACGGTCTAAAGTCAAGGCCGGGGGGCGGAAGGAAGGCCTTATTATGCCGCCAGCCTGGTCGTGAAATAACGATGTGATAGTAGCCTAGTTGAATGATAAAAAGTAACAGTTTCCAATTTAGAACTAGCGGGATAGGCCTACAATGGTCGTTGTGAATTTTCTAGGATTTATTTCAAAAGCCGTAAAACAAAGAAAATTTCACAAATTTGATAACACCACACACAATTTTTCTTTGATAAAAATAAATACCTTATAGACCTATATATTACACGTTTTGCTTCAGGTTTTCCAATGTTCGCAGGCTAGGTTAGCCTAACGGGAAAAAACGAAAAATACATGTTTCTAATAAAGCAGTCTGTGTTTTGGCAATTGAGAGGGGATAAAAGCCGTCATATTCTAACTAGGGAGGCTTAGCCCTTTTTTTGCCTACACATTATGTTGGCTATTTTCCTTTCGGTATGCCAACTTTTAGTGTGTTTTGTACAATTTTTTTGTTGGCATGTCCAGGGTGGGGGGGGGAGCAATTTTCATCATTATAAAAATTCCTAGGTCCACTCTTTATTACATTGGTATTTTTAGGTCAATCAACCTATTTTACCACACATAAGTTTTGAGACAAGGGCTACAACCTAGGCCTACCTATCGATTTGTTTCTTTTGATTCCCACGCCTACTAGGCCAGCCCAACACACTACACTCCCTTGTAGTCTAATAGCCCTAGGCCCTACCCTCTACAGTCTACACCACTTTACTTGTACTCCAAGTGTAATAGATTCCAGTGTCAAGTGTTCGAGACAAGTGCGTTTTACAAATATAAGCCGCTTGTGTGAAGCTAGAAGCAAACGTGACAAAACATGTTTCGTCTGGAGGTTCCGTATTCTAATCAAAAGCAGAGACCAAGGTCGAGCCATGGTCAGCATTTCACCATCAAGAACAACGATATAAAATCAATCATATTGTATTTTCAAGCTAAAAAAATTATAGTTGAGTATGTTTTAAGTGAATGTTAGCAGGATGTGTAGTAGAAAACTGGTCCCAGACTGCTGATAGGCTGATCTGGGATAGGAAGGGAAAGCTTGAGGGGGAGAAGGGGAAATTTACAAACTACTAACCATTCTACAAACGTGTGTCGCTCGTCGCATTCCTCGCACCCATGACAACATAATAACCTAATAACCCACAGCAACGAGACACCTAGGTGACAATTCACTCGGATATTTACGACAGGAACGATCCGAAATATAGATCCTTGCAACATAAATAATATTCTACGGGGGACAAGTGGATTTTGAATGCGATTTACACCTACACTTGACGGAATTTCGAACAAAATTATTTCGATCTTTAGCAAGTGAAATGTATTTTCTACGAGTTTTACATTGGGGTTTTGAAAAGGAGGAAAAAATGTGAAGTGAGGAAAAATATTATTGGGTGTGGGATGAAACACATTTATTTCGGCAGACTAGGCCTTGAAAACTAGTGGGGAAAAAATTACAAAAACACCTTCTTACCTTGATAATTCCGTGTGTAAATGATCCGTATTGTTGACAACAATAACAATGAACACTTGATAAGCACAGTAACTGTTAACTCACTGATCGAAACACGGGAATATAGACAGATGATCGACCTACTGCTTTCGAATCGCTGTATTACTGGCAAGGCTCGAACTACTACTGGCCGCCACTTCACACGTACGTGAAGCAAGAGCCAGGGAGCCATGGATTTTGATGTGTGAAGCGGTGCCAACTGCGCAAACTGAAAATACGCTAGAGAGCTCTCGCGACTGGTGAGAAATGTTTTTCTAACACTCTCCTGGAAAAAACTTCAAACTCGAACTTGCACGTATTGACCACAATAAATTAGTCAACACTCATCTCATTTATGCATCAATTAATTGTATTTAAATATTTATTTCTACAGTTTAAAAGAAACAAAAATACAATTATTTCCAAACACTCCCGTAGGTGGAATTGTATTAATTTCTGGATTGTATTAAATATTATAAATATAAAAATATGAAAATGTATTGTATTGTTTTTAAAAAAAAGACTTGATAGTTCTTTTATAAATTTGTATTTCTTTGGAAGATGATTTTCTCTTAAGTCTACCATTCGAATTTTCTCTCGAATTTTGACTGTGGAAAACCCCGAATAACCCTTCAGGATCATTCGTTACTCAGGATTACCGGAGGAAGGAATCAAAACCCGCGATCTCGCTTCAATACGAATTGTGATCGTTTTGAAATTTGCATAACACTCATAATTCAACGATTTCTTGTTGGGGTTCATGACGGTGCACGAAGTCAATGAATCGCGGAGATGATTCAAACTAGAGAGCGAAGCTCAACAGATTGACGAATAACACACACACATCTATCTTACATCGTGCGTTGAAATATTTGGTGGGGGTGCCGGGTTCAGGTACGGAATATCAACCTAGTACACTCAAAAAATTGAAAAGTGAAAGGGTGTTTGAATTTAACACCGTTTTTACACCATTTGTGTGTAGACAAACGCTACACCTTTTTTGTCGTAACTTTTTACACCGCACTGAAGGTGTTAAATTTGAGTATTGAGCTGGTGTAACTAATAACACAATTATGCGGTGTAGACTAGATTTCAATTAACACCGTATGGTGTAGATTTCAACACAGTATGGTGTTAATGTTTACACAGTGTATTGTCGTAATTTTAACACACGCGTGGTGTAAGAATTCGCGGGTGCCATCTAGTAGACAAACAAAGAACTCACAAATTTAATTTATTATTAAATAAATTTAAAAATTTAAATTACTTGTAAGCGGTATTATTAATGACTTTTATAGACAGTGTATGGGAGTACAAGTAAAAAGATTATTTACACAGCATATCAGGTACAAATTTATCGCCAAGAGCCGGACTCCGAACCCGAGATACCTTCCTCCATTTTCCGGACGCCTTCACCACTCGAACACTGCACCTGTGAGTGGTGGGGCCCGGGTTTAGCTGGCTTATGAGGGTCTAGACCATGTGCGGTTTTGGGTATAACACGCAAAACTCAAATGCGCGTACTCATGGTGTTTGATAATTTCTGGCTGAACGGTTTGATAATATCAATCCCAAATTTGCATTTATGTTTACAAAGTACTTATCAATTGATACCCACACTTGGTTGCAAAAAATTTTGCCATAAAATCCATTGCGAGACATAAGCCCCAAAACGTGAAAAAATGGGAAATCCAAAACATGGATTTTATTTCGGAAATTCCCATCAAACCGTTTATCTTTCGATTAACCAAATTTAAATTTGGGCCGCTTTAACATTGATTTAAACGTTGATATCCATTATGCAAATATAATTTAAAAAAATCTGTACACTTGAAAAAATTCCGATATTGACAAAATTTGAGTAATTAGGGATATTTCACAATTTTTTATATTGAAAATCAATTAATTAAATTAGGATTACGCTTACTGGATCTAATAGATTATGTCTTTCTTAACGTTAGTGTGAAATATAAACCGATCTTTTAACCGTTTATTCGGAAACAAAAGGTTGGCGCCCTTTAAATTCGTCTCCGCGCCAGCCCCCTTAATTGATAACATGTTTGGGGCTTTGTTAATTTGTTTCTTTCATTGATATAGTTGATGATTTAATAACGAAGAAATTTTATGTGAACTAAGAATTCTTTCATTATTTGGTTTCATTGAAAAAGCTTCAACAAATACACTTATATGAAACATTATACTCAGATACTGGGTTTATGATAATGACAACGTAATGTAGAGAATTACCTTGATTGTATTGGTTCTTAAATTTAAAATAAGTGAAGGCTGCCACTCAGCAGATAAAAAGTTACGTAACATTTGGGGATGTATGTCTACATGAACATTGAACAATGAAAAAAATTAGGACTATTGAATTGTACAAATAAAAGAAGCACTATCCAGAAGTAACTTGGTATAGTATCGCGACTTCATAAACTTGACGTGAAACTTTAAAAAAATGTGTACATAAATGGAAGAATGCGGGGAGGATTTGTGAAGAAAGAATTTTAAAATTTTGATTTAATAGTACCTAAGATAAAGGGCCTGCACATGCATGGAAAATGTCGCGATAGATTTTTTATCTGTAGATACCTTGTGTGAATGTTCCTAATTCCTACGCATATTAATACTGTTAAAATATTTTGCTTATTAAAGAAAATTAAAAAAATAAAAAATAAATAATAAAAAAAAACATAATATTGCTTAATTATGAAATAACTGATTAACGTTTAATAAGAAATAACTGCTTAGATCGCGAACGCCCGCTGTTTTCCCGTTGAAACTTGTTCAGAGTTGGCGGGGTGAACGCGACCAATTTTTATTTAGGTCAAACCGTGTAAATTCATCTAACTACAATTATTTTTTAGTCCGCTAGCGGTGTAAATCTTTGAGTAGATAACACCGAATGTCGTAAAAGCTCACGGGGTAAACTCACGGTGTTGTTTTTCTGTATTTTTACACCGCGTTTTATTTAACACCGCCATTGATTTTGAGTCCTTTTGACTGCGGTGTTAAAACAAAACCGTCACGTGTAAAAAAATCTACACCGCCGAATTTACACCAAAATAATTTTTTGAGTGTAGTATTTTTTAGGGGGCTTCAACGGCAAAGATTGATATCACCCTAAAATACATAAATTCGTATTTATGTAGTCTACAAGCAGACCAAGCCAACACCATTGACGAGCGAACAATGGCCAACTAGATACCGTCATATTTAGGTTAGGAAACACCGATCAATCAAGCTGGACACGATTCCACCCGCGGACAGCACCAGAATCAACCAGGATGACTCGGAACAAACTTAGAAATTGTTATGTACCTCGTTGCTAGGACGGTTCCAAAGTCAAAGTTTACAAATTCCTAAGCCAAGAACTGATGGGCTTGAGGCCACATCAGAAGTTAAAAAACTTCAGCGTACGGCGGGAACCGAACCCTGGCTCTTCTGCATTGGAAGCTGAGACGCTAATCACAGACCAACGAGCCAAACACCCTAATGCTAACCCAAGGGTCACCAAGAACATTCTGGATTGTATTAAAAATGAACGGATGTTGAAGACTTGAAGAGCAGTTTCAACAAACAGTCAAAAACCCTCATGTAATTCAGAGGTTGTGTTTGGAGTACATCATGAGGCGTTTCACACTCACGGGTGCGTGAAGGTGGTAGTCTAGTGGCGTTACTAAAGGAGGGGGGGGGGGGGGGGGGGAAGCGATAGGGCCAATTTTTAATTTGATACATAAGGTATTTAATTATATATTATCAAGATATATTATTTATTATTTTGTAATTTTTTCATACATCTTTTCCACGGTTTTTGACAACAACAAAAACTCGTTAAAATACTCTAATCACACTCTAAGAATCAAAAAATTGACCTTGGCTATGTGTGCGCCCCAGACCCGCATTATTTGACCCCCAAACCCTTATTGTACACAATCATGTGCTTAACCCAGAAAGAGCGTAAATACATAAATTATTTTTAGATGACACCACTGACTCAAGCGATGCATTATCTTAGACTCTTGGTGGAGGTGCCAAGTCAGCAATGAAGTACCCGCCAGCGAGTGTGAAACCACGTCAATGACTTTACCCACATACCCCTTTCACTAGTTGTGCTGACCATTGATATTTTGTGGTTACAAAAATGTTCGTCCCCAAAACAACAAGGGCAGCACGGTGGGTCTACGCTACGCCAGTGTGCAGTGCATGGGGTGTGTAGTACATACTAAAATTTATAAAAGTTATACGTGTGTGTGCACATCACTTACTGTGCTCAGTGGTGTAGTGATAAAAATATATGTGCGTGAACGCACATGTGACTCGAAAGATGTTCGAATGTGAATGGTATGGTTGATTTATTTAGCAGGTACGCACGTTCTTGAATACAGTTTTAGGTAGGGTTACAATCTAAACCCGGTGCTAAGAGTTAAAATATATTTACATAAATCGTGCCCGTGTCGTTCTTTCCAATTTTAATAATTAGTTGGTCATTATTAGTATGTTTTCGACGTCAACAGAGTTGGAAAATCAGTTGTGTGTCTGAATGGATAGACTATAAATACGAATTAAGGTTATTTATTGTATGTGTTGACTCTAAATACAAATACGTTACCTTTTTTACCCATAAGGCTATTTTGTAATGTAACTAAACTCCAATAGGTTATTTATTTATCAATATTATTTATCGAAAAACCTAGGAGTAATTGATAATATGAAAATCAATACAGAAATAAAAAAAAACATCTCAGATAGGTGTCGAGCAAAGGTCTAGGCATAGACGGCAATCGGGAGACCCGGGTTCGATATCTGACCCAGAGTTTTTTTTTAAATTTGGATTGATTTCCATGTAATATAAGCCATTTATTTTAGGCATTGTGTATCCAAAAATGAGAATACCATCTCTTGACATCTCCACATGAACGTAATTTAAACGCCCAAATCCTACGGACATACACGTGTTAGAATGTTAGATAACAGCTCTAGCGTATTTAATCTTTGCCTAGTTGGTACTACCGCTCGGTTGGGCGGAGCGCGAAGCAGACGAAGACACGCGCTTATTGCCTGCGCACAATACCACCGCGCACACTTCACCCATTCATCGCGGGTTGAAAATATAGATCCGTTTCACCAAAAAACCGATACTTTTCGTGTTGTTTTGCATTTTAATAATGCATGAATCCGTAGGACTTCTTGGGGTGAACAAACAGCCCAGGAAAACGAACGAGTTCGATTCATAGTCGTTACCTAATCGATCTATTTTTGAATGTGTTCTATTCTATTTCGATTGAGCTTTTTTCGAACATTTTCAAATTACACTTAAAGGTCATTGTTACAATGGAAACGCACTACTAAATGACACCATCAAGGTAAAGCATACTTTATTTTACTTTTTAGATAACCTCGTTATCCAATCATTAGTCCTTGTTACATTTTACGTAAAAAAACGTGACAATCGCATCATACGGTCACCGCACCTGTTGTATTATTAGCTTAGGGTGGGTTTGTCGAGCAAGGCCGTCCGTGCAGTATTGGGCTTCGCATCTGCAAGGGTTGGCTGGCCCCAATATCTAGGTCAAGGATTTTGAGGTAGGTTAGTTTTAGGGTATGGCACTGCGGTGCAATGGACGCCAGTGCGGAAGATCTGTAAAGAATATGACGAAAGCCATTATGAGATTCTCGCGCACCCTACCCTTCATGGTTGATAGTTGACACATTATATCGACACGTTACGTATATTACATATTGTTAAACAATTCTTGTATATTGATAATGTGATAAATTATATTGCGTATATTGAGTAAATTGAATATATATTTAATTACACAATTTTAATTTGTTTATAAAACCTTGCCATGTTCAACATCTGCCGTACGTATCCTACCAATTGTATAGCATAACAAAGATTATTTACTGTATATTGTACAGGCCTTGTACTTGAAAAAAACTAAGCCTACTCTCAATAGAAAAACTCTCCTAAAAATTAAATGTTCTCCTGTTTTGTTTTTTTATATTTAAATTGTGTGTAACAAAATAGTCTTATCACTTTCCACTGATTTTTATTGTCTTAGTTTCGTTTTTTTTATAACGTATCATTATAACAATACATATTATTATGTTACTCTTGTAATGAGTTATTTGGACTGTACTGTTCTTGTAAAAAATAAATTGGCTATGTTTTAAAAAAAATATTGAAACACAATTCAGATGTTTCAACGGTTTATAAATACGTCTGACAGTTTTTTTCGAAATTATTTCACATAGTTTCTTTCATTAGTGCATGTTACTCCAAATAACTGCTCTAAACTAAAAGTTTCATAATTTCATTGTTAAATTACTCTTGACGCCAAAAACTGTTATTTGCCACAATCTACAAAGACTACAGACCCAGAATAATAAAACGTTAATAGTGGTTCCTGCCACAATCTGCATGTGGTAGACTGCGGCTTGTTTCTACTTGGATGGTTCGTTTGCCCTTTCGTACCAAACGACCTTCAAATCGTTGCCAACAACAAAAAACAATAATATATAAACAACGCTCTTGGCAGCCGTGTTGCCGTGGAATCGAGGTACAGTTGAGTGAAACTGAGATACTGAGTTATTGATGGAGACCTTCCTAAGACACCAAGATCCCTGTAATGTCTAAGATAAACTAAGATAATAATTATTATTAATAACACTTTGATTACTTGGATGAATCAAGAAGTTCGGAAATCAAACCCTGGCCGGGAATCGAACCAGGGTGTTTACATTGAATACAAATACCAAAAAACAAGTATTCTACATGCAACAAGTAGAAAAGAATGTGTATGAAGAAATGAAAGTCAAAAGGCCACTAAATTAGAATTTAAAACCGAATATCCCGTATACCCATTGTCCATGCCCCGTACATGTGTACCAGGTTTATTAATTTCCATGCCTTTATTATCAATTTTGTGTCGTCAAAATTCACAAATTTTAAATAATCAGTCCAGTTCAAAGAAAACATTTTATGAAAACACTGCTCCTAGATTTTCGTCGTGGAGCACGACGAACATCTTAGGCCTAAGGCAGTGGAAATAAACAATACAAATAATTACATTTTCTCGTGTTATATACGTTATTATAATTTATACATTGTTAAAACACAGTATAAGCTATGGAAGAAACGGGTTCAAAATTCCATTAGTATTAGGCCTAGTGATTATTCGCGCCGAAATTCTATATAAACTACAATAGGCCTACCTATCCAAAGAGCATTGTCGAATGAAATAAGTCGTATTGCTGTCGGCCTACGTAAATACTATACGCTGAATAGTTGGCAGGCTGCCGCGTGACGTCGCAGCTAGTCGAGCTATGAGAGCGTATTGGTCGCCAACTTCCACGAGTCAGGATGGCCGAGCGGTCTAAGGCGCTGCGTTCAGGTCGCAGTCCACTTCTGTGGGCGTGGGTTCGAATCCCACTTCTGACAAACTTTTTTGCCATTTTTAACCTATCGCATCTTTTCACTTTGCCTTCGCTCTTTCTCACTGTGTGATTTTTATTTCATTCTGACTTCAAGAACTTGTTCGTTTTTGCCATTGTTTGATGCATACTAGATACAGATAGTGACGGTAGTTCAGCCAGTGAATGCTTTTGTCAAATACCTTTATTTATAACTTTAATTTAATAATGATATAAATTTTTTTTAAATGGACATTCCACCCCAGTATCCAATTCTCACCCCTAGGACTACACAAACTACATCAAAATAGTATATGTCAAGTGACGACTTTGACTGTCGACATTTTTGAGAAATTTTTTGAGTAATAATTTCGGTGTGATATGTTTTGTTTTCCAAAATCATTTTGATGAATTTTGTTCTAATATATTTTCTTTTTTTCGATAAACATTGTTGAACTAGAACTACGATACACGCAACTTGAATGCGAAAAACTGAAACATAATGTCATAAAATAATAATTTATGGCAGCACAGTTTATTTTATTTTTAAAAATAAAAATCACTTATATTACATAAACGGTTTGCATGGGGATAACGCGCAATTGATGATATTATTAACTTCTGAACGACGTCAACTATAAAAAAACAAACATAACTATTTTCAAATTAATTTTCCCAACTGCACCAAACATTATTTCTAACTTGGCAAAATGAGCTCATATTTAATCCTTGATCACATGTACAAAATATTATGTTGTCTACTACAATATTTTAATTAATTAATTACAAGTACTATTAATACCACATATCTTTCTCTCCAGACACATAAGTAATACACAGCTCTATAACTTTAAAGTAAAAGGAAAGCAACCTGATGGAAACCGCCTTCAAGTTACCTGATGCATCTCTCTTATGTTCACCAAGCCCGAGCACTGTAACTTAGCATGCATGGGAGGACGAGGCTAGCATATTCTACTTTATATTCAGAAGACAGGTTAAAAATGAAATACGTTTCAATTTAAAACTTGCCTGTGATAATTCTCATACACAATATAAAATAGATAATATAGACCAGCTCAGGGAAGGATGTATGTAACTCTTAGTGCATAGCTGTTTATTGACGCATTACTTTAATTTTATTGACAATATTGAAATAGAAGAAGCATAGGTGAACATTATCATAATAACTTTAGTGGGAAGCCTGCCTAGGGTGCAATTCAGGTAATGTTTCGGATAGGACAATATTGTAGAGGGATTTCCGAGGGCTGCTTAAGAGGACCCTTGCATTCGCATTAACGAATGAGAAAAACCTCGGAAAACCCTTCAGTCAGGATTGCCGGCACGACGGGATTTGAAACCCGGGACCTCCCGAATTAGGTGAACATTGAACATTGAAGGAGATAGAACAGCAAGTAAATACCACATCGGGATACCAACACCAGCATTACTAGCGACACGTGTGGCTTTACGTCTCTAATCATGCACTAAGGCTATTCGAGTCGATGAGTGGTGATAGATGGCGATGAAAATAATTACAAAAAAAATGCCTTACACGGGATTCGTACCCACGACCTCGTAGAGCCATACGCTTCGGACCAGCGCCCTAATCGTATGTGCCACCTCGACGGCATTATTTTGTACATACAGACATAAAATAAAATCCCGTCGAGATCGGCAATCCTGATTGAAGGTTTTTTCGAGGTTTTCCTCAGTCGTTAATGCGAATGCAAGGGATTGAGTTCTCTTAACTGCTTCCCACAAAAATTACTAATTATTTTATTAATAAAAAATATTTATTTTATTTGTATTTATATTATTGTAGTCCACTGACACATATAATAATTTTGTGCATGTATGTCCTATTGTATGTACATTTTATAGTAACTTGAACATTTTAACGCTACACTGTAAAAAAAAAACTTCCTCCCACACAATTTGCTCAATTCGATGTCGCTGTACAACAAAATGTTCACCTATATAATGTGGAATATGTCAGTCTGTGTATTATGACCATAATCCCGACCCCGTTGTACAGCTAGAAAACCTCGACTGCTTTTAACTTCTCCATAGCGATTCATACTTGGCCATAAATTGCATCAGCTTCGAAATAACTAAAACTCGTTCGAAATAATGAAATTCAAATTCAAACACAATAAAGCTTTTACTATTCTTCCGATAATATTATTATTTCGTTATTGCGATATCGAAATGGAATGTATGCAAATTTAAGCTTATAAACTCAATAACTCGAATTTGAATTCCGTTTCGGTGAATCTGTGGTATTACTGAACTGAAAGGCGAACACATAAGCCACGTCCGTTTTTGTCTTTTTGTTTTTGAGTAAAGTTGTGCATTTGAATGTACGTAAATCGAACGAGGATAGACAGACGGACGGGGAATGTATATTCTATTTGATTTTATTTCTATTTGTGTTCGATTATAAGCCGCGTTCGCTTTGTCGGTTGTTCAACGGTATCTAGTTAGAGTGTGTCTGTGTTATATTGATCATCACGTAACCGTCACGTACAGACTATCAAAGCAAACAGGATGCGATATGCCCCCACCCCCACCCCCACCCCTGGATCAGGTGAACAGAGGCGGCAGATTGGATATTACCACCTGAGGCTATTTCATTTGATTTTCGAATATAAAATAGAATTTCATTCAAACAAAGTGTATTTGTTTTTCTCTAAATTCCCGGAACGAATAATAAAATATCTGACATCCAAGTTTTGAAAATAGCGAAAAGGGTGATAAGTATAAGTCAATGTTTGTGTTCATATTTCCAAAAGTGCAAGCCAGTTTTTTCAATTAGTTTAATTTAATTTGTTCCCGACACCACCAATACGAAGGGAAGGTTGTTAAACTGTTCCCATGAGAGTTCAATGAAGTTTTTTCACCTTTTCCTCTTGTAAATGCGTGAATTGTGGGATTGGGTATTGTTAAAAATTAAAAACTTGAAATACAGTAGCGTTCACAGGAATTTATTTCGGGTGGGGCTTTGGAAGAACGACACAATGGGGGGGGGGGGCGGCTTGGTGGTAGGAAATTTTGCAAAGAAAAATATGTATTTTTGAAATGAACAAGAAAAATCAATAGATGAATTTAATTTTTGCGTAAACCTATTTGATTTGCAGAATGGGAAGGGCAAGCATTAAAGATGAATCATGGATACGCCACTGTTGAAATAGTATATTTTATGACATTTCTCATTTTGAAATCTTTTAAGACCTTTTTCTTTTACTATCCAATAAAACATTACGGTCATGACCGTCAGTGTAACGTCATCTGAACTCTCCTCTCTTATTGATTGCAGAAAGCAATAATACATCAATGCTCTATCACTCGATCATGTTTGTCTACCCCGTCTGCTCTCGTTACTCCCTGGTGCAAGCAGGAAGAACGAAACAAGGTGCAGACATTTCGTCGCCAGGATTAAGACATTTGGTGCCCATAGGCTAAAACAAAAATACGCCCCCCCCCCTTGTTTCAACATGCTGAAAAACATAATATGCATGCATTTTAGCTTAAAAAGAAAAAGTAGGTAACTATAGTAGCAATGCAACTTGATCACCATAGTATATAATTTCCCTGGTCCTATAGTCTCGTCCGTTGTAGTCGCGCAAATCAGGCATTGGCAAGTATTTTTTTGCCTTTCCCTTGGCAAAGGTGTCAATGACGTCATCGTAATTTAAACTTAAAAATTTGTTAGTGGCGAAGGAAGTGCATTTGGGTACGGGGGGGGGGGGGGGGGGCAATAAAACACTTTTAGAACTGCCCATGAAACAATTGTTTCGGAAAGAAATATGGATCCAGGTACAACGGGAGCTTCGGCGGGGATGCCTCCCAGCTAGTGCGGGTCTGGGGCGCATAGCCCCAGAAAATTTTGATTTTTGACATTGCAAATGGTGGCGTTTTACTAGATTTAGCATGCTTTCGTCGATAATTTTTAGGTCGTTAGTTGTTTGTTAGGAGTTAGACGCCTCGCCCACGGAGCCGAGTGGGGGGCGCTTTGGCGCCCCCAAAATGCCGGCGCCCCAGGCTCCAGCCTACTTAGCCTATGCCTTAATACGGCCCTGAAGCTAGATCCCCATTGTCCAATATGTCCGCACAGGCGCGAGCGTCGCAAATTGAAGCGTCAATCTGACCTATTCAAGATGGCGATTTGGCGTTTTAATTTATGCTTTACATTAGGCCTATATTTTAGATGTGATTAAGTATTGTCTGGATTGTTTTACATGGTTTTAGCTTGTGCAGCATGGGAATGCACAAACAGAAAATAAGAAGTTATTGCATAAGGGAATTTAGTAATCATTTGATGTTACTGGCTAATATGCTCACCTGTCAACCTGACAGCCACCTTGAAAAATATTTGGGATACAACAAATCGCTCACATCTACTTCAACATGCAAACTACCCTTCTTTACCCCCTTCTTTGTTACTGTAATGAAACTGTAAGAAAGCGATGGATGAATGCGGAGAATGAAATGATAGCTAAATTGTGTAAATTGTTTATCATAATTTCAAATGTTTATGTTTTCAGTTAATTATGTGTAATTTTCATCAGGCCAATTACTTTGTGTTCAAATTATTTTATAATTTTCATTAGCTTCATTATCATTAATCATTGGTTATGGATGAGCGTAGCGAGCTGTAAGCGACTCAAAAAGCGAAGATTCCATTTCACTACACTGGATGTAAAAAATCCGGAATGTCTTATTTTTTTATTTTTTCTTCTTATGTTTTTGTGTCTGTTAACTACATTCCCGGCTAACCGATACTCCAATTGCGAGTACCTTATGAATAAGTCGCTTCGAAATCTCTGCAACATCAACTGCAGCGTTTTTGACGCAATCGAAAATTATTTCTCATGAAAATCGCTTTATATTAAACTTTACGATTTTTTTTCGATTTTTAAAAATTTCTTCAGCATTATACAACTACATTGCTTTGTCCGATTTTAATGAGATTGTGACAAAACATTAATTTTACATTGAGAATTTATGGTAATTCGTAAGTAATATTGAGGCTAATCAAAAAACTATTTCTCAGGAGGATTCGAAATTTACGTTTTATTCTTTTTTAAGAACAATTCTTGAAACTTATAACACCTACAGTTTATCATATTGTAATACTTTTTGCACAGACCTTATTTTATAAATTCATATATTTGTGTAAAATTTGTGCCGGGATCAATAATTTTTCTTATGAAAATTTCAATATTACGATTTTTCCTTTTTTTAAATTACAATTAATTTAAAAAATTAAAATTTAAGTTAATTTTCATTTAATTTAATTAAATTTAAAAAAAAAATCTAACTTAGTAATGATTTTTTCACAGAACAACAGAAAATGCCGCATAACACATGGCAGCTCAATGCACCAATTACGCTCATCCAACAACGCGGCGGGTACTTAAGCGTTTTCCCTAGTTATTATAAGTAGTATTAGGTTGGATGGAAGATAAGGCTTCACTAGCCTTAATCCGCCTTACAATAAAGACCTTTATCTATCTATCTATCTATCTATTCAAGATGGCTTCTAATTGTCACGGAAGTGGCTCACTGACTATAGGGATCTAGCCTACTATGGATGTTAAATATCATTGGTCGCCACCTCCAACAATACCTCACCTCCGGACGTGCTTTCTCAACTCGGGGTTACCGCCTATGCAAAGTAAACTGTCGAGTAGAGAATTATGCACTACTTCAAGGCTAGAGGTCAAAGGTCAACCTTTATAATAGAATTCTATCCGCCTGGCATGTTTGATTGATTGATTGATTGATTAATGCTGAGACGAACTTTTAGACATAGCTTCCTTTCTCGCTTCGAAATTTGAAATTGTGTGAAAAGAAAAGAACAAGTTTATATTGAGCAATACATTCTAGAAATTACAAGAAAGATAACTTCAAGTCTAGAAGCAATCTAATTATAATAGTATTATTTAACCTATCGAGAATTAAATACTAAATTTGACAGCTGAGTTTGTGGTGGCGAGTGAAGACTTTATTTCCTTACCCCGAGAAAAAAGGTAGGGTGTTTTGTTTATTTTGCACATGGGTATTACAACGTTTACACTTTTTGCACCTGCCTCTTGAGGAGGTGTAAATGTGTAACAATGGAAATTCGCGTCAATTTCAAAAGTAACACCGTCATAATGTGCGATTGTTTAATAATAATAAATAGAAGATAAAACTGTTACCTAATGATAAAAATATAGTTATATTGTAATAAAGTACACAAAGCTGTTATTGAGTGAGATATCTTCTGAAAGTGTTTGAATTGAATGACAGCTGGCAACATAACCTCGAAATTTGCTGTCAACTTACAACAAAATCGTTCTTTTGTCCACAAGTTATTGTACTTTTTACCCCAGTTTCTGACTGTGTATTTTACACCTAGGTGTCAGTGGCGTAGGAACCGGGGGGGGGGGGGGGGGGGGGGGCAAAACTAACGTGAGGTAATGAGTTAAATATTAATAATCCCAGAATTTTCTTAGCAAATATGTACATCACTCTTATACAATTATTCGACAGTCACCTTGGTAAAACGAATATGTTGGCCTGTATGATTCGTCACATAAAACATTAGGTTGAAATTTATTAAAAAAAGGCCACTTAACGTTCATTTTGTTAGTTTTTAGATCGCAGATAGTTGCTGTAAAACATCGTTTACAGAGTCCGAGTGCAGTTAAATAATGTATGGTGAAAATTTTGTTCGCCTTTGGCGTCTGGGGCTTCGCCCCAGATCCCAGCAACCGCACATAAAATCTGCTGATAACTTTGCCCCCCTAACTTTCAAAACGAATTGCCACAATTTGAGGTGGACAAAAGAACAAACCTTTTTTGTAACCTGTTCATTTAATCAAACTTATTCACAAATACCTTCCTTCAATAAAATTAATCCTTCGTTTCCACCCTCACCAATATATTCTCTCAGTAACAATCTCATCTCATATTCTCGTCACGCACGTCCCTAGGCACAGCCGGTAGCTGCATGTCTGTCTATTGCCAACCATCATTAGTCCACCCACAATACAAAACAAAACAAAACAAACACAAACAAACACAAACAAACACAAATCTCTTCGATGCATATTCTCGCACAACGTATAATAATCCCCTAGTTATATTGTGTGCGGGGGTTGGTTTGGTAGCCATTGAACACTGAACACTACCAACTGTTGATTGGCTTCCTATGTAATGTAACAAATACAAAACCGTTCGATTAAATCACTATACAATGCATTGTGTGTGGAATGGAGGGGCTTTGGGGCTTAATATTACCAGACTGTGTATACACATGGACATGCAAAATGAACAAGATGGTTGCAATATTGGAGGTAGTCGGCTTGGTTTTATTGTCACTGATTATTGTGTGGCGATTATAGAATGGAGTAATGTAAGCTATGACGGAACAATATGCCACTTGTATTTCTTGTTCATATGAGTTTTATTAAAATTGATATATTCGAAGTTGGAAATAATTAATTGACAATCAAAGCTATATTTTAACTCTGTGAAGTAAATAAATTACACACTTACATTTTCACATTAGAAGAATTCTTATTATTTTAATCAACCTAGCTAAAGTAAATTATTATAGCTATATTATACAGCACAGAGCTTATCAATCATTATTCATTACTTTTCTCAAGTACTCAGTCAGTAAACAGACTTCATTATTCGTCATTTTTACCTTACAGTAGAAAAAAGAAACGCGTTTTATATCTGTGTATTTTAATGTTATAATATTATCAATTCAATATTGAGTTCGAACTCATTTCTACAAAGTGGGTTTGCATTTATTTTTCATATCTTAATTGTCTTTCTGTTATGCATATTACAGTAATCTTAGCACTTCATCAACTAAATATTTAGTGGTATTAAATGTCTTGGACTCGTAAATTAAATTAAATTAATTTGCATACATTTCTATGCGAGTCTAATACGCGCTTTGTTGGTTTGATATAGCGTTCATCGTCGCTACTACTTGCAGTATACATACACAGTGCAGACCGTTTTAATGACATCACAGTTTCCCGTACTTCAACTTGAAAACCAGCAGCATTTTAGTCCATTACAACCCTGAACTTTCCCCACCACCAACCACACTCACAACCCGAATTTAATCATATTCATAGCCAATGTTTTCACTATGTCCATAAAACATTAATTTACATTTTTTATAAAAGATTAAGGTAATAATACCATTGATTATTTGTTTATAAAATATAATACTTTTTTATGGTATTATGTACGTATGTATAACTATATGGGTCTAAGTCCATTTAAAAAAACAAATGTGTGAAGTCCAAAAATCGGTGAAATAAGGAATCTTTCAGTTAAACAATTTCCAAGTCAATAGTTGCAATTTGAATGAACAAAATTTAAATTCAAAACAAAATGGTTGCACTGAAAGATAACGTCTATTTCAACCGAATATTGGATATAATATGTTTTTTTTAATGGACTTCAGTTCAGACCCATAGAGTTGTGAGTGAGAGATGTCCAAAAAATACCGATATTATTTTGCGACATAGATATTATACTACTATGTTTTGCGACATATATTTTAATCTTGCCTTTCAAAATTTAACGATATATCGATGGAAATTTGTAAAATAATGATACTTGAAAACAAAAATTCCAATCTAAATCGTGAATTTTAATTGGATGAGCGAAGCGAAGACTTCAATTTCTCTACCCCCCCCCCCCCCCCCCAAAAGAAAAAAAATTAGCTCGGGTGTTTTGGTTTGTTTGTTTTTCTGTCTGTTTGTTCGCTCTCTACCGGACAAACGGCATATGCGATCTTGATGAAAATTGGAGGGTACCTTCGAAATCTCTGAACTTAGACTTGGCATGTTTTTGGGTACAATCGAAGAAATATTCTCATGAATATCATACTTTTACGATTTTTTTTATTTTTAATGCGATATTTTCGTGACATTTGGGCCGATTCTGACCAAACGAGTGGGGCTACAACGTTCATATTTCACTTGGACATAAAGGTAATGGTGATGTATTGCTTTTTGAAAGAAAAAGTTGCAAAAGTTAGCTTGAATCCATAGAATAATGGTTTTAATATTAGGTTTTTTTAAGGTTTATAATAACAATTAACAATTAACAACAGAAACTTGACAACAAACACCTACAATGCATTCAAAAAGCACTTGCGAAGGAAAAGTGGTCCTACGAAAACTTTCAAAAAACTCATCCATCAACAAGGCGGGTATTAACGTTTTCCTAAATTTATGAATTCGAATCCATATTTTTAGTTTGTGGTTATTTATTGCCCCCCGTAGGGGTTTCCAAAAATTGCCGTAGAGGACTATATTTCACGTCCTCATGGCGGGGTATTGGTATAAGTTTTCAACTAGCAATAATCGCACATCAGTTATCCTTCATTTGTTACGATATTGCCACTGCGCAAAGCTAACTTTTCGGACGAACTCACTCCGACCAAGGCAAACATCCTACCGCCTTGCGCCTGCGCGCTAACTCACTAAAACTACTCCCAAGATTGATCTACTAGAGATAATTTCAAAAACTTTCATTTTAAATACGAACAAATATAATACGCATGTGCTTAATTCAATGTTTAACAAAATATATGTAACATCTTGACACTATCGAAAGTTGTAACTTAATTTCGATTTTTAGTGATCGTGGCGCTATCTCGCGGATGAAAACAGTACCACACTCAGTTGAGCCACGAAATAATGATTGTGGGTTTTTGGCAACGAGGTTAATTTTAGATAAGATTATTGACGATCCGTGGTAGGCTGAATATTTTTTCGATATCTTATTCGCAAAAAAATGTGCAATGAATCAAATCGAGAAGATGTTGGGCGAGGAGGGGGGGGGGGGGGGCAGGAGTGCTATACTAAAGGAGTTATCACCTGTAAAGCCAAACGCTCATTTCACCCAACTATAATAATAATAAAACTAGGAAACGCTCAGTTGGACGCGTTGATAAGCGAGCACGTGCTATAGCTAGACCCACATTGCACATTTTTTTAAATTTAAAAATTTACGACGTTCGCGTTTCCAGTATTATTTATTATTGCCAAGGTATTTGGGTAAACCCGTGTTTAAATCTTTACTTTAAAATCCACCGCCATCTAGAGGATCTTGACTCCTTGGGAAAACTATTTAAACTCTTTGTTGACAAATAATAGACTACTTCCTCGAAAGTATTTTGATTACTTCTAGGTGGCAGTGCATTAGAAACTTCGCGCGTCTTTTCGTTGCCATGGCAACGTTACTTTTGTTATAATGTAATTTCCATCTACACTACTTATCGGATCAAACTAAAATTAACATATTCGTGACCGGACGGACATTCTAAATGATTTGGCTATCTCAGATTTTGTCGCCGGTTAGTTTGAAAAAAAAACTTTCGATTAACTTTAATGTAACTTTTTTACTTTTTGAACGATTTTGCCACAAAACTAATGGCATTCAATCGAGAACAAAGCTTGCGGATGGTGAAAATTTCAACTCGATCCGAGCCTCCGTTCGAACGTTATCGCGAGACATACAAACAAAAAAAACAAAAAAAACAAACAAACAAACAAAAAAAAAAAAAACAAAACCAGTGACTAATTTTTCCGGCAGAGTCAAATGGAAACGCTCGCTTCGCTCGCTTAACAACAACAAGAATAACAAGAATAATAAAATATTCAATCATTATAATTATTTAATCGATTAATAACATCGACTTGCTATTAATATTTCATTTCCATCCTATTAAAATACCACAAGTTTCATTTCTACCGTTGTAAATGAATGCATAATATGACTCTTCCAAGAAAACGAACCATTCATCCACTTCTAACACGATTTTTTTTACACCGAATGGGAATTTAAAATGGTCTTACGTCATTCTTGAATATTCACAGTAAAAGATTCCGTGATAAATCGTTGTGTAAGAACTGCATTAACCCTAGTTTCAGGCCGTGTGTTGATAGATATGCAGTGTGGAGTTCGACTATCCATCAGAGCCTTCAACTGTCACAGACACATAGCAAGGTTCTCTTCTCTTTGTAATATGCACTCAGGGAAGTAATAATATGCGAGTGCGCATTTATTATAAAGAGCAATTGCATTTCGCGTAGGCCTACCTCACATCACTCATTGCTCATTGTTGGTTGATGTGGCACATTCGTCACTTGAGTCTTTTGTCTTGAAGAGTGAGTTACCTGGGACCTAAGGGGCATGACCTTTTCCATACGAGAGTAGGCTTACTGCATTAATTGTTTATTTATTTATTAATGATTTAATTTGTACTAATTTTTTCTGCTATCTTGTATCAAGAAAATAAAAACGTAATAGCATGTAACATATTAAAACACACATATAACATCCATTCAGATGTATGATGCAACTACAATTCAGAGTTTAAAATGTACCCGTCCTGATGGTCTAGTGGTTAAGACGCCTGTTTGGAATGCGGGAGATCCGTGGTTCGATTCCGGTTAGGCGGACATTTTATTTCTGAACTGTAGTAAATAATAAAAATTACACCTACGGAGTGTTTCCCGACAAACCAATCGAGAATAAAACAATAGTACAACATACAAATTGTACTCTCATACAGTATATAGTCTGATTAGCCTTAGTGCATTAATAGCTACGTTGAGCAACAAAAATTATCATCATAAACATTAAAAAAATTTGGTTAACTGTTGAAATGTACAATGATTTATATGTGATGAATTTGATGATTCAAAGTAAAAAAACTTATTTAAAAATAGAAAACACTATAAAAACCTTTTAAAAAAAAAAAAAGATAATTAAAAATAGGCGTATCAATATTGATGTTAAAAAAGTTCGATATTTATATTAGCAAAAACGTCACTTGACGGAGATAGTGGAAAAGAGTTAAAAGTTATTGGAAGTCGTATGATCGCGGGGAGTTGAGACATGAAATCGGTGACAAAGAAGAAGTGAACTTCCATGCCTTGCGCGGTTGCGCCTTTGCCTTGGGTACATAAATGGTTTTGAAAGATTACTGTTCTTCCGTAAAACATTCGACTCTGATTCGAAAGGTCCCGGGTTCGAATCCCGTCGAGACCGACAATCCTGACTGAAGTTTTTCCAAGGTTTTCTTCAGTCTTTAATGCGAATGCAAGGGATAGACATCCCTTCACAATTATTGTCCTATCCGCAACGTACCTAGTTAGACACCTGAAGAGGGACATATATTGAACCCTCAGCTGGCTTCACAAGAATAAAAAAGAAAACATTAAAAAGACTAAAGATGTTGTCGGTTGATTTCAGGAATGTAAAGCTAAACTTCTCTGAAAATCATAATAAAGACATTGTCAAAAAATCTCGTTCTAATATAATACATTTTCTAATTTACTGAAATCGTCAATGATTAAATTATCTTGACGTTCAAGATTTAAACTTTTTTTGAATTAACTTTCAAACATCTATTCATCCATTAATCTGTCATTATAACGCCAAGCTTTCAAAGTACTTTTTAATGAAAAAAATCACTTAAAACTTTTTAAATTCGAAAACTTTTCTCAAGAACTCCGCTTATATAAGTTGTGCGAAATTTACAACATGATAATAGCAATCAACATTTTAGACAATATCAAGATATTTACCAATCCATATAGGCAAATTACTGCTCGAATCCTTTTCAAAATATTTTTTTATTATTTATATATAATGTGTTCATTTTTTTTTGTCATTGGCGCTAGGCAGCGAATGAAAGGGATTCTTATTTTTATCACTGCCTATGAACATGGTGTAACTTTACATCTAAACTATAAATACAAAACACACAATTAATAATAACTAACAAAATATCAATAGAATTCAAAAACATAAAAATTAGAAGTTTAATTAAAATCGTACATTACAAAACCTAAGGGTGTAGAAAATCATCAAGGGAAATAAAAGGATTTCTACAATAATTAAAGAACTTTTTGACGTCAAACTCAAATGATTTTGAATTTGTATTTATTGTTGGTGAAAATAATCGAAAATAGCGCGGGTGGAATCGAGTCCAGCTTCATTGATCGACGTTGCCAAACTTATATAACCCGCTTTCTAGTTGGTTTGGCTTGGTCTGCTTTAAAATTAATGTCCCCCACTGAAAATCAGTAATGTGACTTAGTGGGTAGACGAATTTATTTATTTTATTTAACAATAATCATAGATGTGTATAGTAATGGTTTTGTTATCCCAAGGTAGAATTTCTTCCATTCAGTGCAATATTTCATTTTCATGTTCAAGTCTTGAAATTGGAGTGGATGAGGAGTTGTGAGATTGTGTTTAACTTAAGTAAGTGTATTATGCACAATATACATTAGCGTATTGATCAGTCCGTGACCTGGATTCCTGGGACAATGCTCGCCAGACTCATCTTAATGATGGGTTCGGGATGAGCTTCTGAAGTAGCCATCTCAGTAGACCATTAGTTAAGATTCTAGCAGGGATGTTTGTCGCTTGAAATTAATGTCTCATCTTCGCCGGTTATTAGGAAGTTGTGTTGACAGACAATGCGACAACTAATGTGTGAACATTCCCAGGGACAATTTGCCCCTCTTTAGCCGAGTATGAAACGCAAACATTTTCGAAAGTATTGTAATTATCTTAAGAACCAGAGTGAGTTGATGTTAGATAAAAATGAAATAATTAAATTCTCAGTTTTTTAGAGTCTATCCACTCAGTCACAGAACTGATTTTTAGTGGAGGACATTAAATTTAAAGCAGACCAAGCTAACCCTGTAGGCACCAACACCATAGACGAGCGAACAATGACCAGTTAGATACCGCGGCATAAGTAGGAAACACCAATCAATGAAGCTGGACACGATTCCGCCCATTGACAGAGCCAGAATCAACGAGGCTGATTCGGAATAACCTTAGAATTTATTATGTTTCATGTTTTTAGATGTCCAAAGTCACATTTACAGATTCCTAAGCCAAGAATTAATGGACTTATGTCCACCTAAAAAGTAAAAACAGAAAAAATCTGCTTAAAGCGGGAAGAGACTCTAACTACAAGCTAACAAGTACTTGTTGTTATCACTAGGAAGCTTCGCAAACGCTTTTTCAGGCGCGTTGCTGGATGAGCGTATTTTTTTTAAAAGCGTAAAATTGCGATTTTTATAAGAAATAGTTTTTTGATTTCGCTCAAATTTCACATGAATATATTAATTCATAAAATTAAGGTTGTGTGAAATAATCATTATAATCGGACAATGCATGTAGTTGTTATAAGTCGACGAGTTTTTTTTAAATCGAAAAAAATCGTAAAATCGAGATTTTCATAAGAAATACTTTTTTGATTGCGCTTAAAACCGTGACAGTTCTAAGTTCAGAGATTTCGAAGGCCTCCAGAAAATTTCATCGCAATTGGAGTATCGGTTTAGCCGGAATCGTGCTAACAAACACACAAAAATACAAACAGAAAAAAAGAAAAAAAACATTCCGGATTTTTTTCTCCAGTGTAGTAGAATGGAATCTTCGCTTCGCTCACTACGCTCAAACAATTATTATTGAGGTACTTTAAAGCCCCAGTCACAAAGCTATTTGGTGACGGAATTCTAGTGTGAAAACAGCAGACAAGTTTTTAACCTCCACTTTTCACCCCTTTTTTTAAACATTTCTCCCTTCATCTCTTAAAAATTAAATTACATTAAGATTGACATAAAACGATTACGTTATAAAAACTTTCACCTTAAAGACGTCGAGATGCAATTAAAAATTAATTTCCATTTACTTTCAACAAGGGAAAAGAAAATTACAAGACGAGATAAAAAACTAAGAGTTGTACGATTCTCTATTTATAAATGTGAAATACGCGTCTAGGGAAAATAAATGGTTGAAACTATACACATTATTTTTATTAGGACTGTCTTGAGATGACGTTAGACGAGTTAAGATGGGTGTTTGTTTGAAGTAATTCAACAAAACAATTCGAATACTTATTTATTGTTAGTGAATTGTCTGCTTGAGTGAGGCTTTAGATGACTGTTGTTCCGTGTTCGTTCTATCTTGCGTGGTATTTGAAAAGTTATTTATTTGTTTATTTATTTATTTATTTATTTATTTATTTATTTATTTATTTATTTATTTATTTATTTATTTATTTATTTATTTATTTATTTATTTATTTATTTATGTTCTCTATTAATTATTTTAAAACTTTATTTATAAAGGACCATTAAAATTATATGAAAACATATACAAAGGGCATAAAATTGAATACTTTACAGACAAAGTTTACAACAATAATAATTATACAACAATGTATAATAAGACAAAAATTAATATTTGATAACATATTTTTTTAATTGCATATACAAAATATGAAGTCAACTGAATTATAAATAATAAACCAAGAGACCAACCAGAGAAATAAATTTAGAAAAAAAGAGAAAAATGACCAAAAATAAAACTTTTATTTGCGTGTATAATGAAGTATTAAGTTGTGAGGTATAAAATATGCTTGGACCTCCAACCGAGGTAGCTTGCGAGATCTTAATCTAAATATATAAATAAAAATAAAAGTGGGCGGCTTAAATTGTTTTGAACTAGGCCTTTCGGCACCGATGTCTTCGACGTCCGAATATCAACCAAACGGCGGTCGGTACTTAAAAATTAAAAAATAAATAAGATTAATTTAACCTAAAGCGGGAATCGAACTAAGAGACCTGACCATTGGCAATCCTGACTGAAAGTTGTATCATTTGTTTTCTTCGTTCAATAGGTGACCTTAGACGACGATGATGACGTTAGAAACTAGGGCGCTTCAACCGGTTAGGTCATATTGCGCGCCTTCGATATTGAAAGTTGATGAGACGACTTACAGAAATAGTTGTTATGATTGGAAATAAATTTGTGAAATTCGTTCACTATTGATGAGATATACTTAAAACATAGAAGTTGTTGTCATATGTGATAGAAGGTCTCATATGATTGGAAGATCAATTTGAAGGTGTGCACATTCTGCTAGCGTTGATTGATGTAATCACATTCCACATACCACGGTACTCAATATTGTAAATACATCTTGGGTTTTTAGAGTCGACCGATCGACAACTACAGGTTGGTAGAGCAGTGAGAACTGCCCCACTGAAATGTTTCATGAATACCAAATTAAATTAGTAATTACTTCACATTTGCGTGTTAGTGTTAAACGTTCAGCGAAACATGGAGACGGCATAACCGCACTTCCTCCTCTTGTTTTTAAATTGGTAAATTGGAAGATGCCATAACAGAACATACACAGCATCAGCATATGTACTGTGTTACTGTCAACGGAAGTAAATAAATACAATACCACACAATAAGTTTGTATAGCCGCAGTCAGATGCGTGACTATGTCACTAAAGTTGTCGTTTCGGTCGACTTTTGTCGCTTGTCGCCACACAATTACCCATAGCTAGAAGTGCGTCAAAACATGATTTTAATTTTCAATATAATTATAGTATTTTGTAGGAGTATTTTTTCTTCCCGCTAAACCGCAGTTTTTTTTTTTTCTTTGACTTATAGTAATGGGAAACCGACAGTGTTGGCTCGAAAGTTAAGAGCGATACTCTGATTCGGGATGTCCCGGGTTCGAATCCCGTCGAGACCGGCAATCCTGACTGAAGGTTTTTTCCAAGGTTTTCCTCATTCGTTAATGCGAATGCAAGAGATCGAGTCCTCTTAGCCCTCGGACATCCCTTCACAGTTCTCCTAGCTCAAATATACCTCGTTGACAACGAAGGGGGCATGAATTCCACCCTGGACAGGCTTCACACGAAAAATTATAATTATATAATGGGAAATTATGCTTTATAGGAACATTTTAATTCTGAAGCCGCCTACATAAAATGTTGTTATAATATAAAATTCTCAATAGGAATGGAAAAAACTTATTGTTTGGGTAAATTTGCATTTTGTATTGTTATCAAAATTATATATTTACTGAAAGAGCATCAAAAACATTAAACGCAAAACGATGTCCTCTACTCATAGTTATAAGGAAACGGAAAGATTTTCTACCAACACAAATGTCGATAATATTATGGTTTGGAAAAGTCAAACAGCTTATTTTCAAGTCAAAGAAAAGAAAAAAAGAATCTACAACGTTAAAAGAGATGCAGCGAAGTTTAAATTGTTTGTCTCCGTGAAGTGCACAACTTTCAATAAAACCTAATTGCAATTGCGTAATCTTCACCTGTGCTTAATTCGTAAAGTACACGAGTACGAGTGCGCATCATGTACCGTGTTTATAATGCTTGGTGCAGTGTTTTATCACCCAGGGGAGTTTAGTAGGTAAAGCGCGCACAGTATCTTATGCACAGACAGAACGGGAGAGTGAGTGTGAGAGGAGTATCATCATCACTACGTATGAATGCGCTCAATTATTATCATACAACTAGAGGGTTGTGAAGTGCAAGAGCTCGGGAATATCTCGAGTACATTCACAGACACATCAACACAATGTACGTGAATTCAAAATACAATTTAAGGAAGGAATTTTATTACATCATTTTTTGTACAAATTTAAATTTTCTTTGTCGTAGAAACAAAACAAATAACGAATTTTACACAAAAAACTAATTTTCTTTTTAAAATTTTCTCCTGGGAAACCTGCCCAGGGTGTAACGCATGCCCCTCTGCAGGTGTCTAATTAGGTATATTGGAGTTAGGACAGTGTAAATAGATGTCCGAGGGTTATTTGAGGACGTATTTTATCCCCTGAACCTAGGAAAAAAACCTTCAGTCAGGATTTCCGGACTCTTTGAATCAGAGTCGCGAAGAAAATATTAACAATCAACAACAAATTTACAAATATAATCCAAAGAAACAAACGCCCTTACTTTACATCTGTTTATGACTATGCTATATTGAAACAAACAGTAAAGGGGATAACAAGAATCCTTGATGTACACAGGTCTAAGAGTTATAATTAGTTCCACCCGCTTAATGAGTAGCTGTAATTCTGCCTAAGAGCTGCCTTCTTGAAACATCATATAAACTGAACTTACTTCTTGAAACTTTTAATAATGTTTGTCATAATATGTTGGCATCCTCACATTTCGTGTCACTGTGTAGAGTACTTTAAGTTTAAATCCACCATGTACTTCAGGAATGCAGAGTGAGAAAGCCCATATTCATCACTAGGATAATGTAAGATGGGACTTTTAGTTCATTAAAAAGTGACATTAAAATTAATAGCTAACATTTGACATGAATTGTATAAAATTAAACGTATGTATAATTAAATGTACGTTTCATATGTTTTATTTAAATTAATTTAAATTAAATCATGTATTCTATGGAATTAACCATCTATTGTGATCTTGGTTTTATATATGCGACTATAACGCTGTTATGGTGATATATTCATAAATTAAAAAAGTTCCTCCAACGGGGATTGAACCCGGGAACTCTGCTGTTTTATCTTACTAACCGAACGTCGAAGACAGATTCAATTTTGTCTACTTGTTGGTTCATTAATTGATTAAAGCCTTCTTTAATCAATGGTTTATTACACTACAATATTACTAACATGTTAAGATGGCAGATTACTCTTCTCGCTAGTGACTAGACTATATAATTTATTAAACATAAATACATTGGAATTATTAATTTAAAAGGGAATGCAGACATTTCCCGAAATGTTCAAGGATTGATTGATTGATTAGTATTGCTTAACGCCTCATATTAATGCACTAAGGATATTTGAGACGATGAGTGGTCATAGATGAGGATGAAGGGTGAATAGAAAGGAGGAGGGGAAACCCGGTACCGGCACGTAGCCTACTCCTTTCGAAAAGTACCAGGGCCCCCAGCGGTATGTGTGTGTTTCAGGGCTGAGCGGTCACCCACTCTCCTCCTGACCACGCCCGAGGTTGCTTAACTCTGGTGTTCGAGTGGGAACCGGCTAAGCGACCACGGCTAAACCGCAGACTCCGAAAAGTTCAAGACTATTAATTATTTCTCAAGCTGGCACCCGTTCACACATCTGATGTGTAGACAGGTATTATTTTAACACGGAACCGTAATCTTTCTTCTCACCTATATTCTGAGTGAACAATCCCACTGAACAATCCGTGTATGTCAACTACCCCAGGTGAACCCCCCCCCCAGACTCTATTATCTACACATTTCATGCGATGCACCAAAATGTCAACAGAAATGGGAATTTACACATAGTTTTTGTGTTTTACAGAAAATTATAAAATAAAATCATAAAGATAACAAACAATGGAATTTTGCTTCGTTCAAAACGAAAATAAACCCATGCTAGAGTAGAGAGAGAGATAGGGAAACTGTATTGTTGCTAGCTTATCGTTATAGAGTGCTGCATCAGACGCGAAGCCAGCTGGAGAATGACGTTCATTTAGAAGCTATATAATTAATTTCTCCCGAGTTCGTTGCTGTACGGATTAACAATGAAGAGAGGGAGATAATGTTTCATTTACATCAAAGTAAAATGAAATAACAAGAGGTGCTCCTAACTAAACTATTACATATTTTGTATCTGCTCTCAATCTCAATCCTATCAAATTTCAATTCACACAAATACTTTTTTATGTTCTGGGTTTACATAATGAAATTCATTTGCCCCTAAACATTATTTTTAACTTCAAACTAATTAATTACGTTAATAATTACATTTTTTATAGTAAAAACCTTCCTCCCCAACCCGTGGCTTGTTCTGACCAGAATGGAATTTTCTTTCCCTATTTCCTTTTGCTATACTGGCATTATGACCTAACGGTTGACGCACCCTTAATCCAAAATAAACTTACAAATGATACTATGAGAGCTTTAGCTACAGTGCTGCTCTAAGCGGGCAAACTGTAAACGACACTAGTAAGGTGCAAGTCGTCGTCGTTGTTTCTTGTTCAAGCAATGTTATTACACCATCTCGCTGTACAGGTATTAATTTTAAATTACATTGTTGCACTTGCTATCTACAACCTACATCGTATTTGCATCTCAGACTACGAGCACATGCTGATGATAGAAAGCATAAATGTTCTATTTCTCTGAGAACAACTGTACGAAGCGAATGCAAAGCTCTTGGAAAGCAATCACTTCCACTCGAGCATTCCAGGTTACCATGCAAACTTTTATTAGACAAGGTTCCCTTTATAAGAATAGCTTCTGCATCCAGGCTAACTTACACACCTTAATCTTAATTACTTAGAAGTAATGAGCGCTCCCAGTAGTTTAACTTACTTTATTTACTGGATACGAATGAGTATCAGGATGGTCTTTGTTCTTGAATTCTCTATGGACAAAGCAATTACTGGCGTTGTAACTTTTAAGAAACATGTTGATTTCAACATGTATAATAAAAGCTAAGAGAATGCATCACTCTACAGTGTAGTAATGTTATTAATCTAATAATAATATTGTTTATTCACGAAGCCTACAGTTTTGAAATAATTCCAATCTAACTATTAAAGTTATGTGTAAATATGGTATAATATGCTATTAAAACTTGTAGAAATACAGATAAGATTTACACACTCAAAAGTATTGAGATCTAAAAGAAATGCCAAGCTTATACCCTTCTATATTTACACACTATAAATACATAAAATCACCCCGTCCCGTGACTGCAATCTTTCAAAGCTCGACAAAAATATTTTGGACGAACCATTTATGGAAAAAATATAAAATAACTGCGAATTCAATTTTATCAAGGGCTAAGAATCAGTCAGGGGAGAAAGTGATTAATGTGCAGAATACCACTCAACCCGACTTATTTGGAAATAATCATGAGATTAGTAATATTACTGAATATTTGGCAACAGGGCCATGAAGCTAAAAGCTAAAACTCAAACACAGGACTATAATAGTTCCACAAGAGTTACAAAATGTTATCTAAAAAATAACAATGTTGGGAATTGTGGAATGGAATCAATTGCCAGTTGCATCTGTTCCCTATTAGGGAAAGTCCAAATATTGACGTGGGTGTAAGAAATGGATAGAAAAACACTCAAAACACAATTACTGCAATTAAAACCAATTTAAAGTAAACAGTTTAAATTCTATTGTGGCACAAAGTTTGTACTTTGTATTATTTTATTTCCCGCGCAAACAGCACGTGACGTCAAGATTTGGATCTAGAGCATTGTTGACCAATGCGCAATTAAAGCTGTTTTATCTCTTTGTATTTCTAGATTACTGATTGGCTTTATCTTAATGGTCGATTCGTAACATTAGCTTATGTTGACGTAATTGCTTTTTTTTCCCGCCATTATTATTGGTACAACTTTCAGTTTACTTTTAATAAATGAAAATCTTATCTAAATAATAAAAAAATATGATTGTCGTATTCAGAATGAACCATTGGCTGGGTTTAGTGGTGTGTCTAAGAGTAGCGAGATGAAATATTTTTAGACCATAAACCTTAAACCTTAGGAAACCATGTGAGCGCGATAACGCTTTGGGCATGTTTAAACTTCGTTAAACCATAAACCTCAAACCTTAGGAAGTTATGTGCACCGGCCTTTAGAGATGAAAATTCGAGGTGGCAATTCTCACTTGCTCGATTCTCCAAAGTTGTCGTTCGGTCGAATATTGTCGCTGTCACTTTTATTAAATAGACCCCCTGGACATGGTGGCTTTGTCGCAAGCTTTACACAGAACAAAGCTTGCGTTTCGGTGTTTAAAACACATGAATACCGTTTAGACTACCTATTCATAAAGCAGCCTGGATTATACGGTGTAATGATATTCTGAACACGTCAGTTCACTCTTGACTTAGTAATAATGTAAATGTGGCATATATCTTACGATCGCTGCATTTCTAACGGCTATTCCTGGAATTAATAACTGCAATCTTTGTTGAAAGAAATACCGCGAATATATTATTATCATTATCATTGACGTACGGCACAAATTCAGGGCAGGAGGTGAATGGTGAAACAGTATAGAGTTAACATACCAGTTATTATTATTAATTATATTATAAATCTAATCTAATCTATTATTATGATGGCCTCATTTTACTAGAAACTAATATCCAAATCTTTATTTCTTGAATAAGAAGTTGGTATTTTAATTAATTTATAGATATAAATCAATGTGGATTTTTGTTGTTATCTATATAAACTTTTGGAAATATTTTGATATTTAACTTTCAAAATATTTTTAATGTAATTCTTCTAATTTCCGTCTTTGTTATGGTAATGTTGTGCCAAATATTAATTTAAAACTGAAATTCCATTGTGATTCTAAGCCCGTTATCATTTATTATCGAAACGCTTAAGCTCTTTATATAGCTATAGCGAGGAGAGATCTAGCCATGAGTTATTTGTAGGAGTTGGTGAATCAGAAAATCGTTTATTGTATCTGGACTGGCTCTCTATTATTATAATCAAGGATATTCATACAAGGTTTTTAAGCATAAACCCTCTTTGAGGATATAGTTATTGAATGATAGCAACTGTCGTAAGAGTTTGCCCCAACTGGGGATCGAACCCAGAACCTCCGGCTTTTCGAACCATATGCTCTACCAAATGAGCTATCGGGGCCTAAGACAAAACTTTACTAAATTGCTGTGTTTTGATTGTTGATATTCATGATAATTGTTGCTTAACGTCTCATTGGATGAGCGTAGCGAGCGAAGCGAAAACTTCAATTTCACTGACCCCCAAAAAATTTAGCTCCAATGTTTTTTTTTGTTTTTTTTTGTTTGTTTGTTTTTTTGTCTGTTTGTTAGCAGGATTCCGGGCAAACGGCACAAGCGATCTTGATGAAATTTGAGGGGACCTTCGTTTTCTCTGAACTTAGAGGTGTAATTGCTTTTGGGTACAATCGAACAAAAATTTCTCATGAATATCGTACTTTTACGATTTTTTTCGATTTTTAGTGCGATATTTTCGTCACATTTGGGCCGATTCTGACCGAACGGGTGGGGCTACAACGTTCAGATTTCACATGGACATTAAGGTTATGGTGATGTGGTACCTTTTGAAAGAAAAAGTTGAAAAAGTTAGCCAGAATCCATAGAAATAAGCTTTTAATATACGTTTTTTGACTTTTTGTGCGATATTTTCGTGCCATTTGGGCCAATTCTGACCAAACGGGTGGGGCTCCAATGTTCATATTATACATGGACATTAAGGTTATGGTGATGTAGTACCTTTTGAAATAAAATGTTGAAAAAGTTAGCCAGAATCCATAGAAATATAGCTTTTAATGTAAGATTTTTACGTTAAATAATAACAAATTAACAAGAAACAATAGAAACTTGACAACAATCACCTACAATGCGTCGGCAGAAAAACAAAGCACTTGCAAAAGTAAAGATATCCCACGCAAACTAAAAACTTTAAAAAAGCTCATCCATCAACGCGGCGGGACTTTAGCGTTTTCCTAGTATTAATGAACTAATGCAATTTGAGACGATTAGTGGTGATAGATGACGATGAAGGACGATTACAGAAAGAATATGTCTTAAGCGGTATTCGAACCCACGTCCTCGTAGAACCATACGCTTCGGACCAGCGCGCTATTCGTAAGGCCATCGCGACGCGGACGGTAAGCCTATTCACACTGTTCTCCAAGTCAGAGCATCAGGACCAACAAAGTCGTCCTTAAGGAGAAGGACTACCGCCAATATTAAAACCACGTGAAATAACCTTATTCTAGTAATAACTCACAGTCATAACGCTACACAAAAACAAAGCAGTTGATAATAAGTCCGATTTCGTTTAGTTAGAACTATATCTGGCATAAAACCTTTTACAAATATTGTAACCAGGATTGATTTTAATCAAGGTTTATAAATGAAATTAATGTAAGCCGTAATTAAAAACGTTACTGATTACTATATAAGAATATTTTTTTATTCAGGGTGTAGTTCTAAAGTAACTGCGTGAGACCTAATAGCCCTTTTATCGATTCTATTTAGGGTTTGAGGGATATAACTAAAATAAGGTTATTTTGCGTGGTTTTAATATTGGTGGTGATCCTTAGCCTTAAGGACCTATAGCTACGCGTCCTCGATCCTATGACTAACTACGCTTGGTTTCACAGACTAATCTGTTGGTTACCACATTGCGATGTCTGCTACTAAGAGATTGCGTCGGGAGTTCGGGGTGAGATAATTAACAATATTGATAGGACGAACACGAGCTCGACGTTATACGTCACTGGCAGCGACAAGGTTAAGACTGAACGCTGTATTATGTTGCGTCGTGGTAAGTAGAACCAAATACTCTAGGAAGATATTCTTGTTGCAGTATTTGGTTGATTGATTTAATTTTTATTGTTTAACGTCTCATATTAATGCACTAAGGCTATTCGAGACGATGAGTGGTGATATATGAGGATGAAGGGTGAATAGAAGGGAGGAGGGAAACCCGGTACCGGCACGTAGCTTACTCCTTTCGAAAAGTACCAAGGGGACCAACGGCTTAACGTCTCATCCGAAAGGATGGTGTAACCTTGACAGTGATATAGGTTCCTCCACTAACCCGGACTGCCGAGCAGACGTCGAGGAGAACGAAGCCGTTACACTAGCTCTCGAACCCTCCATCTGCTCTCACCAGCGGTATACGTGTGTTTCAAGGTTTAGCTACTTCACCCACTCTTCTCCCGACCACGCTCAAGGTTGCTTAGCTTCGGTGTTTGAGTGGGAACCGGCTAAGCGACCGCGGCTAAACCCGAGATTTCGGGTCGGGACAGATATTTGGAGGCCAACTAGACCGTAAAAAAATATACCCACCTGTTTTTAGGAAACAAAATAATATAATTTTGGAAGGATGGTGGAGGTGCCGGTCCAGGATTTACAAACTTTATTGGTGGAGGTGCAAGTCCCAAACTATTTTTATCTATAACCAATAGGCCTATACAAAATGCCATTCAATGAAAATCCATACAATAGATTATTGAAGATGAAATGGTTGGAATTTATAATGTAAGATTCTTCACAATTAAAATTAATTGTCAATTATATCATGCAGTATTATAACGGCCGTCTTTTTCCTACCCGACTTAACTCGACTGTGAAAACCTCTACTCGCACAGTCCTATTTATTGTTTGTAGACCGTATGTAGTAAAAAGTTAAATCTCGGATTAGACGAAGCTGCGATTTAATTATTTATTATTAGATGTCTTTATTGAAATTATTATCTAATAGAGGTCGTTACTCTGATAAGGGACATCTCGCAATCTGGAATTAAAACTAGCTTTATTGATATCGGATAAAACTATGACCTGAACAACAGCTGATAGTAGAATTGAATCTGTCAGCAAATTTTCCATATCACATCAGCATTATGTATTTTTTTGTTTAATTATTGAAGTTGTAAATAACATTAATTGATTTGTGATATATATATTGTATTTATTGTGTTAGTATTTACTAAAAAAATAATATGTGTACTCTTAGATTTATCGTAGTGATCGGTTCACGTAGCATTAGGCTAGGTCGTGGTTAGCTGTAGTCGTCAATTTGTTTGCGAGCTTAGTTGACTAAGATTATGCAACTGTATTGAAAAGTCTCGTACGAATTTTGCGACTATATAAGTTAATTATAATATTGAAAATGTATAAAATTGTATTATATTTACTGATATATTTGAGTTAAATAAAGAATGAATGAATGTATCGAAGTGACACCACGCAAACGAGAAGGAAACGTGTGGCTATTAAACGCCAGACAGACGGTCTTGTCAGATTCAGAAGTAACGATTAAGTTTTAGATTCTGCCCAGATCGTCTAAGAATTAATTTAGTCGCGCACAGTTCAGCCCGTGTTCTCAGTTGATTAAACTCGGCGCTAGGACTGAAGGGATAATTTGAATGTGTCACAAACTGCGATGTTTAATACGGGATGTACGGTCGGGCTCAGTAGGGAAGGCCTCTTCGTGGGTAGTTACTGATGGTTCTTCTTCTTCTTCTTCATCTTCTTCTTCTTCTTTTCTTCTTCTTTTCTTCTTCTTCTTCTTCTTCTTCTTCTTCTTCTTCTTCTTCTTCTTCTTCTTCTTCTTCTTCTTCTTCTTCTTCTTCTTCTAGTAACCAAGTTTGAAATCAAGTGCAGCAGGAATGACGAAGTCGGATGAGGTACGGAGGCCGAAAATCACGAAGGAACTGGGAGTAGAGAGTTTGATAACGCCAGTTACTATTATAAGTCCATGGTTTGATCTTTAAGATGGGAAGAGAGAGGCTGCGGTGGTTCGGACACATGACGAGGATGCAGGAGGACAGAATTCAGAGGAGACAGTTTGAACAGGATGCAGCCTAGGAGAAGAAGAAGAAGAAGAAGAAGAAGAAGAAGAAGAAGAAGAAGAAGAAGAAGAAGAAGAAGAAGAAGACAATATGGGTGAAGCGTCAGGCATGGCTAGCCGACTTCGATAGTTTGGTGGGATCTTCCCCATGTATTGACTCCTTTCTAAATCTGTTTAACTGAATAGGATAGACGTTAAATTAATAAAAAATGAATAAAGGGTAGAGTAGATATAATCATTATAACCAATTTACAAAACTAGAAAAAAATGAGGGGCAATGTCATCAGAAATGATATAAGGGCTGGAGTATTAGAGGTTTAAAATAGGAAGTTAACGTTTTATACAGTTTTGGCAACGATTTTGGATGTATTAAATACACAAAGGTTTAGGTATGTGAAGAGGGTGGAAATAGGTAGGAACTTTAGACGAGACATTGAAGTAAATGATGAATGTAAAAGAAAAGTATGATGACCAAGGAAAAAGTGGGGAAAGATTGGTTGAAATAGAGGAAGTAGGCGTCTAGCCTCCATAAAGAAGATCCTCGAGGATCCAATCTGGCGGTTCAGATGCGTATTCCGGTCACTGTGGACATCCGCCATCTTGTTTCAGATCGCCATCTTTTTTCCCGGTCGCCATCTTGTTTCGTCGCCAATTTTGTTTCCGGTCACGTGTTTCCGCCGCCATTTTGTTCCGGCCATTTTTTAATTTCCAGCAGCCATTTTGTCCGCCGATTTTGTGAATTTCCAGCCGCCATTTTGTTTTCCCCGGCCGCCATTTAAGCTTGGCCGCCATCTGGCAGACATTTTAGCTCTGCTCCGCCAATCTGGGTCCGCCATTTTTGTTCAGCCGCCATTTTAGTCGACCGCCATTTTCGTTCAACAGCCATTTTAGGTGACCACCATCTTGGCCGCCATTTTCGTTCGAGCGCCATTTAGTTTTACCGCCATCGTTGGTCGCCATTTTAGGTCGAGCGTCATTTTAGCTCTGCCGGCCATTTTTAGTTTCGTCATCACTTTGCTGTGTCCTCGTCACCATTTTCGAATTTTCAAAAGATCGCGCCACTTCTTGGCGTTTCCGCGCGCTCCGCGCGCTCTATGAACCATTTTGGTTATCTTTGATTTCACAGTATATATTATTTTAATTCGTATTTATTTTCTGATTAATATTGCAAGGAAAAAAGTCGAGCCGTTTTGCTCGGCTCGAACCATGATCGTCTCGCTCGGACACCTTGATTACTAGCTCGCCGCGTTACCGCGCGGCTACAAGACGTATGCCATATCATAGATAAATTGTTGATACTTATAATAGCTTCAGATAACCACGCCCTCCTCCATGACGTCACACAGGCTATTAACTAATAGCTTCTGTAAGTGTTTTCACCTTCCGCAACCATAGTATTCCATAGTCTAATACGTTTCTGGAGGACCGCCCTCGTGATCTTTAAAACACCATGGCCTAAGCGGCACGACCCGGCGCTTTTTCAAATTTTGACAGAAGGGCTTAAGAGCAGTCAGCCAGCAATTACCCGCGCTATTTAAATACCCTATACCATTCTGAGGATTCCAATATGCGTCACTGCCCGCGTTTTTTCAAAATATCAATGTAAGGAGGGTAACCGTCAAAAGCCTAAGTCTTAACCCACGCTATTTAAATACCCTATACCATTCTGAGGATCCAATATGGCGTCACATGTCCGCGATTTTTAAAACTAGTCAGTGTTTCCCATCGACTTTGTTACCTAACACCTGCTTCTGATTTCATTAACTATGCATTATTGATGTAAGTTAAAACAATGTCAGCAGTTTACAATTACAATATCCTGCTTACTTCTCAGAAATAAGAGCTCACATTCACAGACGAGTTGGAACTTAAAACTACACGTCAGCATTTTAGTTCAATACACGAGTTACATTTAATTTTATTTTCATTGCTAAGTTTCCAGTCTTCACAAACGTCAGCAGTTTTAAGTTTCATTTCTCGGTATTCCAGTGTTGAAGCATCTCTCTCTCTCTCTCTCTGTAATATTCTAAAGGTTACTTACACGTGTTTGCAATCTTTGCTATTTAGAACAAGATGTGTGAACTCGCGTCATTATTCGCTGACACTGGAAGCAATCATCATAAAAAACATTCGAGCAGACGCTCTTCACGTCATCTTTGGGTAAGCACATGCACATTTTAAATTGAATATTTCTTCCACTCTAGTTTTAGGTATTTTAGGTAATAATTCAATTTAATTATTTTACAGATATTTCAATCCAGTCATCCCGAGCAGTATCTCGAACAGTAAACCGTTGTCATACTTCATTTAAGTAAGTACATATTAGGCCTATATTATATTATTTATTTATTTTACTCATAATAATTTTCTACATTCCAGGTAATAACAGCATTTAGCTATATTACGTATCAATAAGTTTTAATTAATTGATTTTCTTTATTTCAGATATCAACTCATTGTATTTAAATATTAATTTCATTGTTATGTTCACAGATATTTCAACTAAAGCTACCCTCCCTCGTTGTCAACAGCGGAGTTTATGTCAGCTACATCTCATCCATGTAAGTTTATTAAATTTAATCTTTCTATACACAATTATCGATTCACACCAATCAATCAATCAATCAATCATTTTAACGTTATTTCTCCCCACGCTGTCAGCAATAATAAAATTTGTTTTTATTTTGTATCAATTAGTTTCAATCGATTCATTTTACCATTGATTTTATTGATTTCAGGTCATCATTCATTCGTTGTTTTAAAATATTCATATCGGCGATTTTTTTCTGTTCACAGCTATTTCTACATCTTCACCACCACGCATCCTCTCTCTCTCATCTGAAGCAAATAAAGTCTACAGTTACAATGTAAGTTAATTTATTATTTATTATTTCAGTTCAACATTTTTTAACTTATGCGCATACGCTTTGTTTTTGTTTTCATATCAATTGATACATTTTCTTACTCATTTGTATTCTTAATTTCAGGATTATATTTTTAAGTTTTTATTTTTCTAATCTTTAATTTATATGTTCACAGAAAAATGGAGAACATTGCAGTCAACCCACTACAGTGCGGCATCTGCGAGAAAGTTTTTTCTTCCAAACGGAATTTGTATCGTCACCAGAGATCCGTCCATAGACGAATCGAGTTCAAGTGCGAGGACATGCGAGTCAACATTTACGAGAGTGGACCCCTCATCGTCATATGAAGGTAGGAATCACCCCACCTTGTTTTAATGTAAGGTTGCATAAAAATTTCATTTAAAATCCATATCTGGAACATGGTTAGATTAACATGGCGCAAACCGTTCAGAAGCGAAACCTCAACTCGGCGCCCCAATGGAATGATGAAAATACCTTGCTCTAGCACGGAAGACCCCGTGCGGACTTTGCTCACTATCAACGGTACAGTCAAACTGTACAAATTTTCAAAATTATAACAGGGGGTTAGATATTTTGCTCTTTTTATCCGAGCACCAAGAAAAAATTCAAACGAAACTTTTTAAAGTATTTGGGCTGATTTAAGGGGTTAAAATGGTATATTGCCTCTTATTCGTACATTTCTCTCGACCTACCGCTGATGGTGAAGCTCTCAACGCCATGTTTTAGGCAAAATGTTCACTCTTTTGATGAATTCTGAATTTCCTGAGCATTTTAACGAAGCTTTGCGCTAAAATTGCTGAGGTTATTTCAAGTTTCCAACTAGAGGGAAGCGGTGGTCAATTGATTCCATCCATAACTGGATTGAAAGTGGCACCGATTCCCACATTGGCTGCCTCAATCTATATGCAACTACCCCTGCAAACTAGAACTCTCTAAAGCGATCATAAATATTCAAAATTTTTAGATGAAAAATTTTTCTTTGGGCATTTTAGCTTCACTCCACCCTCAAGAGGAAGCATGCTTATTCGCGTAAATAAGTATTATGAATTTGAAAATTACCTTAATATGACGGGCATTGATTATCCCCGTTCAACTTTCTCAAAGTTGATCGCTTGAGAAAGAACAACCAAATTTCGTTACCGTTTCTGTTTTTGAGAAATTCATACTTTCCGCTCTCGCATTTCAAAATTTGGAAACGCGCGGCTCATGTCGATTTGACTTATTCTTTCGGACGAAGCGACAGTCAATTACTTTCTCATTAAAAATTTTAACCGTCTTTGTAGCTCCCTGACGAAGTAATAAAATGCTCCTATTACTGTTTCGAATGCTTCCTCGATTTTCTTCGAAAATTCGTCTTTACTCGTCATCATACCCTCTGTGGGACAGACGGATGCACAAAAAAGTAGTCCAGGCCGTATGGAGACAAAAGTATCATGCAATTTTAAAGTTTTCATTTTGGATTTAAAAGACCCTTCTCCATTTACGCCGATTTCGAATCAATAGTGTTAAATTGAAGGATGTTTCGCCAAGTCATCAAGTTCATACACTACAAAAATTATCTTCACATGAACCTTCAGGTTACTTCTAACATATCATTGATTCACAGGAAGACCTGTTAAGCTCCCATGGTATATAGGGGTCCTAACGCTGTTGATGATTTTAAAATCAATTCTCAATGAAGAGAAAATTTTTGCTCGAAATTAAGAAACATCAACCTCTAGTCATGACTTTTGAACAGAGCGCGGTTTCATTAAGCTACAGATGGCACTTTGTTCGGAACCCCTCGGACGATCGTTACGTATCACGATCACATTACTGGTAGTTCGTGGGGCTGCGCACATGACTGCAATTTCAATTTTCAGATGGCTCCATTCATTCCGGTTGTGTTTCACACTTGAAAACTATGACTCGCCCCTCATCTGCAGGAGTAAGGAAACTACTCTAAGGCGAGGATGCACTCTCGTGTATCCCAATACCATGGAAGAAGTATTTTTCATTTTCAATAACCACTTAAGATTTTTAGACTCCCAACTTCAATTTCTAAACGCCTCCTTGGAAACATTGACTGAAAACCTTACTCGGTTATGGCATTGACAAATTCTCTATTTTACAATCTTTCTTTCAAGCGAGCAAATTGGCGCTTCTTTACGTAAGGTATTTTACCCCCTACGATTATATCGACGCTTTTTCCAAATTGAGGAAACATCTTTCCGCACTTTCCAAATTTTTCATGTTTAACGCAAGAATCCGTGTTCCGAAGACGATTACGCACATGCCTGGTCATGTTTGAGACATCCTTCATATTCAAATTTAGGGAATTCATGATTTGTTCGTAAAAACCTGATGTTATTGTTGCGCTGACATCTTTGAAAATTTTCCGTACACTCAGTTTGGCAATTACGTATTGACCCTCTTCATTTGTTATACAGCTCCAGGGCTAGCTTGAATGCAGCCCTTAAATGAACTAAAGTCAAGTTGGGTCCTTTGACCGATATTGGATATGCATTTGTTTTAATCGAGTCTGGCATTAGAGAGGTGTCTCGATGAATTCTTACTCACATTCGAGGCTCAACAATGGTATATGAGAGCTTGAACCCGACAACCCTCTAAAGTACATTGTTATTGTGATTGTACCAACTTGTCTGGTAATAGTATGGTAGGAGTCTTCCAGTCTGAGATTTCAAGTGGCTTTCTGACGAGATATTTCACTTTTGAGAGATCGAAAACTTACCCAACGATGATGCGAATAGGTTTATATTTTCCGAAGTAGATCTTCGCGTACCCCGAAAATCTACTATGAGCTCCACAACGATTACCCCCTTGCACCCGAGAAAGTTACTATTTCAGAAGCCAATGCTTTCACACCTTATGCTCAAACTCTAGCTACAAAATTAAACCTTTCACTTTCGACAAAAATCACGCAATTTGTTCCAATTTAAACATAAAAACAAAGTATGTCGTACACTATCGTAATTTTAAAATATATTTCTCTGGGCATGAAACTCACCAAAATTCATCATCGCGTGCTTCAATTCAAGCACTCACCTTGACTTCGCCGTACATTGATTTAATACTTTCAAGCGTAAGAAGCGACGAGCGCGTTGAGAAAAATTTGTACAGCTTTTGTTAATTTCCGTCTTTGGACGAGTTTAATGATGTAAGAAATCACATCACGTTCATCTAGTGAATGTAAGAAGGCGGATGACAAAACTCGTCGCTTCTCCTGCCTTTGAAGGTTTTCCAAATATTTTTCAAATAATCTAGTCGCTGTTCATATTCTAAATTTCCGAAATTGATTCTTAACCGTCCCATATACACTGGTTTTACTATTGGAATTGAGTAAAACCACAATGTACGATTTTCATTACAACTATGCGAAGCAGAAATATGAAGACCGATTGAAAATTTTATTTACAGACACACTGATAGTTTATGTTACGAAATTCAGCGAAGATGTATTTTAACGGATATGTTGAGTGTTTGCATCTCTTTGATCGTCTAACTTTTCCACAAAATACATTTTCTGTTAGTCAAGAAATAAAAATACTTGGGTACATTAAGATGAATGCGAAGGTAGAGTGATTTAAGATTTTGTTGTCTAGAGCGAAATGTATTCTATTTTGGAAGATTGTGTGTGTGAGAAACAGGAAAGGTATTGTGAAAATACGCTTAAAAATCAATTCGCAATCGATTATAAATTGTCTTTTTCGCAAATGTCCATAGCGCCAATATGTTTTTCCATCGACAGAAATATTGATCATACATTTTTACTGTTAAAACAATAATATAACGCTCTCCTCCTTTCGAACGACAAACGAATACATTTTCTTCTGATGTGTAAACACGTGGCGCATGGGCATTGCAGTGTCCGTAATAGAGTGAGTGGTATGTTGCTATCTTTGAGGTTTTCGTGCAGATGGGGGAGGGGGTACAGCCTCGATGCACTCCCCTTCGAACTCATTTCGACATAATATAACGACCTGGCGCTTCTTGGACTATAGCTTTTTTTTTTTTTATTTGATTTGATGATGTGATGAAAAGTTTTATTTGTGACATATTAATCTAGATTTAGGCATCGGTATCATGTGTTGAGTAAATGTAGTTATTCATCTTTTGAGAAACTTCCTTAACTGTAGTAAGTCTCCTGGTTTATTGAAGAAATTGCTACACTTTTTACTGTAACATATTGATTGATTGATTGATTTTGAAGCAAATACAATTCTTCGCTTCATATTGATTCATGAAATTGCATATGATTGAGAAGAATTTGTTCTGAGAAGGGGTTTTAAATTCTTTCATTATCATCATCATCATCATGTAAATATTGTTTTGGAAATACAACAAAAATGAATGATTTACTGGCATTGTCATGAACACATTTATCCTTATCCTATAATAAAATGACTTTTTTCCAAACGAGCTCATTTCTCAAGATGGAGGCACACTTTCACATCCATTTTCAGCCCTAGTGGCAGGACCGAGCCTGAGGCTGGGGAAAAAAGTCATTTTTGTTTTTCAACCTTTATTAAATTATAAATCCGATAACATTGATTAAAATTGTTCAACCGCCCCCCTTAACGACGCCCATTTCCAATAACCTAAATCACTTGTGGCAATTAAATGATGAGGTGGCCCCAACCGCTGTATAAAAAGTTGATGAACTTGGCCAATTAAAACATTTCAACCAAGGGTCCCCCCCTTCCGGAAATATGAACTTTGAAACCCGAGAAAACCAACAACTTTTCCCTTATTTATTAGAAAAATGACCTTTGATGCGATGAATGCAGATGGACCGTATGGTTTTGGAATTTGGGGTTTTACCAACAGGGGATGATCCCATTCCCATAAAAAAGTATTGCACGTGGGGGTGTGGGTTACTTTTTAATTAAATACCCACACACAAAACTATTTTCCATCAAAGGCTAAACCATGGCGGGCGTGGGGGTGGAAAAAATAAATATCCTCTTCAAATGGGCGAAAAAAGGTTAATTTGTGGGAGAGTTTTAAAATTTAAAAAAAGAAATCCTCCGCGAAGTTAGGGGGACAGAATTCAAACAGTTAGGACGGCGGCCAAGTTCTAATCCCCGAAAAATGTAAAAATTTTTTACAAGAAATCCTTTTCACGAACGCCTAACTCACCAACGGTCCCATTCATATCTCCTAAATTGAAATTTTTGAAAAACAAAGACACACACCGATTTGGTAATCAAGATTTCACGAAAACAAAGTCATTTTTTTTTCCTTTCGATCATGATGGGGCGGGGGTGTTTTTTTATACACCCCCAAAACGACAAGTGGAAATAAAAATATAGGGTTGGTATGGGCCAACGAAAAATGGCAGAATCAATTCTTTTAAAACAAGTGTCCTCAACTGGTCCATCCAACCACGTGGACCCGTATTTGGGAAAGCGCTTCCATAAATTGAAACCTGTCCCCCCCAACGTGTTTTTGCCATTTGGGGTTAAAAAACCGCTTGAGATAAAGATCTCCATTCACATTTGGGGGTATTAAACCATTGGTGGTATTATAAAATATTTATAGCTGGATAAAAGGTACCTCTCCCAACTCATCTCAAAAAAAGCCCAAAACTCCGCACGTCCGTTAAAACAACCGTCTTATACGGGCAATCTCAGGGGGGGGGGGTTAAAACGGTAAACCGCACTGGAAGGGTGGGAAAAGTAAAAAAAATATTCCTAATTACAAAAGGGAGGGTTTCACCTGTTTTACCATCTTTATTTTTCTTGGTCCACTGTTTCCTCCGTTAGCGGTGTGGTTGGAAAAAGTTTAATTCAATTAAAAAAAATGGAACAACCAAGAAAATTGGGGGATTTGTTTACAAGAGTCTCCCCAGACAACACTTCCAACGACTTACCGGTTACGTTCCCCCGAAAAATTTTCGAGCGAAATTCTATGATAATCCTCCCGTTGGTGTAGAGAAAATATGAATGCAAATTTCACGATATTTAAAACTTTCTACAGTATCCCCCGGAACCGGGGGGGAGGAGGGAGGAGGAGGAGTTGGAAAAAGTGGGGGCAAAAGGGCCTTGGTTAAATCAGCAGTAATTAACAACGTTATTATACATTTTATGGCCACTCAAAGATCAAAAAACAAACAAAACCCGCTTATCCCGCCCCATAAAGTAGAAAAGAAATGAAAGATGGGAATTCTTTAAACCCTGGTGGGGGGGGGGTTTGACATTGGTGTTGTGGAAAAACGGGGGGGGGGGAAAACTAAGTGGGGGTTTTCCGAACACATTTTAAATGGACAAAATATCAAAAACTGGAAGACATTATTTTTTCGAGTAAAAAAATTCCCAAAAACCCATTTCCACAACTAAGGCGTAACTATTGGGATTAAAAAAAAATTAAAAATGGATGGGGGTTGAAACCTTGGGGGAATGGGATCGGAGGTGTTCGTGTAATAAGTTAAAGAATCCACAAGGCTTTCAAAAAACGGTTCCAGAAAATGGGGTGTGGGGGGTTGACCCCTCGGTCCCCCCCCAGGTGAAGTAATCCGGAAAAAAAAAAAAAGACCTAGAAAAATTATCAAAAAACCCTGGGTTGGGGTTGGGAAGCAATTTTCTACTTAGTTTGTTGAAAAAAATCCAATGTAACCTAAACAGAAATAATATAGGGTAATCCCACGCGGTTTGGCATTTCCATTTCCGTCACCCCAATCCAGACACTGGGGTAAAGGAAAAAAAAAAAAAAAAAAAAAAAAAAAAAAAAAAAAAGTAAAAAAAAAATTAAAAAAAAAAAGAAAGAAAAAAAAAAAAAAGAAACGCCGGAAAAGTCAAGAGGAACAAGGAAAGAAGAACACTTTACACCAAATTGGGTGGACGACCCGCCTGTTTTTTAAATGAATATAAAGCAAACTTGCCTTGGGAGAGAGGAAGAAAATTTTAATTATGACCCCAGCCCAAAAACCCCCGCTGGTTAATTTCGAAGTGAAAGCCACAATTGGGCTAAAGCTGTTGCCGGGGGGAAAATATTCCCCCACCCGAAACAGGTTGTCCTGGAAGTGGGGTTAAAATCACAGAAAACGTAAATACGATTACATAGAGCCCTAATAAGAAAAAAGACTTTGCTAAAGAAGATTTCTAAAACTAATACATACCCCTATTTTAACAAACTATTGTGTGAAATGGCAAAAGTCTGGAATTTAAATGACAAATGCCGGAAAGGTCCTTAGCAAATATTATATGATGGGATTAATAATTATTTAATTTTTAAACCAGTTAATTTGGGGATGCATTTAAAGAGACAAATATTGGTTGTGGGGGCTATTCCTTTAAAAATGAGGGAAAAAAACCGTGGTGGTGGTAGGAGGGAGGGTTAAAACTGGCGGTTTTTCCAAAAGAATATTTAATTGAAATCGAAGCCCTTGGAATCGAATAGAGAAACGGATAAAAGGGTTAAAGAAAATTCCAATTTTGCCCAAACAAGATCAAGATTGGGGACATCTTATCTTAAAAAAGGGACTCAAAAAATGTCCAAATACTATGTCCACTCAAAACGGATGTTTAATAACAAAATCAAGTTTAAGTGGGGAGAGAGGTCAATAGAACGCTGGGAAAAAAATGAAAATTGTAACTTCCGTTATTTGAAAAACTCAATGCCAATAAAAAACATTTCGGGCTAAACAATAGATGTCTTGCAGAAGCTTAGTAAAAAATGCCTAAAAATAATCCATTTCATTTCATTCCGAAAGGTATAAAAAATGGGGCAACCCGGTTAAAATGAGGGTGAAAACATGGGGACAGCAATGCTTTACAGTATGGGCGAAACTTTTATTAACACTAAAAAAATTCCAGCCTAGGAAAAAAAAAACCACTAAGTCCCCCAAAATTTTTTAAAAAGTAGGGTGGGGAATCATCGTGTTTTTTCGTATAAGTAAACAATGGACAAAAACGACTTTTTGGAAAAAGGCATATGGAAAGGGCAATTGGAAGTTGGAGGAGAAATTTTTTGTATACATCCCACAAGTGGTTGGGATTTCAAGACGAAAATCCACCAGTTTTTTTAACCACCATTTGTTTCAGAAGCATCCTCGAAACCGGGAGTTGGACGATGATTCAAGGAAAAATTGGGTAACCGAACTTCGAATTACAACATGTTACCATCAATGATAGAAACCACATTTCCAAAAAAAAAAAAAAATAAAAATAGATAAAATAAAACTTGTGAGATAGGTAAAAGTGGGGCGCAAGTCGGGGAAGGTGGGGAGAGTCCAGTGGGAAAGGTTAATCCAAATAATTTAATTCCTGGATTTCTCCGCCAATCCTTCGTTAATTTAAAATGATGGCAAAAATCAATTTTTTAAATTTGGGGAAACCTTTGTATTGAGTAAAAAAATAAGGTTTGTTTATGCAAATAATGTTTCCCCCGAGAAACACAACGCGGGAACAACGTTTTTCTTCTAACCACAGTTACCACGTGTATAAATTCAATTGAGCGGTGAGTGGGGGGGGGGGTAGTAGGATTTAGTTGAATTTCTTCAATATCCCTGGGCTACTTTTCTCACAGTCCCAAAACGCCGGGAAAATTCCGGATGGACATTAACGGATTGTGGGGGGGGACGGAAGTGATGGGATGAACAACAAAGTGGAACAAATTAATTTCACGGGAAACTAAAAAACTATGGGACAAAAACCCATCGTAAGGAACTCGTCCCACAAAAAGCCTTAAAAATAAAAGCGAGAATTCTATAAAACCAAAAGGTTGGTTGGTTCCTCTTAATTCCTACAAAACGAACAAAAACGTGTCCTCTGTTGAAAATACAAGGGAGGTCAATTTCTTAATTTCGACCGACAAAGAGTCAAACCAACCGTTAGAGTTGTAATTGGGGGGGAAGACCCTCACGAAAGAAGCAAAATCTAAAAACAATACAAAAGTTGAACCACTCCCCCTGAAAAAATCCTATCACTCCACTAGGGTTTGAAACCAGGTTTAACCAGATCTAAACTACTGGTCAAACCAATGGCAGGCTCATAACAGCTAAATGTATTTGTTGGGGGTATAACCCTCAACAAATTGGTATTATTTATAAAAAAAAAAAAAAAGAATTGTGATATTGGGTAGACAACAAAACAAGTTTTTTGTTGGTTGCCGTTTTGTCGCGAACCTCTCGTAACCGCCAATTTGGTTATTAATGGTTAGGAACACAAACAAAATTATAACATTTGGTTCAGCAAAAAAATGCAAAATTTATACTTCTCCTCCATATATCCCAAGGTGTTTACGACGAGAAATTTTCCAGAATCTCGAAAATAGAATAAGAACCAACAACATGGAGATCCCTCCTGGGCGCCCCAATTTCAATTTGGGGGAACCGCGGATTGCCGGTTGGAAACTTCAGTTTATGAAAACTTTAGCTCCATCCCATGGACAAATTGGGAATTTGGGGCCCCTTAACGAATCCGTATTAATCCAACAGCATGGTCGGGTACAGGCCCCTCTGTGTGAATGTGTACCTGAGGGTGGGTTTCCCTATCCAGGAAAAAGGCCACGGGGTTTGGTAATTTTTTTGGGGGAAAGCATTGTATCGTGTGGGTTATTGCCCTTTTAGGTGGGGGGGGGGAAAACGCGCGGGCGCTCAAGCGTTATAGGGTGAAAAGAACTTTTTAAATATAATCCCGGTTGTAAAACGTTGTTGGAAAGATTGGGTAAACACAAAATAAAAACCCCCATGTCCAAAGAATCGATTCACGTCCCTTTCCCGACTGGGTTGAAAGCCGAAACAGTACTGTTGGAAAACGTAAAGCCTAGTCAAAAAATGGAGTCCCCCTTCCCTTAATTGAAAGGGTTTTTTCGGGGGTTATAAAAGAACGTTAAAAAAAAAAACAGTGTTAAACGTCCCGGACTTCCCATTCACCCTTATTCCAAACATAAACCTTCCTCCTGTACGGAAACCTTAAAAAGAAGAAGAACAGAAGAAAAAAATCAACAAATTTGGGCGCTTCGAAATTAAATTGAATTAATATATTCCACTAAACCCCGTGGGTTTCCATTTCCCCTTCCACCCTCAAACTTGTGGGGGGGGGAGCGGAGTGTGGGGTGAAGTTACAATCAAGAACTCCGGATATTTTCCTTTTTATTTCAGTATCCAACCTAACGCAAAACAAGTCATTGAGAGAATGGACATGGATAACCGTAAAAAAAAATAAAGCGCATCCTCTGCTCTCAACACCAGAGTAATTTTCCCTATAAAAACAATTTTCTGTAACCCGCCTTCAGGATCCCCCTGAAAAGTATAATGTGGACCTATCACACACGAAAAAACTTTACCTCCTCCAAAAAACGAGTTACACAATTACGAAAAGAGGAATGGGGAAACCCTTTTTGCCAGAAAACAGGAAATCATGCGGGGGAACCCAGTCCAAATAACTTTTTTAAAACATTCGTTAATTCAACGTCAGGTAAAAAGTGTGTTACTTTGGGTCAAAAATTATTTCCCACACCTGCCAACATAAATACGGTAAATCCCTTATCGCTTCCCTATATTGGGAAAGTGTTTTTTAATGTACGGGTCGCGAGCAGCTAAAACTGTCGCACTTGGGGACTATGGAGTTTTATGGTAATGGATGGAAATTTACCCGGGAAAAATGGAATGATACGACCGGAACTGAAAATACAGGGTTGGACAAAAGCGGGTAAACAATTTAACGGACATTTAAAAGATTAAAGAAGTTGAAACTTTGTTGGTTCCCCATTTTAACATGGCGGGATATTTTTACTCCCAAGAGAAAAAATTTTTGATAAATGAGGTTTGGTTTGAATTAGGGTAGGGGTGACAAACTCTTGTAACACGTTCAGCAAGATAAAATTTAAAGGTCTCACTGGTCGGAGTCCCACTCTCAAGTAAAAAGTACATAATTAAAATCGATTGGGGGGGAGGGGACACCCCTTAAATTGGATTCGACCCGAAGTGAAAATTAAATCCTTCCGTAACCTCATTTGCTCCCACAAACAAAAGCGCCTAAGAAAACGATGGAAAATGCCGGTGAAACATCCCCTATATACAAGAACTGGGATGTTTAATTATTTACAATTCCCCATCCCACATAGTAACAGGGGGAAAACATCTTGACAATGTTTAAATCTCGGTCAACTTTGATCCCAAAAGCGATTGCACTCATTGGTTTTGGGTTTCAAAAAACAAGGCGTGTAACCGGGTGGGGGAAAATTACAAGAAAAATCCGTAACCAACTGTTCCAATCATCACCAATATCACAATAACAGTTTCTCTGTATGGGGTTGATTGGTCCCCCCCCCCCAAAACAAAATTCCCATCGAAAAACCTTTTAACCGCCTGATTTTTTCCGGTCCCTGCAAGGGTTTCATTTTGTGGGGAATGTGGCCTTTGAACTCACTGTTATTTTCGAAGGGGTAAACAGTAAAAAATGCACTTTAAGTGAACAAAATGGGGTAATGGGTCTTGCATCGGTGAAGGGTTGCCATATGGCTCATATGGAAATTGGGGCCTCCCCAATGGGCCTTGTTGATCCTTAGCCCATGAATCTATCGGCCCAAATAGGCAATTCTTCACAACTGGAAAATCTAACAACGGCTCCGGGGGCCGGGGGACAGTCCCTTTCCAGCAATTGGAAGTACACATTTTAAGTCAACAAGCTTTAAGGAACTGAAACCAATAAATTGCCGGTTCCCATGTATGGTTGAAATTTGGATAATAATTTTTAGAAAATTGATAAGAAAATCTGTAATGTTGATAATAGACCTAACAGCAGTTTGAAAAATGGTTTAAGTCCTTTTTTTTGGGCCTTGAACCTTGGGGGATTAAGGTGGGAAACAACCATCGTCCACGTGTCCCCCCCCCCCTCTCATCATTGGATATTCAATGGATTTTTCCGGGTGGGTTGTTCAGTTAAATTGCAATTGGGGATTATAAAAGAAATTGGGCAATCGTGGGATGGGTAATAAATCAAACAGTTCCCACCCACACCTGGAAAATTTGTCCAATCTCACATTTTTGGTCCCGTTTTTTTATAGACTTTTGACTTGTTCCAAAACCCCTTTGGGCGAAAGCAGTTGGGGGCCCTGGTGTGGGTGGTTTGAGCATTGTTTTAAATCCAACGGGGATGGATTTGGGGGAGAGTTGGAATTTATAACTCACATGAATTGTTCGACTCTTCGCTTACAACATTTGTGGGCAATCCTTATAACAGCTGTTTTGTTGATCCCCCCCAAAAGGAGAAAGAGAAAAAGAAAGTGTTAGATTTCGCAAATTTTTTAAATTTTATAACCAAATGGGTTAAAATAAATATGGATGAATTTTTGGGGACAAAAAATTTTTTTGGTCCCCCCCCCTTCCATTAAAAAGAACAAACCAAAAGAAAATGCCATAAAAAATCCCCAACAATAACACATCCAACAATAACGATTTGTTATCATCAATGCCCGAAGTGAAAGTTAATAAATATATGGGGTGGTGTGGGCATTGAAGTAACGGTTTTTGTTTCCATTTGGTGGGGAACTTGGGCTTCGATTAATGAAATACAAGGCAGAATTTTTTGGAATTGTCCTTTCGGGAAAAATGGTGGTAAAACAACATTAACGGAGTTGGGGGTATACCCCGGCCTTGATAAGTTTACCGCAGAGAGTGAGGCCCTTCCTTGTGCCAATTAATTGGTAAATATGGAATAAAAGAGTAATAAAAACCTATGAAGAAAACGCATTTGTGGTTCGCTATAATATCATTGGCAATAAAACAAGGAGTTTTGGGGAGAATTTTTTTTTTTGTTAGGGTTTTGGAAAAATCCCCCAATAAAATTTCCCGCAAATCATTTTTAAAATTTAAGTAAAAGCGTAAAAATTCGCCTGGCAATTTGGGACCATTTTTAAAAATAAAACTAAATTAACCAATGTGTTTATTTTCTTCCACTGTGGGGTGCGGACAATATGTTGGTATAATTTTTTTATTTTAAATTTTGGGGGTGGGTTTAAGGATTCGGGTGGAAAAATTTTTTCCTTGGGAAACATATCTTTTGGGGTCCCCCTTATTTTTAGTAAAGAATGTTTAAATAAACAAGATGATAAACGTTAATAAAAAACACTTCTAACAAGGAAAAAAAAGGTGGCCTTGGAATGTAAGATTTCTTTCTATTTCACACTTGTGTAACAAAAATGGCTGGGACATCCGTCAAGTAACCATGTTTTCAACTTGGAAAATTTTGTTATTCAAACGATATTAAATAAATCCAATTGGAAAAGATGAATGGCAAAATCCAAACAATATCAAGTACAAGTTATTGAAAAACGGCCTGAGGCAAGAACAGTTTCGTCCTCATACATGGATACTGGTCCCACAAGGGTTTTATAGAAATACAGAAGGTGAGTGGACAGAAAGGTCCAATTTTCAATTGTGGGGGGGTTGGTGGCTTGGAAAACTCTTTAATTCATTTTCTCAACGAAATCCTCGGTACAAAATGTTGGTGGTTGTGGTCCCTAACATGGCGCGGGGAGAGGGGATTCGAACCGATAAAACGTAGGGCACCTGTTTTACCTACTGTCTGAGGACGGGGGATTCGGATTGGAAGCTAAAACAAATTGGGGAGGTGAAATTTTAATTCCGTGGAAACTGCGAATTGTTGGGTCCCCACGTCAAACATATTTGATTGGGTAAAGAAGATGTCCAACAATACTAAACTGAGGAATTGCAACCAAGTTTGAGGGAAAACAAATTAATTGTTTCGCTTCGCTACCAGAAAACAATCAAGGAAGTGTAAAAAGTTGGGGGGGATTGGGGTTTTGGACCGTTTCAAAAGAGTGTGAAAATAGGTGGGCCTGGTTGGTATATAACCTTGGACAAATATCACCTGTCAAAATATAAATCAAGTAAATGGAAACATGTTAATTACGAAAAAACTACCTGGATACCAGCTAAAAAACGATATTAAACTGTTATCGGAGAAATATATCATTGGTGAAAAAAATTGTGCGAACTAACCTTAATAAATATGAAACGAAAATTTGATGTGTTTGGGAAATGGGAAAATTGAATTGTAGAAAAACAATAGTAAGAAAAAAAATAATACCGATTTTTGTACGTGATTAATTTGCCATCTTTAATCAAAATGAAAAAGTTATGGTCCCCACTTAGAAGTGTCAAATGAAATTGTCGAATGAATTGGGTGGGTTGGGAATATATTCGCAAAATGAATTTAACAATAAAGTGTAAAAAATATGGTCATTCACATAAGTGAAATAATGATTTTTATTTTCCCGATACTCCCTTTTCCCTGGGCAAGGTCATTCATCAGGTTTCCCGGATGATAAATTTTTCAAGTGTGGGTTTAAAGAAAATGAAAAACAATAATTCAAGATTTAAACTTTGTCCCTGGGTGGCAATGCAATCAAATACTTACAATTATCACGGTGGGGAAAAATATAAAAATGCGTGAACTTTTCAAATTTATTGGTAAAGAGTTTTTATGAGAAAACAGAAGTATTTTCGAAAAAAAGTTGGGCTGCGTTTGGGGTATTGTCATGGTATAGAACATGTCAAGCGCGGGGAAAGCATTCATGCAACCTCGTTTAAAAAATTTTAAAAAAAAAAATTGTCCCCATTTTATTACTAAGCCTGTAAATGTTGGTTACCAAGACCGAGGAGCATTGGGGGAATCCTCCCAGAAAAATAATATTTTAAAAAATAAATAGCGGCGGGGGTTAAGACTTAAGGACCTTTTTGAATGGTTAACCCTCCCTTACATTGAATATTTTTTTGAAAAACGCGGGCCAGTGGACGCCATATTTGGGGGGGATCCTCCAGAATGGGTTAATCGGGGTAATTTTTTTTTTTTAAACAAAATTAGCGGGCCGGGGGGGTTTTATAGACCTCAAAAAAAAAAAAACAGAACTTTGTTTTTTGGACGGGTTTAAAAAAAACCCTTTCCCCTTTAACAATTTTGGAAAAAAAAAATAATTTTTTGGAAAAAAAAACGGGGCCGGGCAGTGGAACGGCCCCCCATATTGATCACTCAAGAAATGGGTATAGGGTATTTAAAATAGCGGGCGATGTAAATTGCCTTTGGCTGGGGGAAAGGGCTGCTTAAAAGCCCTTCTGTCCAAAATTTGAAAAAAAAGCGTACGGGGGTCGTGATGGGACGCTTAAGGCCTCAGTTGGTGGTTTAAGATCCCCCCACGTGGGGGGTCCCGGATCCCGCAGAAAACGGTAAATAAGACCTAATTTGGGAAATACTATGGGGTTGCGCGAAAGTGAAAAACACTTTAACAGAAAGCTATTTTATGTTTAAAAATAGCCCTGGTGGCGTGACGTCCCTGAAAGGGAAGGCGTGGTTTTATCCTGAACTATTATAAATAGTAATCAACGAAGATTAAATCTATTGCTGTATGATGCAATAATGTCCTTTGGTAAGCCCCGCGGTGGCGGTTAACGCGGGCGAGCTAGTAATCCAAGGGTCCGGTCCGGAGACGAGACCCTCTCCAATGGTTCGAGCCCCGAGCAAAACTGGTTCGACTTTTTTTTTTTCCCTTGCATATTTAAATCAGAAAAATAAATACGAAAAAAATTTAAAATAATATATCTGTTGAAAAATTCCAAAAAGTACCAAAAAATGGTTACTAATAGAGCGCGGGGGGCAGTGAGCGCGCGGAAAAACGCCCAAGAAGTGGCGGCCGGATATTTGAAAAATTCGAAAATGGGGTTGGGACGGAGGAAACCAACAACGGCAAAGATAGGGGGGAAAAATGAACGAAACTAAAAAAAGGGCGGGGGGCAGCAGCTACAAAAGCTCAGAACGCCGTCCGGACCTACAATTGATGGCGACCAAGAATGTCGGGGGTAAAACCTAAAAATGGAGCGCCCCCTCGAACGACAATGGTGCGCCAAAGAAAATGGGGTTGGCGGGCCAAGGCTACAAATGGGCGTGCCGCGAAAAACAAAATTGCGGGGTGGGAAATATTTCAAAATGGCCGGACAAAATGGTGCGGCTGGACAATTCACAATGGGCGGAACAAAAATTGGGCGGCCTGGGAAAGTTCCAAAAATGGCGGGACAACAATGGCGGGGCGGAAAAACACGTGGGGAACCCGGAAAACAAAAAAATGGCCACCGGGAAAAAAAAAAATGGGCGACCGGGGAAAACAAGATTTTGGGGGGGAAACCCGGAAAAAAAAGATGGGGGGAGTCACGTGGGGCCCGGAAAATACGTCCCCCTCGACGCCAATATTGGATCCCCCGGGGGATCCCCCTTTATGGGGGGCCCAACGCCCCTTACTTTTTCCCCCCCCTTTTGTTTTTTAAAGGGGTTTAAAAAAAATTTTAAAAAAAAAACCTTTTTAAAATTAAAAACAAAAATTACTAAATAAATAACTCGTAAAAATATAGCCCCCGGGGGCCAAAAAAACCCCCTAAAAAAAAAGTTTTTTTTTTCATTACCATTTATCCCCGGGGGTTTTTTTAATAGCCCCGCCCCGGGTTTTTTTTAAAAAAAAAACTAAACCCCAGGAAAAAGAAAAAGGGGGGAAGGGGGTTTTTAACCACATCCGATAGAAAAAAATTTTTTAAAAAATCCCTGATTTTGGGGTTTAAAAAAAAAGAGTTTTAAAACATTAAATAAAAAACCCAGGGGGGGAAAATTTGCTGAACGAAAAAGGGGCTGGGATTCGGGAGGGTTTCCCCCCGGGTTTCAATCCGGCAACCTGGGGAAATTTTTTTTTTTTTTAAAAAAAAGTTTTTTTTTCCCCAAACCTTTTAAATGGGGGGGGAAATGCAAAATAATTCTACAAATTTTTTTTAATAAAATTAAAAATCAAAGTAAAAGTTTTTTTTAAAAAAAGGTGGGTGTTTTTTTTTGGGTTTATAAAAGGGGGGATGCATTTTTTATACTACCGAGATTTTTTAAATTTTAATTTTGTTAAAATTAATTTTTTTGAAAGTATTTAAAGGGGGGGGAATCGGCCCCCAAAATTGGGTTTTTGGGGGGGGTTTGCCCCCCCCTTTTATTCCCCCCCCTTTTTGACTTGGGGGTAAAAAATTTTATTTTTGTTTTGGAAAAAAAAATAAAATTAAATTAAAAAGAATTTTTGGGAAAAATTTTATCAGCAACACCCAAACCCCCACCACCCCCCCATTAAAAAAATGTTAAAAACCCTTTTTTTTCAAAATTTTCCCCCAAATTTTTTTTCCCGGTAAAAAAGGGTTTTAAGTGAACGCCCTAAAAAAAAATTTTTTTAAAAATTTAATTTTAAAAAATGTATAGGTACACAAACCTTGGGGGTATTTCCCCTCCCCAATTTTTCCCCCCCCTCGAAAACGGGGGGCGGGGTTTTTCCCCGACCTCACACCGTCCAAGGAAAAAAGTCCCCCCCCCCCTCCCACCCTTTCCCCCTTTTCCCCCCGCCCCCTTTTTAAAACCCCCCCCCCCCCCCAAAAAAAAATCAAACTGCGTAGCTAAACGGGGCGGGG